>JAUPFT010000004.1:28263209-28790709 GCA_036936625.1 Parnassius smintheus behrii
ATAGGCCCCTTGATGAAAAGTGTAAATCAATTTATCCATCGGATTCTGGATCGCAGATCGCAAACAAAAATTTATTGCAACGGAACTATTTTGGCCGGTGATGGTGGTTCTCTGACATTGTTCGCCTAAAACACACATTTTCAAAAATCGCTTTCTATATTTTAAAAGATAACCGCTCTGGTCTGTAATAAAATACGGGTGACGATTAATAAATATTTTCGGGTTTTTAGATTATCATCACCATCATCATCTTTTTTCATTCCTTCGTTTTACAAGTCCACTGCTATCCATAGGCCTGTTTATTTTATAATTAGGATCAATTCTCAAATAAGAATGGCCTGTGTACATGTCTTATTTGATAATGAGAAAATCGGTCATGAAAGTTTTGTTTTATCCGTGGCGATCAGTAACGTATATATCAGTAGCATGTCGTTGACCGAAAAAGCTTCTACAGTCCCCGTCAAGAGAAGCTATAAATTTTGTAAAAAAACTTATACTAATTACGTAATTACAATTCAATCAACAACAAATATTCAAAAATTCAATCAACTCAAATTATCGTGCGTGAAATACTAAACTAACAATCCATTTCACTTGGTCGGGTTATATTTTTGCGATATAAAGCGCTGTCGTCTAATAATTTGTGGTACTGGAACGCATCTGACTCATGAATCCTGAAAATTTAGACCGTCATTTTGGAGTAAGTTCACGCTGATGCTCTCTATCAATGCCTTCATTCAAGTTTCGAATGCGTCTCAGTTTGTTTGTGTTGTATTTACGGATTAGGTTATATTGTTTGTTATTGTTGGTTTTGTTATTTCTAATCAGCTGAAATTGTTGTTTTTGTTAATTATGGTATTACTGTTATTTTTACTACTTATAATGGATCCAGGATCCAGTACGTCCAAGGAAAACAAAAAAGAGACGTACATAACTGGCTTTTAACTAAGAATATATGTTTTGATCAAAATGAAATCAAAACCGAATTGCTGCAAAAGGTTAAAACCATTAGAGATAATATTAAAAGTTATGCAGTGGATGAGCTCTAAAAAAATATAAGGTGGAAGTCTTAAGGCTTCCGCCTTATCATTGTGTGCTTAATCCAATTGAGTTTATTTGGGTACACACAGCACATACACACACACACACACACACACACACACACACACACACACACACACACACACACACACACACACACATTTTAAAGGAAAAGAATAGATAGCACGGTAGAGAGTCTTGTCATCCGTGAAACAGAATACTCAGATTAATCTGACGACAATAATTAGATGTGTGTGTTAATGTAATTATATCCCTGAATAAAATAAAGTCATTACAAAACTGTTTTTCATTCATTAAAAATTTGCGAACCCCTGAATGTGTTATTACAAAATTTATAGCTTCTTGTGACTGGGACTTATGATATAGCCCGAACCGTCGACGACTGTGTCCTTTTTGATCGGCTCAGCTCACTGACGCTGCGAAGAAATGTTGCATCCCTTTGCATTTTCTTTCGCATCTTCCACACCTTGGTGCTCTGAGGAATTGCTTGGAATAATCCCGGTCGTTAGTCCAAGAGTTTTTTTCCGTATACGATTTCTCTGTGGAATAGTTTGCCACCCGATTTTTCAGGACCAATACGACATAGGGACCTTTAATAAAAGAGCTTACTCCATTCTAAAAGGCCGGCAAATCACCTGCAATTCCTCTTTCGGTGCAGTTGTTCATAGACGGCGGCAGTCACCATCAGGTGAGCCGGATGCTCTTTTCCCGCTCTCCTATAAAAAATCCACTATACAAATAATTTTACGAATGTAGATGATTGGCTCTATTCTGTATTTTTGTCATCAGTAAATGTAAAGTGTAAAACTATACCTATATTTTAAGTAAGAAAATTGTTTATGCCAAAAAATAAAAAATAAATTTTAATAACCAACGGAAAGAACTTAGAAAAATGAAACTGAAAGAAAGCGGCTTAGGATTTCAGTATAAATTGCAAAACCGTAATAATTATAAATTATCAGCCTTGACGGATGAATCTCTTAAAGTCTTAAAATTACTTCCGTTCCGCATAAAAATCCGAAATTATAATACGAATTCTTATCAGGTACGATCAAATATTTCCGTCTACCTTTAATTAATATTAAAAAGCAAAGTAACGTGCTATGAATATTTTTCTTAATATATTTAAATTAATTTTGAAAATACCACAGCTCTACTACTTGCCTTATAAAGAGGATATACTAAAACTACTTTTTCGGATTTTATCGCGTTTAATTTTGATTACTTTTAATTTCCGACGTTTCGAGTGCTTTCTAGCACCCATGGTCACGGGGGACTGAGATGACTGACGACCCGATGTCATTGCCAAACCCGGAGTACCTTCAGCTTTTTTAATTATTGTTTATGGTCCGATCTGTACAAAATGAACTAACTGTGCTTTAACCTTTCTTCCCCGTCGGTTCTCTTCTGAATTCAGCTTATTGACACTCTAGGTTATGTTAATTACTCTTGTCCTTCTGCGGATATTTTCGTCAAGGACGTTACCTCACAGAGAAACTCCGAGCATAGTCCTTTCCATCACTGAGTGACGGAGTTTCCTCATTTGACTAGTTGTAAAGGTATACGTTTCAGTTCCATAAGTCAGCACTGGTAACACGCACTAGTTGAGCTTTCATCTTAAGATTATGAGTTCCGCATGTCTACACTCACCATACGAGACACAGCAGCAATGAGCTGCTATTTTACGCTGGTATTTTGTATATATGTGGTCCTTCCCCGGTGGAGCCCACCCATTCATGCTACAACCATAATTTAGTTGCAGAATGTCTCTATCCGCATAGTGATTAGGTCCTCCAGTGATTCTGCCATTAGAATTATATCTTCGGCAAATCGAATGTGATGTACCCGCCATTGATGTTAGTACCGTATCATTTCCAATCGAGAAACTTAAAAACGTCTTACAATGCAGCAGTGAAGAGTTTTGGGGATAATACGTCACCCTGTCTTGCACCTCTCTGCAGTTGGACAGGTTTCGTACTCTGGTACTGTAATAGAATGGTATATATAACATATTAAATTCTATATCTACGGAGATAAGAAGCCTGTTAACCGCACAAAACTTGAAAACAAAACTTAAACATTTTTTCGCATAATAAGAATTCAAAAAAAATCTATATATTATTTCAATGAGAATCATAACGAGTTATATCTATCTATACCATTATTTGTTAAAATGGACAAATAAAAACGTGTAACCAAATAAAATACATTAAAAAATCATTCCTTAAAAATACATTCCGTGTGTACGCGCATAAATAAGATAGTACAGTATATCGGATAAGGGAACAATTGAAGACAATAATCACATTTTTACTTCACTATTCCAGATAAACAATACCAAAAACTACCTTCTCCTCAAAAAAAGTATAGTTTAAGAAATACATATTATAGATTTTTTATAAAATTTTTATGCCAAAATTTATTAATATCTTGTAGCACGATTATTACATAGTACTTTATATTTAGTTTAAGAAAAAGTTAATTTTAATTTCATTTAAATAATAAGCTTAAGTAAATTAATGTATAATAGCAAACTGTGGAGTGCCAGGATAATCAATGTTTAATGGCACGAAGAAATTGTTTTTGTAATTAAAACTGTTACTTTGTTGAATAAATAAAAAAAAACTTCAACACTTCCACAGACCGACAGTCATTTTCACACCGCTAAAGGGACTGTAGCACTACTCAGATTTTTCGACGGAATCAAAGAATTTCTAATAGTCTACTCCTGACAAAGTGGCAGATTATACTCTTCGGTCCTTTGTACGATTTGCGTATCCATACGTATGTGGTTTATGGTACTAAATCCTATTCGAATCGAGTCTTTACGAAGCATCTCGCACGCAGACTCCACTACTTCTAGCGTCTCGATTAAGCCGGTTTCTGATAATGTTCAAAAGTAGTAGTGGATATCTTTACACCAACACTACACGTATAGTTTCCAAACTACACTCCGACAACTACTTATACGGAACCTTGTTATTACCGTTTTTATGCATTTACGAGTACCTAAGAACGTGATAAATATTTTTGTATATTTTATGACTAAAAGCGAAGAAGAATTCAACCAAAAGATTTTTCATAATTTGTTATCTATTTTATATTGTGTAATATCATTTAGGATCACTTGAGGGATTTAAGTAAGGCAAAAAAGTCAATGTAACATATAAATATGGTAACTGTATTAAAAGTGAACTTGAGTTTTTGGCTTACCAAAGTGAAAATTTATCAAATGTTGTTTTTTTTTCTTTTTTTAATATAGAAGTAGGGACAAACGAGCATACGGTTCACCTGATATTAAGTGACTACCGCAGCCCATGACCAACCGCAACACCAGGGAAATTGCAGGTGCGTCACCGGCCCTTTAGAAAGGAGTAAGCTCTTTTCTTGAATGCCCCCAGGTCGTATCGGTCCGGAAAAATCGCAGGTGGTAAATTATTCCACAGATAGGTCGTACGTAGAGGAAAACTCCTTGTGAAATGTACAGTGGTGGACCGCCAAGCATCCAGATGGTGTGGATGGTATCGGGAGGTTTGCATCGTAGTGCGTTCATGAAATTGGGCGGCCGGGATTAATCCGAACAATACCTCAGAGCACTCCCCGTGATGAACGTCTGTTCGCAGCGCCAGTGAATCGAGCCGATCGCAAAGCGCTCGGCCGTCGACGATTCGAGCCGGTCTGCGCTGGATGCGGTCAAATGGAAGGAGCTGGTACTGTGGAGCCCCAGCCCAGAGATGGGAACAGTATTCCATGTGCAGCCAAATCTGCACCTTGTAAAGCTGCAGGCGGTGTGCCGGCATGAAATGCTGTCTTACTGTGCGGAGCACGCCAAGCTTTTTAAGGGATTTAGAGAATTTGGCTTTCTCTTTAAAGTGACCACGAAACTGCACGTCACGATATGTCGACGTCGAGGATTCCGATAACGGCTGAGGCAACAGAGATTACCTGACCTCCATGATGATTTGTATAACGACATAATAATATATCTCTTTAACTTTCCCGCCTTTGAATGATTGAAGGCAACTTGTTTGTGGGTGGAGGTGGAGGTAGCTAGCTAGAGGAGAGGGAGGATCTGAGGAGACTCTCAAGACTGCGGCCGAAATCCTTTGAATGTGGGACCCTTTCAATTGAGTTGAGCGGTAGACTCATCACACGCTCTGCAGCTAGTAGCCGTGCTGATCATGCAATCGGTGATGATGCCATACACTTACATCACGTCTGCAGGAATGGCGGTCTGACAGGTCGTGGTTACGTATACACAAGTTGTGTAAACAGGTTGTGTATACAGTTTTTAATGGCCAGTGTGCCTATTTGCCTAGACCGTTCGACGTAGCGGTTCGACGTTCACTGCAGCTGACTTAACGTACCCTGCGGGGGGAACGCGTTAGTTGGTTAGCGCTCACCTCGCACGGCGTGTTTGGAGCCTCCCTCACATTTTATCAATAAATGTGTGAGAGTGACACCCTTATATCGGGTATATTTTGTATAAATAAGGCTCACATAGCCTTTGCCAAGTGAGAAGGGATAAATAAATTAATAAGTAAACCTGATACAAGTGGAATAGGGACGTTTTAATGTTCTTAACCTTTCTCGAGTCTTGTCTTCGTGAATGGGTTTCACTTAGCTTATAAGGCACTACCAACGGCTTTCAATTGCTCTAGTGAATATTCATACTTCCAAAAGACACCTAAGAGAACTAAGTTACTAAACAAACACAACGTAAATAAGGGTCCTAACTAAGACAATCACGCCATAAATATTACAAACCTTTAGACAGATCAAAACACATTTACATACCCTTGTCATAAATATAAATATATTTTATATATAAAGGGGAAATAATAGTATATAACACATAGATATAAGAAGGGGGAGCGTTACACTAGGATAGGTGAATTATCTACACACATTAAATGTGTAAGGAACCATCAGAGTGTGAGCTCTACTCGCACTTGTATGATTTATTTATTTCAGATATAACAATTTTATTAAGAAAATAATTTTATCTCTCATCTCTTCCATCCTTTTATCCTTCCGGGTTTTAATGATGCGATTAAGAACGCTGAACTGCAATTAAGTTATTTTTTAATTACCATTATTCAACCTGATTAAGTGTTGTCATAGATCATAATATTAAAGGATGTATACACTTTTATTATCTCCCATGGTGGTATTAAATCAGTACTCGATTATGATTTTGAATATCCTAAATAAAGCATAACCTTAAAATTTGACATACTTGTGGATTAAAATAATAACGTATGGGCAATGCAAGTATTCCAATGTAACATGTAATTCCAATAAAATATTGGAACACACACGGCAGTGTCAGATGGTTGCAAAAATTTAGCTGCCACTCACCACGATCGAATATTTGCAGGTAACACGTAGGAATTCTGAACACGCAATTACCCGCTGGTACTTCGAACTTATCAATTTAAATTGAATGATCTTATACCGGGGGACTGAGCCTGGTCACCTCGTGGGCCGTACACCGCATATCATTTCTGGTTTTCTCTCGAGCTGCTTATTTCTGCAGAATTTGTGGCTTCGAATCTCACATTTTTCATTTCTTTGTGGCCCATTAGAGACGAAGCTACCAACAGAAAAATAACTTCCGAAGATTATCACTTGACATTCGGTTGGATTAACTGAAACGCCATATTTTCACAACCATTCTCTTATTTTAGAAATAAATTTTCTCTTATTAAGAATAAGATTTAAATATGTGTAGTAATCTTAAATTGCATGCTCACTGCACATCCTAATTTTACTAAATACTTTTAAGTTGTCTTGTAAATGAAATTATGTAACTTCTTTAGACAATAAATTTCTTAAAACTATATTAAAAAGCTTGTAACAGTAAGATAATCTAATAACCGTTTTATCAAACCATGTATTAATCAAGCCATCCAATCAGACTGTTCTCAATATACTCACACCAACGCTAATAACATTTAAGCCGATTAGTAAAATTGCTTGGTTGTTTAGGCAGACCCAAATTATTTCCCAGATTAAGTTTTGCGCAGTGCCACAATACTATAATTTTCAGCCTAAAATACCAGTTTTTTTTAAAAAAAAAAGGCTCTGATTAGGTAATCTCCCCAGCCCTTCACCTCTTGGGGTGAGACTAGAACGCCATCAGTGAGAGTGACTAAAACCCAAGGCGCTAACCTCTCCTCGGTCCGTCGGCCTCCGCTGGTGTCATCCAGGAAGAGGGAAAGTGTAGGTCGAGCAGTATAGCGAAAGGTAAGGCTAGAGTCAAGAGCGCCGGTAAAGGACGACTTCGACCTCAGCTGGCGAAAAATACCCCTGCCCCTCACGCCCATAAATGGCTAACCCCAAGAGTAAGACGATGGTCCTCCAGGCAAATCTTCACCATGCAGCAGCTGCTTCTGCCATGGTGGAGATTTTCTTTGCAAAGCACAACATTGACCTTGCCTTCAGCGATGGACTCAGTAACCGTAGGTATCCGTGAAGCTTTCGAGTACAGTTTTCCCGTCGTCAAAACCAAGACCTCAACACGAAAAATTCCTTGTTGGAATACTAAGCTAAAAGAACTTAGGGAAAAGACCAGTAAACTATTTAATAGGGCTAAGAAGACCAAATATTTATAGTGCAGCCCTAACTGAATATTATAAAGAAATAAGAAACGCCAAGAGAGAAGCTATGCGAGTAAGTTGAGTCTTTGTCTCGCAATGCAAGACAACACAAAATGCTAATAAGCTAAACCTAATCAGATCGGGCTTCTCAAAAAGCCCGATGGTAACTTCACTAACAGTGAAACAGAATTATTGGGGTTACTGGCATCAACCCATTTCCCAGGGTCACGTAAAACTTTTGCCTTGAATTATTTCAGAGCCCTACGAAGGCCTTGTAATGAGGACTGCTGTAGGGCTGAAAGCATAAGGTGGGGTTTGATCTATTTCTGAAGTCTGTTATAATATGAAGCATGATCATCGTTATGAATGTTTAACTGGGACACATAGTCTGACTAGGTAAGTTCAACTTCGACCGAGAAATCAATCGACGGATTCAACTTGGTTGGGCAGCGTTCGGGAAATTAGAACACATCTTCTCGTCAGGGGCATACCTCAGAACTAGATTGTACAACCAGTGCGTGTTGCCAGTGATGACCTTTGGATCCGAGACGTGGTCCTTTACTGCTGGCCGTATGAGAAAGCTCGAAGTTGCTCAGCGAGCTATGAAGAGGGTTATGCTCAGTGTTTTTCCGCGCAATAAACTTAGAAATGAGGATATCCGCAGTAAAACCAGAGTGACCGACAACTGATTAGTAAGCTGAAGTAGCAATGGACTGGCCGTATATCTCGAAGAACCAACAACCGATTAGGGGAAGAAACGTTTTCGAGTTGCAGTCTCGTAACCCAGGTGAAGTGTAGGACGTCCCCCAATAGATGGAGTTACAATCTGGTAAGGAATGCAGGAAGTTGATGGATGTAAGTGGCTCAGGACCGTGCTTTGTGGCATTCTTTGTGGAAGGCCTATGTTAAGCAGGGGACTTGTGAAGGATTTTAATGATGATGAATGATAATGGCTTTATATTAATATGATACATAAATAGAATGGACGTTACGGGTAGAGGTCATCTATCCATAGAGTCTATTCTATTTATTTAGGTGTAAGTAGGGTATCGAATTTTATCGATATATTTTGTCACACTGTTTTATCCCTATTATTAATTTCCTAGACGTCCACCTATGCTGTCAGCGCCAAAATGGCGCAAATCAAATCGCCTCATCATGTCACGGTGTATAACCAGTCCAGCGTACTTTTATATATAGAGGTCAGTGATATGGGCATAAAATATTTCGAAGAGATGTTAAGTTTGCTAACACGCATTGAGGCAGCTCGTTGGACATATCCTTGCCCTAAAACCCTCTAAAAAATTAGAGAAGGCCTGTGCTCAGCTGTGGGATGTACAGTAAACTTACAGTCTATATACCAGGCGATCCCATAATGTACTGGCCTGATATGGTTCAATGCGACATGTCGCTACATGTTGTGTTGCATTAAATAGTACGTTTATCGTGCACTTAATATAAGAAACATGCATCGACAGGAAATGCTTAGTCTTAGTTTAACAAGCATTTGAATAACGAGATTCGCGTATTTTTTCAAAATGTCGAAAACTGAGTATCGAAATGTCATAAAGTTTCTGTTTAAAGAAGGTTTATCCCCTGCCCAAAAAAAAGAACGATTGGATGGCGTGTATAAGGAGTCTGCCTCCTCCTATAGCACAGTGAATAAAAAACGGCCAAGAGCGTGTCGGGCCACGCTCAGTGTAGGGTTCCGTAGTTTCCCGTCCGTCACAATAAGTGTTCCCACTTATGAGTTTAAAGGTGGGTATCCATTATGTTCGCGCTTCAGCAGCGCTCCGCGCTCCTGCAACTGCTCCCGGTAGTGGGTACTTGGGTTTCCATCCAAGTTCAAAATGATTTTCCTAGAAAGTCCTTATAAAGTTCTACTTTTTAGATTTTTTTCATATTTTCTAAACTTATGGTTCAAAAGTTAGGGGGGGGGGACACATTGTTTTTTACTTTTGGAGCGATTATTTCCGAAATTATTGACATTATCAAAAAATGATTTTTGTAAACCCCTATTCATTTTTAAATACCTTTCCAACAATATATTACACGTTAGGGTTGAAATTAAAAAAAAATCACTTCCCACTTTACATATAGGGGGGCTACATCACAGCACGTATATTTTACCACTTTGTCGGCGTGATTGATACATATATTGGTACCAAATTTCAGCTTTCTAGTGCTAACGGTCACAGAGATTAAGCGAGGACGGACAGACGGACAGACAGACATGGCGAAAATATAAGGGTTCCTAGTTGACTACGGAACCCTAAAAATTGGGTGAAAGAGTTTCGCCTCGGGAGAGAAACCGTCGAAGACTTTGGCCACGACGGTTGACCTGTGGAAGTGCTCACTCCCGAAACGATTGCTCTTATCGAAGAGAAGGTTCGGAGTGACCGCCGTTTGAAGATTAGAGAAATTGCAGCAAGGCTTGGGCTCTCTAAGAGTACCGTTCATCGCGCGATCCATGAACATCTTCAAATGAAAAAAGTGAGTACAAGATGGGTACCGAAACTTCTTTCAGCGGTACAGAGACAGGAAAGAGTGCGCTGCGCTTCGGAGTTTTTGGATCTTTGTGGCGAAAATCCAAAGACTGTGATCGAGCAGCTAGTGACTGGTGATGAAACTATTATCTTGTATTATGAGTAAGCAAGCGCGAGTCAATGGAATGGCGTTATAAGGGTGAAAAGCCCCCTAGAAAGGCAAAGGTGCAACAATCTACTAAAAAACTGATGTGCACAATATTTTGGGATTTTCAAGGCATTTTGATGGTGAATTTTAAAGAACGTAATACAATCGTGAACGGCGAATATTATGCTTCTTTAATATATAAATTACGAGACATAAAGGAAAAACGAAGAGGCAAGCTGTCTAAAGGTGTCCTGTTGCTCCATGACAACGCCCCCGTTCATACCGCTGGTGTTTCGAAGGATGCAGTTCGTCAATGCGGGTTCACAGAAGTTCAACATCCACCTTACAGTCCAGACATGGCCCCGTCCGACTATTATTTATTTCCAAATTTAAAGCGGGACTTAAGAGGAAGAAAATTTTCAAGCGATAAAGAGTTGCAGGCGGCCGTCTTCAGTCATTTTGAGGATAAAAAATGTGATTATTTTTATAAAGGTTTAGAGATGTTGAATCACAGATGTCAGAAGTGTGTTAGTATTCATGGTGATTATATTGAAAAATAAAATTGGTTTCGTTTCATTTCCTTCATTGGTTCATAGTTAGGCCAATTCATTATGGGACCGCCTACGTACCATAGGCTGTAACTTTTTTAAATAAAAACAATTGCTTGCTCAAAATATTAAGATTTATTAAAATATGTATGTAGCACAGCAGTGTTTTAATTTCCCTTTAGTTTAAGTAAACAAGCTTTGCAAAAATGAAACGGCAACAGAAAATAATACTATCGTTTGTCAAACATCTGAACTCGATTTCATGCATTACGCTTCAAAACGATAAAAGTTTTGAAGTTGAAATGAAACAAACGCTGCAGGTTTAATATAACAAATCCAGTCCAGTTTACATTTCCAACTCACGGGTTATTTATCACCACTGTTATTCCGTTTTGCAATTGTTTGATTAAAACATCAAACATATTTGAAAAGGAAACAGGTTCGGAAGGACCAATTTAAAACGAACCAGACGGGCTGGAACGTTCGATAAAGAAACAGAAGGGAGGAATCGAGGCTACTCTCGATCCGGCCTCCTATAACGCCTACGTTGGGTTCGGGAACAACGTATGTGATCTCCGCAACGGAGTAACACACTAGGGCGATAACCTCTTTCTTTTTCAGCAAGTAGGTTCAGACGGGGATTACGGGTCTTCCGAAGTCGTCCCGGTCCCGACGCCTTAATTCTTCGATGTGGACTGTATAACTTTAGGGATGAATTACTTGGGAATAAAACAGCAATTATCTTCAAACCGTTCCGTGAGAGAGTAATCACTTTTCCCTATCACTTCCCTACACTTTTTCTTCTTGACTGCTGGTTTTTCACTTTTCCCGAAGGATTTTCTTATTTTTCGAACTAATTTCCCGAACGAATTGCAATAAAACCCGTTCACTAAGCTACCCCCAGAACTATACGCGAAAGTGAGCCGCGCCATTCGCGTGCCTTCGCAACTTAACAACATGAATTTGTACTATTACTCTCTCACGTTTCACTTAATTTCTTTATTCACATAAATCATACATAAATACAAGTTATCTATTTAGATAGCACAAAACAATATCTACACCATGATATATATTATTTTTTCGTATCACAAAAATCCTTTAATTTATAAAACAAAACATGCCTATTTTAATCACAAATTCAAAATCCAAACTTCTTAAATATTTAACACAGAAAGTTAAAACAATGTTTCCCACTTGAATTTATACATATGTTAACTAATACAATAGTTTAATTTACATTTTCTCTATTTATTTCACTATTTAAAACACTTTTAAATTTCTTATACAAAACTATCATTATTTCACTTATACACAGGAATTTTCACATAAAAATAACACAGAATTCACCTTTTTAGCACGTACAATCAACCTGAAATGTTTTACAAGTCATTTTTACATAAATTGCTGAAATTACAAACATTTTAAATTTTTACATATTCGGCCTCCTAAGGGCGTGGCCAGCGTGCTTCCGTGAACTCACACTATTTGAACAACTAACTTTGCACGGCTCTCGGCTATCAGAAAAATGAAAGTCTGAAATACACTTAATTTTAACAATATTAAATAAATAAGTGCTTCTACACAATTTTCAAACTGTAGGAAACTATCTCTGATAAGATTCTTATCAGTTATCATGCTTCTTATCAGATAACAATACAAGTGAATGTTCTCATTAATCGATCATAACAAATAGGCATTTGTTTTCGTACAAAACATATCATACTTATACAAAACAATACTTATGCAATTAACTTCCGTTAATTCTGTTTGTGCACAGAGTGATCATCTCGACCGGGGAACAAATCCGATCTCTTACTTCACTTTAATATTCCTTTGAATTTACATCGTTGGAAAGACGATTTCAACCGGAGAACAAATCCGGTAACATAATTTATAACATAAAATTCCCTATATGAATTTATTGAAAGATATTACTTAGAAAACAGTAAACTATTCCGGCCTGGGAGTCGAACCCAAGACCTTCATATCATTAATTCGACATTTCTTTAAGATTTAACTAAGCATTTTCTTATCAGAACATTTCTATTGGACAATGAGTCTTTGAAAAGTTATTCGTCGTCGGTTGACTTAATAAACTGAAATATTCTTATAGGCGCGTCGCCAACAATCTCCCCCCCCGTGCGTTAGCACCATCATTTGGGAGGCGTCGCGGGTACCAGGACTACTATTCTGGATGTAGGTCTCCTCAAGATACCTGTGCTAGTAATGACGTCAACCACTCTGGTGTGACCGTCTGGTCCCGGTAACGTTCTACTAATTTTGCCTTTCGGCCACGTATTTCGTGGCAACGAATGATCTATTATCAAAACAATATCGCCTTCTTTAGGTTCCATGAACTTTCCGTTATTACCTGTTCGCGGTATTAAGGTATGCATGTATTCCTTCAGCCATCTTGTCCAAAAATGGTCGGCTAACCTCTGTGCAGTTTCCAATTGAGTTGACCCGTCAGATGCCGCTCTAGAAATAATCCAGGTGGTCGATCACCACATGAGCGTCCCAGAAGAAAATGATTGGGTGTCAAACCCTCTTCAGGACTATCCATACTGAATGTTACCAGAGGCCTGGAATTTACTGTGTGCTCTGCCTCTAAAAGCAACGTATGTAGAATTTCCTCTCGTGGGCTCCTTTCTCTGAGCGTAGCGGTCAACGCAATTTTAATCGACCTTACTAACCTCTCCCAGGCGCCACCCATGTGCGGTGCTCCCGGAGGTATAAATTTCCATTTAATATATTTCTTAAATGACTCATTTTTCATGCCCTCATGGCATTCTTCGCATGCTTTCAATAATTCTTTACTCGCAGCTTTGAAATTTGTCCCGTTATCGCTGTATATAACGGCTGGTTTTCCTCTTCTGGCGATAAATCGCCTCAACGCCATTATCATTGACGCTGGTGTCAACGAGGCTGCTAGTTCCAGATGTACTGCTCTGGTAGTCAGACACGTGAATAAAACACCCCAACGTTTTTCGTGTCGCCTTCCTATAGTTACACTCATAGGACCGAAATAATCCACAGCTGAGCATGTAAAAGGTGGTTCATGATGAGCTATTCTCTCCAGAGGAATATTTCCTTGTGGCACGTTCTGCGGTTTGGATCTGTATGTCCTGCACCACTGACAATGATGTGACACACTTCGTACTACATTACGTAAGTTCAAGACATAAAATTTCTGGTTCACCTCATTCATCACCGTCTGGTGATTGGCATGTCCAAAATGATGATGAACTTCTCTAATCATCATTTTAACGATTTCGTGTTTACCGTCCAATATGACAGGTTTTCTACTTTCCTCGGTCAAATTAGGCTTGAAAGGTAAACGTCCATTTAAACGGAGTAAGTTATCTTCTCCTATTTCCATAGATAATTTACTTAAGCGTGAACTTCTTTCAACACTTTTGCCTGCTTTCAAGCATTTTATTTCCGAATAAAAACAGTCGTCTTGAACGAACTTCCAAATTAATAATTCCGCTTTTTTCAAGAGCGCTATGTCCAACGCGCCATCGGGTCCTTTAACCGACTTTGCTAAAACTTTGTTGGAACACATAACCGACTTTTCGGCTGCGTCGTCGGGTCCTTTAACCGACTTTCTTAAACTCTTGTTTTTTTCTACCGCTTGTAAGGTGCGCGTAGTTGCCCCAAGGAATTTCTTAAAGCTGCTAAATCGTCCGTAGTCGGGTAGACTTAACGGTTCTTGCTTTCTTAACGCGTTTACGCCCTTTGGCGATTTTTCTTCACCTGTTTCTAAGCCTTTTATGGTGTCCACTTGTTTGGGCCATAAATCAGGACTTTTCCTGAGGAATTCAGGTCCTTGAAACCAGCGATGACTTACATCGAAGGTGGAAGGAAAATTTCTAGTGGCGTCGTCTGCCACATTTTGTGACGTTGGAACCCATCGCCATTCACATGGTTTACTGTGATCTTCGATCTCAGCCAATCGATGAGCAACGAATGGTTTAAAGGCGCGAGGATCTGACTTAATCCACGCTAACACTGTACGTGAGTCTGTCCAAAATACTCTCTCGGACATCTCGTACTTGCTCTCTTCACTAACCGAGGCAGCCAGCCTGCTGCCCATAAGAGCTGCTTGCAATTCAAGCCTTGGAATCGAAATTGGTTTCAATGGCGCTACTCTTGCCTTTGCGGCGATCAGCGTAATCCGCCTTATTCCTAGCTCGTCCGTGGTGACGTAATACACCGCGGCAGCGTATGCTTTTTCACTAGCATCCGTGAAAGTGTGTAACTCTCCCTTGCCGACGCCTTCAGCAACGGGTCTAGGTACCTCTAAATGACCTAATTTCTTCACTTCCGATATCCATTTACAAAATAACACGTGTAATTCGTGTGAAACTTCTTCATCCCAAGAGATGCCTGTCCTCCATACTTGTTGGATCAGCGACTTCCCTTGAATCGTTATGGGTGATGCGAGTCCCAAAGGATCGAAAACTGACATCACAGCGCTAGTTATCTCCCTCTTCGTAGGCGGTCGTAAACCTTCCATCACCTCTTCCGGTGTGTTACGAAGACTTGTGGAGAAACTTATTATATCCCGTTTGATATTCCAAATCAAACCTAACGTGCGCTCTGTGTGCTCTTTATCTCCCAGCGAAGCACTGTCGCTCTTATATTTATTTTCCATTTTACTTAAAACTTCGGGTCGGTTGCTAGCCCATCCCCTCAGTTGGAAAGAAGCATGTTTATGTAATTCATACATATCGTTTACTATCCTTTCGGCCGTCGTCACGTCGGGAAATGCCTGTAGATAGTCATCCATATAAAAATTGCTTTCCGTAGCGGAAGCTGCTTCTGGATAGATATGTGCGTTGTCCTGCGCATTCCTATTCTTTACATATATAGCGATGCATGGTGATGATGCCGCTCCAAATATGAGTGACGTCATTCTATACTCTTCCGGTGGCGCGTCACGATTGTGCCGCCATAAGAATCGAAGGCTATCCCTGTCTTCATCCCGGATTTTCACTTGCAGGAACATTTCTTTAATGTCTGCCATTACTGCCACGCTTCCTTCTCTGAATCGTAGCAGAACTCCGAACAACGACTTCAATAAGTCCGGTCCGGTTAACAATGCATCATTGAGACAACGTCCGCCCGTCTTTGCGGCGGCCTCGAAAACTATCCTTATTTTCCTCCGCAACGGAGTAACACACTAGGGCGATAACCTCTTTCTTTTTCAGCAAGTAGGTTCAGACGGGGATTACGGGTCTTCCGAAGTCGTCCCGGTCCCGACGCCTTAATTCTTCGATGTGGACTGTATAACTTTAGGGATGAATTACTTGGGAATAAAACAGCAATTATCTTCAAACCGTTCCGTGAGAGAGTAATCACTTTTCCCTATCACTTCCCTACACTTTTTCTTCTTGAGTGCTGGTTTTTCACTTTTCCCGAAGGATTTTCTTATTTTTCGAACTAATTTCCCGAACGAATTGCAATAAAACCCGTTCACTAAGCTACCCCCAGAACTATACGCGAAAGTGAGCCGCGCCATTCGCGTGCCTTCGCAACTTAACAACATGAATTTGTACTATTACTCTCTCACGTTTCACTTAATTTCTTTATTCACATAAATCATACATAAATACAAGTTATCTATTTAGATAGCACAAAACAATATCTACACCATGATATATATTATTTTTTCGTATCACAAAAATCCTTTAATTTATAAAACAAAACATGCCTATTTTAATCACAAATTCAAAATCCAAACTTCTTAAATATTTAACACAGAAAGTTAAAACAATGTTTCCCACTTGAATTTATACATATGTTAACTAATACAATAGTTTAATTTACATTTTCTCTATTTATTTCACTATTTAAAACACTTTTAAATTTCTTATACAAAACTATCATTATTTCACTTATACACAGGAATTTTCACATAAAAATAACACAGAATTCACCTTTTTAGCACGTACAATCAACCTGAAATGTTTTACAAGTCATTTTTACATAAATTGCTGAAATTACAAACATTTTAAATTTTTACATATTCGGCCTCCTAAGGGCGTGGCCAGCGTGCTTCCGTGAACTCACACTATTTGAACAACTAACTTTGCACGGCTCTCGGCTATCAGAAAAATGAAAGTCTGAAATACACTTAATTTTAACAATATTAAATAAATAAGTGCTTCTACACAATTTTCAAACTGTAGGAAACTATCTCTGATAAGATTCTTATCAGTTATCATGCTTCTTATCAGATAACAATACAAGTGAATGTTCTCATTAATCGATCATAACAAATAGGCATTTGTTTTCGTACAAAACATATCATACTTATACAAGACAATACTTATGCAATTAACTTCCGTTAATTCTGTTTGTGCACAGAGTGATCATCTCGACCGGGGAACAAATCCGATCTCTTACTTCACTTTAATATTCCTTTGAATTTACATCGTTGGAAAGACGATTTCAACCGGGGAACAAATCCGGTAACATAATTTATAACATAAAATTCCCTATATGAATTTATTGAAAGATATTACTTAGAAAACAGTAAACTAGTCCGGCCTGGGAGTCGAACCCAAGACCTTCATATCATTAATTCGACATTTCTTTAAGATTTAACTAAGCATTTTCTTATCAGAACATTTCTATTGGACAATAAGTCTTTGAAAAGTTATTCGTCATCGGTTGACTTAATAAACTGAAACATTCTTATAGGCGCGTCGCCAATAATATTGTTTTAACAAATTCTGTTTTCAAAATGCATATATATCTTAAACGTAAATTGTACTTGTGCACCGCATATATAGTTGGCATATAGGTTTACATATATTAAATACAAACCTGTAGATATAACCAAAAAATCAAACTTACGAATAGAAAATATTTAAAATACATGTTATGGCTATAATTTGCTTATAATTCGTACTCCATAGGCGGGTTTAGGATCTCAGTGACGTCACTCCATAGAACCATTGTGTTTGAACTCATTTAAAAGTTACTCGTAACTTAGATGACTGCGAAGATTTCACCTTTCTGATGGTGCAAACTGAAGGTGAGTATAGTATCTCAGTAACGTCTTTAGATAGGGCGATTGTGTTTGAGCTCATTTAAAAGGGTTCATAAAGACCTAGGTGACTGTTATGATCTCACCTTTCTGATGGTTCAATCCAAAGGTGAGTATAGGATCTCAATGATGGCACTAGATAAAACGATCGTGTTTGAAATCATTTGAAAGGGCTCATCAAGTCCTAGGTGACTGTTATGATCTCACCTTTCTGATGGAGCAATCCGAAGGTATATATATATATATATGTGTATATATATATATATATATATATATATATATATATATATATATATATATATATATATATATATATATATATATATATATATATATATAGAACCTCAGTGACGGCACTTATTTTATATTTTCTAACTTATTTTATAGAACTTAACATATTTGATTATCAAACAAATCAAATAATTATTTTATTAATTTTAGTCTTGTTTATTTTATCATTTTTGTAAAATCTTAGCGTGTTCGTTTGATGACGCAGTCATACGATGGTTGCATCGTAAGCAAAGCAAATTTAGATATCGACGGTCGATATTTTTTTCAATACAAAGTTTTTATTTTTATTTTTTCTCGTAAATAATTTAAACTACTACTACCCAATCTGCAAATACTGTACGTTATTTACATATACTATATTATGCTTTTAATTTTCCCCAGTTTATTAATTTGCTTATTACCTTAAATATAAATGTAATTTTGTATATTACATCTCTGTAATATACAAAATTACATTTATATAGCTGGCAGAGCATTTTCTGGCCTTTTCGCATTAAGTTCGCCTTTGTACCAAATTGTTTTGTTTGAGTGCAATAACTCAAATAATACCGTCAACGGATTGTTGCTCCTGTTTTATCGTTTAAATAATAGTTTGAAGTGGATATTGATACGTAAAATAGATGCAATTTTTGTATTAAATGTCTACGTATGTGAACTAATAGAGAAAACGACGAAACAAATGCTTTGATGTTAATCTAAACCTCAAGGTTTTTTGATGGCTTACGCAGCTTTATAAACTTGAGTTACTGTCGTCATCGACTGTCCACTGTATAGTTTACTCATGTTCTATCAGAAATAGCTGTTAAATATTTGATTTCTTGGGCTACATCTGAAGCTTCTGTGCTTCTTAACATATAAAACAGCTGAAAATATAAAACAATAATATTAATATGCTTAATAAATGTAATAAGTGAACTAAACCAAATGACCTACCATTGGTTTTTTAAACAAAGCCAATATATCGATATTTTTTTTCGATATATAAAACTCTGATATTGAGTTACTGTGTGTAAACTTACGATACATAAAAACTTTGATATTGATATATTTATAATTATCAATGCATATAGATGATAATAACCCCTGGGAAGGGTGATCGCTACCAAGCTATTTCTAATTTATCTTGTGTTGTTGATTGTAAACATGATTGTAAGCTATTATTAAAAAAAAAGTCCCGCTGGGTTTCTTGCTGGTTCTTCCCAGGACAGAGGTTTTTTTTTGCGAACCAGTGGTAAATTAAAAAAGTGACGTTCAATAAGTATTTTTATAATCTACATTGAATAAAAAAGTTTCTATTTCTATTTCTATTTCTATTTCAATATTTCGAAAATCCGACATTTTAAAAAATATTGACAATCCTAGTTTGAACTGATCAGTTGAACTGACCGTGTGAGTGGAAGTTTCTTTCGTTTAAAACCGTTTGAACTGATATCTGTTCAACTGATGACTTTAACTGACCGTGTGTGGCGATCTTAATACTATACTTTAACAAATTGTAACTTTTATATATGTACAAAATATTTGACAATTTGTGATTTGAATAAAGTCACGACTTTATTTTCTTTGATGTTAACCATAAAATATGTAGATTAAGATGCCTTTGAATTGTAAATGCAAAGAAGCTCTATCTTGTTTACAAGCGTAACTGGGAAAATCGAATAAGTCATTATTTGATTACAGTGCTCCTCGGCATTGGTTGATGTAACTTGGGTTTTCTTTTACAAAATTAAATTTCTTTTACAAAACTAATATTTACCTAAATTATTTAGGTATGCGTCAAATATTTGCCGTATAATATTCTAATCTAATATTTAGATACACATTAATTAATACACACAACTATACTCACTATATACGGTTATTTTTAAAATGTCTGTTTTAAATGTAAGTTCTCAATAAATAAATTTATTTTTATAAATAATTTTAATTCTATACATTTTCGTACCACTAATGTTGTTTATTTGGGAGATATGTCGTTCACAACCATAGGCTTCGGCCACCTAATCCTAGCACCTAGTCGCAGGTAGGCAGAGTGCGGGTCAGCAGGGATGGGAGATATGATAAGGAACGTCGAGTGAATGCAGAAAATATAGTAAATGAGGCTCTACTCTCTATCGTGAAAAGTCACAGTTCACAATGCTGTCTTAGTCCCTATTTTAGCGTATGGTAGTGAAAGTTGGGTGTGGCAGAAGAAACACGAGAGTAGAATAAATGCAGTAGTAATGTGGTCGCTAAAGGGTATGTTAGGACTGTGTAATAAAAGAAGAGTGTGGTTTACAAGATGATGTGGTGACCAGTATTAAGAAAGGAATGCTTCGGGGGTTGGTCAAGTAGAAAGAATGAATAAGGAAAGACTAACAAAGCAAATATATGTCGCAGAAGTGAATCGAAGAGTCGGAAAGGGACTGAAAGCTGATTCTGATATCTTACAATAAGATATTGTAAGATATCGAACTTACGAAGTGAGTTTGGAGTCTTTCAAGAAATTATTGCCTGATCGCGCTTTTCAAAAAGCCTATGTTAATCTGCAGATTTAAAAATGCTGAAAAAGAAAGATCAACGAGTGTTAAAGTACTGGATAATAGACTAGAAATTATATTAACTCCCTTAGAATTTTATTTATGACTTGCTACATATGGATATGATCATCCGATTGAAATGCACTCGTCTTTAAAGTATGCGAGAACGGTTTCGATCTTGAATATCTATCACTGAATTTACTACTTAAAATTTAAATATAGATACATAAAATCGTTTAATCTCGCTGCGAATTTCTAATGCATGAAAAGAACATAAAAATATTCTATAGTATCTATACAGCTAAAATAAGGCACACCTCAATTTTATCCTACGCATTTACCAAAATACGTGTAGCGGCAGACAGGCAAAATTTTCTTATGAAGTCAAACAAGGAAGTTTCAACAAACTGTATTGATCATATAATATACTCCACATATTTTAAATGAAGTTACGCTCTTCAATGCAATCGTCTTATCAGTTATAGATATCAGCAAGTCTTTCTAAAAGACTTATTCCACGTCAAAAATAAAGTAAAACGACATGTCAACTTTATCTTCATTAATCTTTACCGTACAATATTTGCAATAATAAAATCTAATGATTTCTTATATTTACGCAAACACTACACATTGAGTAAAACTACTTTTACGGATTTAACGCGTTTAATTTATTTTATTTTTAATACCCGACATTTCGGGTGCTTTCTAGTACCCATGGTCACGGGCATAGAGGATAGGTCACGGGGAATGAGGTGACTGACGTTCCGATGTCAATGTCAGCCCGGAGTATCTTTAACTTTTCAATTATTGTTTTTCGTGTTCGTTTCTCACCCTTGTTAAATAAAAAATGATAGGTGTTTGTTATACTTGCCAAATGCTACTGTGTTTTTCATATTGAGAGAAGATCAGAGACTCATTTCACGGAAAACGAGGCTTTTAAATATTTCGGAAAGAATGTTTAACGAAAAAAATGGTTGATCCTTCATAACATACGAAAATTCAATATATATACATAGTGTTACACTGACTGTAACGGGGCATTCATTCCATCTTGCTTCCCCTGAGGTGACAACGTATCTGCATGTGTATACGGGTGTCTAAGGGTGTAAAATTGAGCACACAGCCCACTTAATGGCTTCCCATTGGATTGGATACCAGAGGATGCTTTTGTCTAGACACCAACCTCTGTGTGTGATAGCTTATCACACCTAAGGATTAAGAAGGAATGCCAAGTAAAAAGAGACACCTTGTCTCTACACACACCATAAGAACCCCAGCAGCATTATGTTGCTGTTTAAGCTGATATTCTGAGAAAGAGTGGTCATAATCCTGTCAAGACCCATTCCTTTGTTTGTTAATGCTTATACATATAAAAGTCCATTTCTGAATGGAGAACTTCCCCATAGATTACCTGATTCATTGGGAGAATTTTGTCATAGTTGTCACGCGGGTCAGGCGGGTTGGCACCGCAGTTTTATATTATTTTACGGCCTGGCCACGGGGATCGGCGGCGCGAACGGCGAAGCGACATGCGGGGCGATAATTCGCGCGGCACGATTTGAGGGCCACGGGAAGTCACGTTTGCCGCCGCGACCAGATAGGCCGAGGGTGAAATGTCTTTATCAAAGTTATCTCGATATTGCTTAGAAGTAATTGTTTTTTGAGTCAAGACATAATATTTGGAAGAGATTGCGGAGTACATGATTTGAATAGGAATTGGGTTTTAGATGGAGAATTCCACAACAAATAGAATGCATCTAGAAAAAGTTTTCGAGTAAATACCAAAATGAGTGTCGAAACCTGCGATTATATTCTTGTTAATATTCGACCAGAATCGGAGATAAAAGTCAATGCGGATGGAATTTTAAGTTGTTTTTTTCGGGCCGGCATTTTTCGCGACGAAAACGACTAAAATATTTTATTCCCTATACTATTCGCCGCGTCCGCCGCCGTGTCTGCCGCCCGACTCCGTGGCTTGCACCGTACCAAAGAGTATAGTAATACACCGTACTGATTCATACATTTGTTTCAGTCGCCCGCCGCGCCGCCAGTCGCCCGCGCGATTCGCCCGGTAAGTTTCGCCGGTCGCGTCGCCACTCGCCGCTACGCGTGGCTTGATCCATACATTTCTATACATTTGTTTTAGTCGCTAGACGCCTCGCCGTTCGCGCCGCGCTGTTAAGTTGAAATAGAAAGATACTTCCCATCTTCTGTTTAAGTTTCCCTCTGTCGCATTTTACACCTCCCACGAGATGACATGGGGAAGTGAATATTCTTACATCGCAACGACACGGTTTGTCCATGCTGTAGCCATAATAAAGTTACAAAGTGCACGTTAAATAAAATGCTTAAAGCTCCTAATACTGCCTACATTTTAAACCCAAAGCAGTTATGATTTAAGACAATATATATATATATATATATATATATATATATATATATATATATATATATGTATGTATATATGGATAGGATAGCTAATAGATAGAATAGCTCACGGCCTGAAACTGTAAATCCGATTAATCGTGATCACTGTGACGTGTCTCGTTTCAATTTTAAAACTTTTATCGCTTGAACACAGTTGATGGAAATCGAGTTTTTTCTATTCGATAAATATTTGTATTCAATGTTAACTTTTCATTTTACTGAACTTGCTAATTTGGCACGTTGAATTAAAACTTTTTTTTTACTTTAAACCTTATTACATACTTAAAATCACTTATTGAAATAACAGTGACCAAAAGATATCAATTTTAAAATCGTTGTAAAGAAAGACAATTTGACCCGAGACATTTGTAAATTCAATAAGTGTACAAATTTGTAAAATCAACAAGTGTTCAAAGGCAAGTTAGGCAAGTCACGAATAAATCAACCCACACTCTACTACACTTGAAAACTCGAGAGTTGCTCCCAGTATTTTGCTGTGGTCACTGTTCCGAAGGCATAGTACAGTGTAGTATATAGTGAGTTGAACGCTAATAATTCATTCTTAAATGGCAATTAAACAAAATGTATTAAATTTACAATACCTAATGCTAAATATTCAAATACTAATGTGCTCTTAAATGGGGAAGAGTTGAGTCTTGTGGATGCCGCTGTTTTTTTGGTATTACTATTGACGCGAAGCTTCAATGGGGCCCCCATATATTATCTAAATTAGCAGACAGACTTAGTTCTGCAGTATATGCTGTAAGAAAGATTAGAAGTCTAACCAATGTTGAGACAATGTTGTTATTTTAATTACTTTCATAGCATAATGCCTTATGGAATCTTACTATGGGGTAATGCGACTGACATTGAAGTCGTATTTGTTTTGCAAAAGTGAGCCGTACGGGCGATTCATAACGTAAATTGTAAAGAATCCCTCAAAGAAAAATTTAAGAAAACAAACATAACTTTGGCATCGCAATATAGTTATGAATATGTAATGAAAAAAGACGAATAAAATTCTTCACCTCTTTAACTGAACTTTAACTTCTTTAACTTCTTTAATTTTCATGATGATGATGTTATCCAATCACAATCACAAAATCTTAAAACTAAAAAGCGTGCATTCCCATTTCGTGTACCTAATGTTTATCTCCAAAAGACATACCACGCTCTTGACTACTATTTCACCTGATACGATAGTGATAATATAGCCTTCCAAAACCTCGCGTTGTAATGGGATCGAAATAAATGACGAAGTAAACCGTTCGATTTGGAATGCGTGGTATTTCGACAACAAAGCGTTGCAGAAACGATAAGCATTTCATTCTACGATGATGAAAGGGGAAAATATATCATATTATAATATCTACGGGCACAAATTGTATTCTCTAGAAAAGAAAGAGTAGATACAAAAAAATATATATAAAATTAGAATTTACAAATTTGTTTCTATAACCCCTTACGAAAACGTGGCAACTAAGATTTTTTTTAAACTTTAATTATTATACAGTACTCCCCACAGTATTGTGCCAAAAACGCTGGCTGCGTTTCCTCGCTGAATGGCTATACTTATCATTTGACCGCGATAAAAAACCTGCGCTTATCACCAGCAGCGGCAATCAGTCGCGAATACAGTTCCTATGGGAACTTCACCACACATATACCCCACGGACTGATAGTCCCTCTACTTAAACATATGCTACAACATATGACACAAATATGTAGTCATTTCTTAGACACTCATATTAGCGCCACTTGCTTAGTTAAGCTGCCTCTGATATCACCCAGGATCTAAACGAGGTAACCCTGAGATAAAATTCTGCCAGTGTCGACGCAAGTACCATCCCACACTAAGGCTTTACCATTCTCCCAAGAACAAAAATCGTGCTGTCTGTCTTATGCCATTATCATCATAGGGTTCTTAAACCGAAGAAATATTCATAAAGGGAAGAGCTTTTCGGACAAAAGTTCAAAAAACTGTGACCAGCCACCACTACCAGCACTTTCTTGAATTAAAGTTGCCTAAACTCGTTGACGCTGCTACCACAGGGACATTGAGGAAGTTGCCAAATCGCTGCTCCTAGGCGGATTTCTACGGCAATGCGCAAGCTTTCTCCATCAAGTAATGTGCCGTGATTACTTGAGGTAAAGCGTGTAGCTAGTGACAGTAACTTGATTCCTCTTTGATGGTGATTAGTGGAAACAGAAGACGGGCCTGATCCCTATGTAACTTTTGAAGTAATATAACTGCCAAAACATCGTATGCCATATTTCAATTTTTAGTTTGTTTTATTATATTACTTTTGAAAATAAAATAAAAAGCCCCCCACCCCCCACCCTGATAGATAGTCTCATAGGAGATCTATGAGGTAATCTACCGGGGAGGCCCATTTTCAGCTACAAACTTTAATAGGCTTCAACGGTAACGGTATGTATGTGTTATGTATATATGAATGTAATGGAATTTTATAATTTAGTTTTTACCCACTTTCAGACCTTTAATTAGTGAAACCGAAAGAATAATAGCGCTTTATTTATACTGCTGCAGCATAATACTAAGGCGGTGGCGTTTTCGTTACAATCATAATTCGCAAATAATTTATTTTACATAGATTCACCCTATTGTGTATTTGTAGTAGTAAATAAAACTTCTTTCCTTTTTTCGAAAATCGACGATAAATCCACCTATCATTATTATTTTTCTTGAATGCCTTAGCTAACAACAAAAAATTGTATAAATAAAATATAATATTACATACACATTATATATATATATATATATATATATATATATATATATATATATATATATATATATATATATATATATGGATTTGCCTAATTTGGACAAATGCATCATTTAGTAATTTTACCCTTTACCCTTATTTAGTTTCCATGAAGCAGACATGTTGACTCAGATTGACGTTTCACGTGATGAAGGTAAAGTTTGATTATATACAATACATGGACAATATTCTCATAAATGTTTGATAAAGGCAAACCACCAGCACATAATACAATCGTAATAGTTATAGTACCTGGTTGACCGAGCTTTGCTCGGTATTTTTCGCTCGATTTTTTTAATTCGTGTGTTTTGGAAATTATATTTAGATACAAATTACATACTGATGAAATATAAATAATATTTTTTGATCTTAGCGACATAACAGAAAAAACGGAACTGGTTATTTGAATAAAAAATCATGAGTGCAATTATTTTAATTTAAATTTTCATGTTTTTTTTTTAAAAACCAATAAAAAGGGCTCGAAAAATAGTTTTTCTCAAAAAAGAAAGGAACTTGAAAAAAATATTAAAAAAAGTCCGTCGGTCGGTCTGGGCTCGCACCGGGGTTTTACGATTCTGTGACCGCCCATTATACCAATTAAGCTATTTATAATCATTAACAATCTGTCAAAATTTACCTTCTTATTCTAACGATATTGTAGCAGTTTTTCATTGCCTAAAAACACGGACAAAAAGACATTTTTTAAAAATAAATCCTAGCTAGATCGATTTTTTATCCCAGAAACTCCCTGGACACAAAATTTTATGAAAATCGTTGGAGCCGTTTCCGAGATCCCGATTATATATATATATATATATATATATATATATATATATATATATATATATATATATATATATATATATATATATATATACTAGAAATTGCTCGTTTAATAGTATAGGATAGGATTATAAACAGTGTTCGATTTGAGTGTTTGTTTGTCGTAATTATAAATGTAGTCTTATAGTGTCCGCATCCTCATAGGTAGTTTTCAAGATATGTATTGAAAAATATAGTAATTTTACTACAATTGGTGAGAGAAACTCAATACGAAATGGGCCGCTT
The DNA here is from genome assembly GCA_036936625.1 of Parnassius smintheus behrii. Taxonomy (NCBI): domain Eukaryota; kingdom Metazoa; phylum Arthropoda; class Insecta; order Lepidoptera; family Papilionidae; genus Parnassius; species Parnassius smintheus. The sequence goes on from JAUPFT010000004.1 coordinate 28,290,210, forward strand.
TAGTCAAACCTTTATTTATTCGTTATCACTATTGGGGCGTACGGGTCTTGTAGGGGAGAGCGGGGCTGGAAGTTCCGATTTTCAAATAACATGAAAGTTTATCATAAAAACGACGGGTTTTAATTCTCAACATGTAAAATATTGAACAGTTGTTTATCGTTTTCTATAATATAATAGTCACTTATACCAAAACCCCATTATTTTTTTTTTGCAGAAGCAAATATTTGTCAAATTTTGGAGCGGAACATTTAGCCCCGCTTTGGGGCGAGTTGTTCCGCCTTTGAGGCAAATTGTTCCGCTTGGATTATGACAATATACATAAAGAATAATATAGGGTTTCTTAAATAAAACAACCATTTCTATAAATGTTTATATGCAGTATTTATTATAAGCACGACTAAAAAACTTTTTGTCTTTTTAAATTGTAATTGACATTTATAATCTTATAAATCTTATCAGATGCATAAATTATTTAAAAAAAACAACAAAACACAACTGATGAGCTCCAGATAAACATTTCTTTACTTAGGTAAATTATAAGAGATCTATCAAACCTTTGAAAACGAACGAAACCTAACACCTAACCTCTTTCTCAAATAAAATAAACATTGGCGATATTGTTTATCACGGCACTGGCTGCTAGCTCTACAGTTACCAAAGTGCCACTCTCAACTGACACTATAGCACCGACCTGTTTTGTACCTTTTTGGGCTACTATCTTCCTTGGCTTCAACACAGTCGTTACTTCAGTCTCGTCCAGGTTCCAGATTAATGATGGTGTCAATTTATATTTTAGTAGAATTTCACCGAGCTTAATGAAAAATTCATTCACATTATATCTGTTAAATGCAGATGTACGTCCTGCATTAATTGCTTCTGGGGATTGTTTACAAACGAAAAGTTTACTGCATATTCATAGACGAGGTTTCGCACCTCTTCGGATAGAAGAGCGGTGTACTTAACTAACTCTTTTCCATCGTTGATGACAGCATCTCCAGCTTGACATGTCTCAGAGGTTTTACCTCTCTCTGTCTTACGTTAGTAGTTTCGCATCTTTAAAATAAAAGAAAAATGGTCATAAGAATTTTAGATACAATTGAAAGTCAATTGAGGTAAGTTGTTCCGGGGAACTACCAACCCCGCTAGGAAGGAACTTATAGCCCCAAATTACGTTTATATACAAAGACTGACATACTGGCAACCTAATATAATCTATTCAAAAAATACTTAAGAAATAAGATACCTTATTATTGTCACTACAATTTAGAAGAGTTATGCATGAATTAGTCCATAATACACAGAGATAGACCAAATAGTTTAAACACGAAAAAAATTACTTACGTCATGTTTTGACAGCTACATGCTCATAGCCACTCAACCACCGTCGCTGGAGTAGCTAAAATGGCGGCCGGCGTGGCATTTCACCCGATGCTTTAACGGCGCATTTCACTTACGCTGATATCTATTTTCCTTACAAAGTTATTGCTATCGGAACAACTTACCCCGGGAACTTCCAGCCCCGCGCTCCCCTACATACGCAGGGTTTGGACAACGAGGTAGGCATGTCTAAAGATTGATTCCATATATAACCAAGTTTCTTAAAAAAAAAGGGTGGACGACTAATGTTACGGGCCTCATTCGTATCAGTCCCGGTCTTGACCTATACCTATCGTATGTGAACTGTATCTTTATACCATACGATCAGATCAGAACAGACAGATCAGATACGATCAGTTCCAGCCGTCGAATTTCATGAACGCACATTGCGTCAAAATTCACGATACCACCCTCACCATCTGGATGATTGGCGGTCCACCAGTATGCGTTTCAGAAGTTTTCTTCCTCGTACAACTTCTCTGTGGAATTGTTTACCATCGGCGACATTTCCAGACCGATACGATTAAGAGACTTTCAAGAAAAGAGCTTACTCCTTTCTAAAAGGCGGGCAACGCACCTGCAGTTCCCCTAGTATTGCAGGTGCATTGTTGTTTGTAGGCATCGGTGGTCACTTTTCATCAGATGAGCCGCATGCTCGTTTGCCCCCTCTTCTATAAAAAAAAGTAAACACTCGAAGATCTTAAATGTAACACCAATTTAACGAATAATTTTCCCCATGAAAAATGCGGTAATTTTTGTTTAAAGCCGCACGCCCGAAGCCATTTTGACCTTATTTTGAAATTATCAACATCTTTCACTGTCCTATATTTCTTTAATACCCAACTAGCTTTTGCCCGCGACTTCGTCCGCGTGGAGTTCGGTTATATGTATATATATATATATATATATATATATATATATATATATATATATATATATATATATATATATATATATATATATGTATATAGTGAGAGAGAGAGAGAGTTTGCTAGTAGTCACAATTATAACTGGATGTCGCGGGCAAAAGCTAGTAAACTACAAAACTTCTTTATACACCACATTTTTTGCTAATTTATTACTATGTGCCAAAATTATCAGAATACTGGGCGAGCTTACACGTGGGCAAGCCACATAGAATTGCCCGTGTGAAAAATAATTTTCTCTCTATACCCGCAAATTCTAATGTCTGCCCTTGTGATTTCTTTATGGTCATTGCAAAGCAGACTTTGAGGGGAGATCATTCGAGATCAAGTGAAATCTTGGTACAAATACATTTTTTCCTTGCGCACATCAAGTTATAATTGTGTATTCCACTACATTGCGATGTAATTTTGATGTGCTTTTACATTTAGTGTGGTTCCGTTGTCACCCTTATTTCTTTAAAAATAAAACAAATAGAATAAGTGACCTTGAAGATATTTGACCTGCGTTGTCCTGGCCCCGGCCTGCCTGGGTAGGTGCGATCTTGATTGAGCTTATCATTGTATAGTTTTTTATTTTGTCCTAAAATCAATGAATATACCATATATTTTCCTAATTTCATATTCCTACATTGTCATCCCATTTTGAGCGATGTTAGTCAAGTCAAGAAGTGCTCGAAATTTGAGTTGCAAGATTCCACACGGAACGACAAACGGGCAGACAAACAAGAAAGTAACTTAATGAAAACAAATATACCGTGATATTTACAGCAAACGCTAACCATCTAAGCTACCACAGCTCTCAAAATTATTTCATTCTTTTTAATTCTTTGAATTTGGCTTTTAATTTTTTAAAGATTTAATTTTTACCTAATCATTATATGCCTGACCCGTATACACCACTACACAACGGAGCAACTTACCTGTATTTAACATGGGTGCGCTCTTGTGTTCTGAATATTAAGCGTTGTGCGAATACCTGTGACATGTGCCGCACATTGTCCTGTTGAAATTTCATAAAATCCGTTCTTAGCTGACTTCTACTCGGCGCAAGGAATATTCCTATCAACCTAATTTCAAGTCTCTAGGATTTATGATTCCATTTGATTTCCATTTTATAATTTTTGTGTAGTAGATAAGTTGCTTTATTATTTTGAGCACGAACATCTCAGGTAAATAGGTAAATATAATAAAAAAAAGGTAAACTCTTCAAACTAGGTAAGACACAGTCATAATTTTTTTTATTGAGCGGATGATTGCAAAGTAACTATTAATATCTTTATGAATACAACATAGCATGGTATCCCGGAAGACCGGGATACCATGCTATGTTGTTCCATGTACCATGTATGTATGCTTATGGTTTTGCAAATTGGAAATTTGAACATATCTCATTTAACACATAATTATGTAAACTAGAACTCATTAAATTTTGAGCAAAATCGGTCAAGTCGTTTCTTGTGCCGAATTAAAAATTGTATAAAATATTAAAACATATGATATTGTTTTATTCTTTCCACTGGAAAGTTAATCGTGTGGGCCTTTCGGGTCACACCTAGACCGCTTTTTATGAATTTATTTAAACAAATACGAGGGCTGTGGGCTGTGTGTGGCTCATCGAAAAATTTCATGGCACGGGAACAAAACGTGTACGATTCTCGCGTGGACTAAAAAAACTGTTATGGGAAATTTTTATGCCCTGATTTACCACGTGTTCAGTGAAGTGATCAATAATAACTTCATGGGGGGAGCCTAGATATCTGAGTAGTTATAAAAATCGTGGACATGTGAAAACTGCTAATACACTATCCACGAAACACCAGGTAATGAGGAGCACTGTGCACAGTCATGAGACGTAATTAAGCTGCTATTTTACTTTTTTACTTTTATTGAGACTTATAAAGCAGTTTAACCTAAACCACTCATATCTTAATTGTAATATGAAGTGTCGACTTACTACGTTCTCGGCGGTGAAAAAAATTATGGCGTGGAAAGCCGCATATTTGAGTAGTTAGTCCCAAAACTATCTGCGACCTGTTCCCAGTATGCAGGCTGCTACTCATTATACTTTTTTATTATGCATGCAATATTTTAAGAGATGTTTAATTTTGTTTTCATTCTTCTGTTAATATTAAGGGTAGCGAATATGATTATAACTTATCATCGCCATTATTACTACTTATCAAAAGTCTACTGATAATCGTACCCCATAGATTGCTTTATAGACTGGATATTTGCAGTAATTGCATTGCCTTTTGAGCTATTATCAGGGAGATCTTTGCAGCCCATCTTCTGTTTCAGTTTCTCTCCTTAGTCACATACGACACTCAGAGGACGACATGGTGTAGTCGATTCTCTCACGCCGCCACTACAAGACGAATACATGTCTAATCCCGTTTGTGAATGTTGTTCTTCTTACGTTTGCCGTGAATAGATGTCGTTACTACATGTCTTTTTGCCTCGGAGTAGTTTTAATGATGTTTCAAAATAAGAGCCCATGAGAATAAAACCGCGGGTAAAAGGCGAGTAATAAATAATATTGTTTCTTATGTCAAAATATCATGTATTTCTAACGTTCTAGAGCATTTGCATGTGCTCCTGTCGAGTGAACACGAAACCGCAATTTAGTTTGTGTATTACCGTTGACATTAACGTATTGCGTTATGTCTCATATCAAGGGTCTCAAACGTTGTATTTTATTTAGTTGAAATAAATAGAAATATTATATGTTTTACAAAGTTAGGAGCTAGTCTGGGTAGATCACAATCTTACCTTTTTCTGCCGTCAAAAGCTGTGCTTGTGTTACGGTCTGAATGGTATAGAGATACAGTATAATTACATTCTGTGAGGGATTCTAGCTTAATCCTCCGCGGACAAACAACGTATCGGATCTGTAGCCTTCTTTGTTTGGAGTAGGCTAAAAGTGTCCATGAACTGCAGTAGTTCCATCAAGTGGTTGGTCTATGAGTTCGTTTGTGACTTCAGTTTTATTTAACAAAATTGCGGCCGAAGCTAACGTCCGCAATGAAACATATTTTTACCAATACTAAAAACCTCAAACTAAATTGTTTGATAATAATATGCAAAAGATTCTGCAATAAAACGATCTTGTTCTTAGTGTGGATACCATAACATCGTTTGGTCCATTTAGAAGTGTATTATTAAATAAGTTATAGAGAAACATGCAAAAAAAATACAAGTAGGATTCAACATGTTCGTTTAACGTGTTATGAGTTAAGCAAATAAATCCAATTATATCCAATAATAATGTACTTTCATCACGTTGCTGTCTGTCGAGATAAAAGGTAAAATTCAATTAATTATAGTGTCAAACGTGTCGATTGCCTCGAATCAAATTCGTTAAAAGTTTTAAGTTTGCTTTTAATATTACTTATTAAACTTAAAAAGTAAGAAAGACTGTATGATATAGGTACATTTAATAATATTGAATTTAGTCCACACAGACCAAAACACTAACAACAAAAGAATTAAATTTTTATTAAAATATCAAATTTCATTTGTAAAAAAAATCATTTTAGCAATTCAAAAAATTGTCATTTGAACTGTGCTTATTCAATATTTTACAACATTTTATCTAAAATCACCAACAATTTTCCAAATCAGGTATTATTGTAAAAGATTAATATTATATAAAGTGGCAAGAGAAGAGAGAAGAGAATCTTTCAAGATTTTTCAAAGAAGGTATCTACTGAAATTACAAAACTTTTCAAATCTGGCTATTTCTTTATAAAACTGTAGTGATTAACGAACGTACAGTCCACCTGATGGTAAGTGGCCACCGCAGTCTATGGACAGCCGCGGCCTACTTCAAACAAAAAAGCTACAGATGCGTTGTCACTTCCAGGAATAGAAAGAAAGAAAGAAAGACTTTTATTCACTGGAACTGTACATATCACAAAAATAAAATAATAAACAGTTAAAAGTTAGTAGATTAATATTACGAGTGATGGGTTGTGTATCGAGCCAGTGAAAAGGTTATGACTCAGCGTAATACTGCAGAGTAACCTACAGCGCTGATGATTCTGTCATAACCACAGATACACGCACGATCCGCCTGAATAAGATGGAATGTATTACAGCCACCACCATTACCAGTGCAAATACTGCTATTTGGTAACAGAAATAGAAAACCGGGTAGTGCCTACTCAGATTACCTAAAAACCATATTATGGAAGTTGGTAGCAGGTGTCCATGGGCTGCTGTAGACACTGTAAGTTCTGTTGTCACTCAAATTTTATGTAAAAAATACATAAGCTCTGTTACTACTACTATACCACAACGGATATCTTAGTTACAATACCATAGCTGATAATACAGATAATACAATTAGTTTTTATATATTATATTCCACTACTGAGCACAAACCTCTCTATTCATATTGAGTTTTAGTACTAAAAGTGCCCACCGCATTGCCCAATACCTGTTGACGGATTTCACACGTCTAACTGTTTTTAACAAAAAACTTTAATTTCTCGGATATGCGGGTTCCCTTTCGATGTTTTCCTTCACCACTGAGCACATGATTTTTTTATGGAATAAGAGTTAAAAACGAGCGCACAGTTTACCTGGTGGTAAGTGGATTCTGTGGCCCATAGAAATCTACATATATCCTCGATTAAGAGTTACATGCAGATGTGTTATCTCCCCTGAGGAATAATAATATGGATTGCCTCGTTTCCAGTAAAAACGGTACCCGGTTCTCTACACTCACCATATGAAACGCAGCAAATACCAGGGTAAAACAAAAGTATTATGTTTTTATTTTACGCTGGTATTCTGTGAGAGCGTGGTCCTTCTTCGTTCGAGCCAAGCCATTCATGCTACAACCACAATATATTTGTAGCATGGATCTACCATATATAAAATCAGCACATAAAATCTCAGTTAACAATTTCATTGGTGGCCGGCGGGAAGTGCACCGGGGGTAGTTCGCAAACAACGAGCACTTAGTCCCTGAGCTGCCACTGCATAATATAAATATGAAGAATTATAAATAATAAGTATAAAGAAATAATAAACCGAACGTATTAAGGTGTGGTGTTACCGAAAGCGAATCATTATACCATTTTGTCTCGTGAGTATCATGAGCGATGTCTACGAGAATATCAAAAAGACCGACTTGCAGTAGAGTCAAACTTGCAAGAGGTCTGGTATTGCAATCGCCTATCCGTTCGCAAAGCGCAGCGTTTATGGCAAATTCTTCACTACTTGATCATATGTAAATACTTGTGTCCAGCAGCGGACTGTAACGGGTTATAGTAGAAAAAAAATCTGTGATGGAATTATATTACGTAAGACCAACTTTTTTCTGCTTAATATATTAGTGGAAGTTTCTTATGCACTCTTTCATAACTTACCTGTTAACTTATCTCACTATGTTCCTCGCTTAAACTTAATTCAAAATATTGTATGCTCCACCTGACGCCCGCATAATAAGTATAAATTAAAGGCGAACATATATTTAACCTACTTAAGGTTTAGTTTAATGTAACTACACTTAAAATTGCGAAAAAAAATTGCGAGCCGTGGTAGCTCAGATGGTTAACGCTCGCTGTAAATATAACAGAACGCGAGTAGCCCGGGTTCGATCCCCGCCGGCAACAATGAAATTATTAATTGTAATTTTAAGTGCTGATTTACCACGTGCTTGGCGGTGAGGGAAAACATCGTGAGGAACCTGCATGTCTGAGGAATAAGAAAAAAAATTATTTCGAAGACATGTGAAGTTCGCCAACACGCATTAGGGCAGCGCGGCGGACACTTCCTTGCCCTAAAAACCCTCTCAGAAATGAGGGAGGCCTGTGCCCACCAGTGAGACGTATATAGGCTGTAACTTTTTACACTTAAAATTGTAATGTTTTAAGAGGATATAGTAAGTCAGCTCAAATTCTAATTTCGTCCCCACTTGCCCGCGCGTCGTAGCTATGTACCGACATGTTTGTAATGACTAAAACTGTAAGTAGAAAGGTTGTTAGACACTTATTTCATTAGGTTTATCATATTTATGCCTGTTTCTTAACGCCAAGCCAGCCGCTTCTTATTTTTATCACGGTTATTTCCCATTTTAATTTTACGTCGTACTGTTGCGTAATGTATATTCTGATCGTAAGCGACACAACCTCCCCGTTCAAAGGCCGAGGCGAAGTGACCGTGCTGCAGGAATCACGCTTCAAAAGGCCAATAGTTTAGGTAATTTCTTTTTACAGTAAAAATAATGGTATTTAAAATAAAGTAAATAACATAAGCACTGCTTTATAGTTAGTTCAGTTAGTATGCAAAGTTTCATGATCTTATTTAAAGTATTTTATGAATAACAGCGGTTTATTGTTTATTTTGAAGGTAACTTTGGATTTTTTTTCTATCGAGAAAATTTTACGAAATCGTGTTTTCGTCTAACATAATCCTTAACATTAATCCTCAACTTTACCATATATTTATTTCAAAATTAATGCTGCAATATTTTCGGCATAACCAAGGATCTTGCTAAGCCATTTGACATTATATTTCCCCTTAAGCACTCCAATTACCTACCCATTTAGCGGGTGAGTATACGTGTTTTGGAAATGAACATATTAAAATACCGCAACGATTAAATTTTATTTCGAATCATTTAAAATAAAATCAAAGTAAATATAATACCATACCATACATACATAGTAAATATAATATTTAGTAAATATAATAAAAATGTAACACCATTATCATTACAGCCCATCAAAGCTAGCTTTTGAACATAGACCATCCCCATAGATTGCCTTATAAACTAATTTGCCATAGCTGCCACTCTTGACTGGCAGGCTGCCAACCGCACATATTTTTTTTCTAGTAGTTATTAGGAATACACTGCTGCCCGTTTTCGAAATCCAGAGGACGATATGGGGTGGTGGGTATTTTTCTAGTAGTTATTAGGAAGACACTGCTGCCCGTTTTCGAAACCCAGAGGACGATATGGGGTGGTGGGTATTTTTCTAGTAGTTATTAGGAAGACACTGCTGCCCGATTTCGAAATCCAGAGGACGATATGGGGTGGTGGGTATTTTTCTAGTAGTTATTAGGAAGACACTGCTGCCCGATTTCGAAATCCAGAGGACGATATGGGGTGGTGGGTATTTTTTTTCTAGTAGTTATTAGGAAGACACTGCTGCCCGTTTTCGAAACCCAGAGGACGATATGGGGTAGTGGGTATTTTTCTAGTAGTTATTAGGAAGACACTGCTGCCCGATTTCGAAATCCAGAGGACGATATGGGGTGGTGGGTATTTTTCTAGTAGTTATTAGGAAGACACTGCTGCCCGTTTTCGAAATCCAGAGGACGATATGGGGTGGTGGGTATTTTTCTAGTAGTTATTAGGAAGACACTGCTGCCCGTTTTCGAAATCCAGAGGACGATATGGGGTGGTGGGTATTTTTCTAGTAGTTATTAGGAAGACACTGCTGCCCGTTTTCGAAATCCAGAGGACGACATGGGGTGGTGGGTATTTTCACACAGCTACTACACGATGATAATAAATGAAAATGAAAAAAAATGAAAAATGTTTTATTAACAGAAAAATATGTACAAAAGGTAATATCTGTTGGTTTCCTCACTAGGCAAGCCTGTATCGAGGAAACCTGAGACCAAAGTTCACATGGCATTATTTTATACATCTTATCAGACAATAATATATACCTACTTAATATACCTACACAAAATAGCAATAAAAGAACTGCATAATGCTAATGAACTGCATAAATCTAAAAAACAAAAAAAAAAGAAAGGAACCTTTAACTACCAGGCCAAGTTTTATATAACTGCAATGTATTAACTATATATTATGTATTTACATTTAAAAAGAAAAAGAAAATAAAATTAAAACAACAACAATATTTACCTAAAAAATTCACAAATACCATCAATTAGCAAAAGTCAGTTTTTATCAATTGTTCTGTTTCCTCATATGATAGGGTGACCAACCATTTCTTTATGATTAATTTTGCTGATGCATATTTTTTATTTATAATATTACAGTGTTTGACGACTTTATTATAAATTTGTCTTTTGATAAAGTCGCCAAAACGTTGGGCAAATTTTGTATTGACAGAAGGTATGGATAGTTTATATACCCTGCGATTTGTCAGTAGTTTGTGGTCATTTGAAGATAGTATGTATTTATGTACTGCTAAAGACGTATTCAGCACAAAGAGTTGACGTACAGTAAGTACTCCGGCATCTTCGTATACACTTGCAGTGGGGTATCTGTACGGTTTTCCTAGCATTGCCTTTAAAACTGCCCGCTGTGCTCTCTCAATCTGTACTAAATATGTTTTGGATGCACATCCCCAACATGTGATGCAGTAAGCTATGAGCGATTGACAAAGGGCGTAATAGACAGACTTTAATATTGCCTTATTTGTTATATAATATAGCTTTCTCATTATATGGATAATCCTTCTGATTCGGTTTGAAAGAACTTCTATGTGCGATTTAAATCCCAAATTTTCGTCAACTAGTACACCGAGATATTTTATAACTTTAACCTGCATAAGAGACTCACATAAACAGCGCGGAATTATGTCGCATGACTCTTTATGAATTTTTATATTCAAATCGAACTTTGGACAGGATGCATTTGTTTTATAAAAACATACGTACATCGTCTTTTTTGAGTTTAATGTTAGTAAATTATTCCGTAGCCACAGAGAAATTTGCAACATACCTCGCTCAGCGATAGGACAAACAGATTTCCATGAGGGTCCGTGAAAAACGACAGCGGTGTCATCGGCATAGCATATAATGTCAGCATTTTCAAGTGGTATATCATGGATGCCATTAATATATAATATAAATAATGTAGGTCCCAAAATGCTACCCTGTGGAACTCCAAAACTGACATTTTGTAAGCTACTGATAGACTTACCAATTTTTACGCACTATTTGCGATTTGTTAAGTAGCTTTTAAACCACTCCAAGGCCACCCCTCGAATACCTGTGTTTTCTAGTTTTTTCAAGAGAATAGAAATAGATATGGTATCGAAAGCCTTGGATAGATCCAGAAATATACCAATACAGGATTTTTTTCTATCAAGATGCGCAGACAGAGTGGTCGTTAGTAGGTTTACCGCATCTTCGGTGTTTTTACCCTTAAGAAAACCAAATTGTTTTGGAGAGATACAGTTGCATTTCTCCAGATAATTCACAAGGCGTTTATTTACTAGTTTTTCAAGTAATTTTGAAAATACAACTAAAAGCGAGATGGGTCTATAGTTGTTAACAGAATTTTTAGGTCCTTTTTTATAAATTGGGCAAATCGATGCGGTTTTCCAACTATCTGGAAAGATATCGCTTGAAAGACTGAGGTTAAAAATGTATGCAAGCGGAGTCATAATTTCGTGTTTGATAAATTTTACAAGCGCATTGCTAACTCCGTCTATACCCGGTGCCTTATGATCTTGCAACTGACATATAAGTTTTCCAATTTCTTCATGATCGGTGGGATACATGAAAAACGAATTCATTTGGGGATTTGGAGTTCGAACGGACCTTGCCAGATCAGCCTCATTTAGCTTCATATGAGAGAGAATATTTTCTGCGAGCTTTTTACCAGCAGAAGAAAAATGATTATTTGTGAAGTCGATTGATTCTTGCACATTTAGACCATCTAGTGTTAACAATTCTTTGGGTTCATTTTTATTATGTTGAAGGTGACAGATATTTTTGATTGACTGCCACATCTTTTTCGGGTTATTTTTGTTTTCAATAAGAATTTTATTTTCATATTCAGTTTTAACCTTGCGTAACAAATCTATAAAGAAATTTTGATAACGGGTATATATTTTTTTAAAGGTTTTATTTTCCGGATCACTCCGAGATTGTAGATGCAGACGATCACGGACGCGCATACAACGAATTAAAACTGGAGTTATCCAAGGTTTTATGTTATACTTGGCTCTACTAATTTTAACTTCTTTGGTATGTTTGTTTAGGACATCTGTAATGTGTTTTGTGAATATTTCATTAGCTATATTTACATCAGATATATTGCTTAGAATAGACCAGTCGATGTTTTTAAGGTTATCTTTTATGGCATTAAAATCCCTTTTAGATGTGAAACGAGTAGGTCTAGGAGGCTTAATTTTTTTTGGAGTTCAAACCAAGCATAACTGGAAAGTGGTCTGTAATGTCACATTGACATACAATGCCATGTAGTGCTTGGCAACTATCCAAGTTTCTAACGTATATGTGATCAAGGCAAGCAGACTTCCTAGTTGGATGTACTATGGCTGGAGTGAATCCGTGTTCGGCCATAAAGCACTGATACTCTAAGATTTGTGGAGTACATATATTTTTCATTATATTTATGTTTATGTCGCCAGCAACGATGTAGGGAAGACTATTTATTTTATTAATGTGCATTTCAAGGGATACTAGGAATTTTTCCAGATTCTTAAAAGATGGTGAACGATATATTCCAAGAATATTTAACTTTTCGGGTATTTGAACGAATAGGCAATCGGCTTCATCAAGGAATAGTTCCGAAACTGTGGCATGCCATATATCACTCAGGTATACGACAACCCCGCTATTTTGATTTAGGTGCCTATGCGTTTTAAAAGCGTTATATCCAGGTATTTGCGGAATTATTATACCATCGTAGAGCCAAAATTCGGTCAGAATTATGATATCCATGGAAATTTCTAAACGTTGTAAGGCTACCATTAAAGTATCAAAGTTCTTTCCTAGGCTTCTGATATTGAGACAAAATAGCTTAAAGGTAAATTCCGGAGTGATGACATGTTTACAATCACATAAATCTTTTATAATTTCACACTTAATCTGCATTGAGTCTAATTCAAGGCCCAGGTTTTCAGTCACAAGCATTTTCGTAGTTGAATTTTATCCGAAAACCAGTATAAGTTGGCTAATATGAGCCAAAACATTTTTACACTTAAAAAACTTGGTTTCTTTACTTTAGGAAACAAAAATAAGGACTTGTAAAAAGTGAAATTTAAAATAATATCAAAATAACAAAAGGGTTTACAGTTATACATACATACATTTTTAGCAAAAACAAAGTCATGTAAGGTAGCTTGCATTAAGTAAACTTCATCAATACTTGGTCTTTCATAATTATGTAGATCATTACGTTTATCATTATGTACTCTAGACTGTCGAAGTGGGTGGAAGCAGACGGTCAAGATCCTTGTGCGATTGAATAAGCTGAGCAGATTTACCTTCACGTTGCCTGACGTAAATAAAGCCTTGATTACACCAACAGAATGTGTATCCGTGTTGTTTGGACCTTTGTCTAGTGTCTCGAAATAACACTCTGTTTTCTTTGGTAAGCCTTTCATTAAAATAAACTTTCCGGGTTAGACCAGCTACTTCCAGGTCAGAACTGTTTATGTTTTTTCTTAACTTTGCAGCTTTGAGGATTTGATCCTGTTTAGATCAACGCAGAAATTTAACGACCACTGGCCGCGGCATATTGCCGCTATCTTCTGGTAGAGCAACGGTTTTCGGAGGTCGGCGTGGGCCCACACGAGTTACCCAATCTTATCTTCTAGGTCAACTCTCAGTTTCGTTGCTGCTACGAGTATGGTATGATTCAAATTTTCACCCAAGTTTTCAGGAATTCCTACAATTTCTACTTCATTTCTCATATTCTGTTGAGCTTGTATTTTTAGTTCATTTTGCAGTTGTGACCCTGTAATCTGCAAATTTTGGACGTCTTCATCACGTTTTTCTAAGTATTTTATTTTCTCATTAGTGGTTGCGAGAATACCCATAATATCGTCCATTCGCTCGTTTGTATAAGAAATTGATTGGGTCAGGTCATTTAATTTCGTTTTAACGGAGCACAATTCACTGGTAAGGAGGCGCAGCTGTTCAGTGAGTTGGGTCATTTCAGACCCCACAGAGTCCTGCTTTTTACGTGTGGTAACATTTTCAGAACCACCTCGAACTGGAGTAAGACTGTTATCCCCACCTTTTTTTTGCGCGGCACTGCATTCGGGACATTTCCAAATCTTCCGCTCAGCAGTGAGTATTGGAGCATTTATACACACTGAGCAAAAAATTTTTTCACATGCAGTAGAGGTACATTTACTAATACCGGCATTGTCTCTAATAGGCTTCAAGCAACCAGCGCACTTCATTATGCTGCTTTAATTTACAGACCCCGAAAAAAGTACAATTTTATGGTGTTAGTAGCGCGTTTATCGGCGATAATACTATGAAAATGGTGCACACGACTTTCACGGTTAAGTATAGCGCGTAACCGTGAAGATGCTACGTACCGGGTCGATGACTTTTTACCCTCGCTCTTTTCTTAATATTGTTGATATATGTTGTAATATTGTGCTAATATTGCTTTAACTTGTCTTGAATAAGCCACAGCAAAACTTAAGGAAACACGTTGTATGTCTATATTGTATGAAAAATGCAAAATACTTCCACAAAGAAACACTTAAATTATGAAATCGTAAATTAAGATCACAGATCACAAATACACAGTTAACTGTCTGACAGACGCGACGACAATCAGTTGACAAACAGTTTGCAAATATCTTTTAATGCCATTTCTAATGTACACGAAATCACGATTTAGCTTGTGGATTTGTACCAACTGATCAAGATTAAAAAAAATATATTTAGAGGAAAATTAACAAAACCTTTACTTATCGATAATTTTATAACAAGTTTAATAAAAGCACACAAGTAAGAAGTAGTGACGCAACAGAAGTGTCATAACTCACAACGGAAGGAGAAACTATAACAGATCTTTCTACAAATATTTCTATAAAAAAAGATATCAAAAATAAATTTCATCGGAAGTTTTATTTTCCATTCTCTATTGTATTTAAAAAAAGTACATCTTTCTACAAATATATTTTTTTAGTAAATAAATATCGAAAAATAAGTAGCGGTAAGTTATATTTCATGAAAGGTAGTTAAGCCGCTTTTACACCTAACAATTAATTCCGGTGTTCTATATATATAAGACCAGCTCCGTTAAATAATTGCTTACTGGTGACACTGCTGGGAGATGCTGATAAATAACACAATAATGATAAAACATTAAAATATATGTGTACATTTAATTTCCACCACATAAGGGGATCCTTATGTAAAGGCAATCGTTTTTCTTTTTTGAACTTCTGATAGCGTGACTGTGTTTCAAAAAGTATCACGCATCACGTCTTTAGTAGTCGGGTCTCGCTAATCTTTATTCATACTTAACACGAATTCTAACATTTATGACGTTGAATTCGTCATCGATAATAAAGTAGGTTGAACTTCATTCTCAATTTGAGTTCGGCACCTTTTGGAGAAAGATATGCCGTCATAGTTCCATTCCATACAACAGTTGCAGAAACTGAAGCAGAAGCATCTCTAGTAAAATGCAATCGCTTTGCATAAAAAAAACGCTTTGGCACACTATAGCCCATAACAAGTCCACAGCTAAATAGTCACCTCCACCAGAGACTGCCACAAAGTACAGTCCCGAGCAACTAGTATCCATTGATTGAATGCATGTTTCATTAGGTCGTCACTTTTCTAGAGTAGGCGGGACGCACAACATAGCGCCTGTCTATTGACATATTCTCTGATGGTGATCTCGAATACGAGATCACCACTAGAGAATCCATCTTCCTCATCGATTTTTATTTTGGGAATGTTTACTATAGTTGCTATACTTGACCGGCCGTTTGCAACCGTAAGTTTTAATTTAAGTTGTTACGAGGAAGATTCTCCTGCCATTGTCCATTTGTTTACATCTGTCTCCTCTTACGACATCCACGGGACGAAATGGAGTAGTGGATTTTGTAACACCACCACTACACGGTCGATAAAAAAAATCTTTTGCATCATGGACGTAACTTATAAATAAAACACAAATATTATAAGTCAAAGAAATAGCTTTTACGTGCGAGGTGCGAGACTTAAACCCGTTACTGCGCTCCCTAGCCTCTATGCCAATACATTCACATAAATTTTATGCACAGTTTTTACACAGGTTATAACATATATATTCTTACAAATAGAAACACAGCTTGATTTTTCAAAAAGCTTTTAATGGCCTTCGGCCAAAAAAATAGTTACGAACTTAAAACAAGCAAACAAATATGAAAGACTTGAAATAACGACAATTTCTAGGTATTCGAACAAGGCTTCCGCATTCCGTGATGACCGATGGGCAAAATGGACGATTGCTGCTAGCCGCCTTATATAACCTGCCGTTATGTTGCTGCACTTGATTTAGATTTTCTTCTAACATAGCTTCTTCTGATGTAGCTGCGTGCTGGAAGCCCTCAGCAGGAACTCGTGGATCGGCCAGCAACATCCAACGTGTCCAACGGTTGTTTGGCGTCACCATCATATTATACGTGGTAGAGCCACGCTGCAGCTATGTTATATTATGGATCGAAAGGGTAAAGTACACGCTCTCACAGAATACCAGCATGAAATAGCAGCTTTATGCTGCTGTTTTGTATGCTGAGTGTAGAGAACCGGAGACCTTTTTTACCGGAAATGAGGCATTCCATTATAGTCCTTTGGGGTGATAACGCATTTGCATTTTGATTCTTAATCGAAAATAGATGTATATAATCTAACATATAGAAATTAATGTTCGTATTATATGCGCTGTTACACCGTTCATCAGATTGCGGTAAAACTTTGTCAGCTTATTGCATGCACTTCAGCGAAGGTTGTAGACATAGTGCAATTAACTTACGCTAGTTGTACGCGTATATTTATATTTACAATCGTACCGACATAATATATTTATTCGAAAGTTGTATATCATTCAACTTCAGTGAATGTTTTATCATTCCCAATTAAACAATATAACTCTTCCGAATTCAAAGTGAAATGTCCGCAATTATTTCTTACTCTTCCGCGGCTGCAATGCTCCGGGTACCAGCTAGTTAATAATAAAAAAATGGATGTCGATATTTGTCATACTATTATGCACATTCTACGAGCCGCAGCATCCATTTACCATCAGCTGTATTGTTTCCACTTTTATCACCCTTATTCTGTGTACAAAAAAACTGTTATGCTTTACTTTATCTGCGTATCAATAATTCCTTTAAAGATTAGGTCATAAGAAGTATGTCGTAGAGAGAAACATTTATCAAATAAAATTGTTCTAAAAAAAATTTCTTTATTTATACGCATGAATTCCAATACATTTTTGTTACAGTTATTTGAGTTAAAATTTGCATATTCATTTCAGAGACTACAACGGTAAAAAACCGGGGAGCATATACACATACTTCCGTACAAAAGCATGCATATGGAAGTAGACTTTAATATTTAGGAGCTGACTCCAAGGGGTGCCTATTGGTGATCATAATAAAAGATGAAATCTTTTTCTAATATTTATTATAGAAGGACGTGCAATACAGTTAGCGAGCAACTAGTGACTGAAAAATCTTATTCACTAAGTATATAGATACAATATTGCAAAGTATACATGCATGTATGTGTGTGCGCAGCACACCTGCAATACTTCCCCTTTATAAAAAAATAATAAAAAAAACTTAAAACTATACAAAGAATATAAACCAAAACTTAAGACTAACAACAAAAACTTGCTAATGCGCTTGTGCGCAGGGCTGCACGGAGACCCCCGCGAAAGGGGCGGCTGCCGCGGCGGGCGCGTGCGCGTGCTGCAGACTGGTGCTAGGTTGTCCAGGTCCTTGGAGAAAGACACAGTGAGCACGGCTCGCACTTGTGTCGGAAGATGACTCTGCCACAGCACGCGAAGGGTTTCATCAGGAACCTTGTCAGTAGCGAGCTCTCGCATCCGACGAAGCAGCTGAGATGGTTTCCGCTCGCCCAGCTCTAGCTCGCTCATAAGCTTCTTGATCTGCCTCGACATTGACTCCTCATAGATGTGGAGCAGCCGAGCTTTGAGTGCGTCGTACTTGTAGGTACTGACCTCCTTATTTAGCTTGGACACGACTAAGTCAAACTTCGCCTCATTACTCATCCTCTGAGGTGCGAGGATAGCTTCTGTGCGTACGAACCATACGCGCGGTTGGTGCGTCCAAAAGTCTGAGAGCCGGGACTGTAGAGACACTGCATCTATACCTGGCGCCATAATGGGCGATGGCGCGGGTGGCTGGATGTCTTGAACGGGTGGCACGTTAACAGGCGGCACGTTCTGTGGCGGAAACGGCGCATTCGTATTACTATATTATTTGTCCGTCCGATCACAACCACGCGAATATTGCCCACTACTGAATTAACATCACGTCGGGCACGTTTATCACGTCGGTCATGTTTATCACGTCGGGCACGTTCATCACGTCGGGCACGTTCATCACGTCACCTACAAATTCAATCTCAGGAATACAGAGAAATTACATAAAATATGTAAAGACTTAATTCTGTTACAGTGAATGAACCTTATATGTGTTAAACAACTATTGGCATTGGAATCAAAATCAGAAATTCGGTACAAAAAAGCCGATAATTGAAACAAAATCTGTTATCAATATTAATGATTTTCTATATAAACTGACTTTAAAAATGCAAAAATGAAATTATTACAACTATTCAATTCTCTCAGCGGCGGTGTAAGAATATCTACTGCTCCATGTCGTCCCGTGGGTGTCGTAACAGGCGACGGAGGGAAATTGAAACAGGTGATGCCGCCAACAATTATGGCGAAGTCTTACCTATAAGACCTATTTGCCTTAACCTATGAGACAATCTCTCGGGAGGCCTATGTTCAGTAATGGACTCAATTCTTCAGCCTTAAAATTAAATTAGAAAAAAATTTGTGTGTGTACAAGCAATGAACCGTTTCTTTTTCAATTATGATTAATGAATGATATATTAGATTATGTATTAAGTGCATGCTTATTAAATTTAATGTTATTAATATTTATCCAATAGGTTTAAGAATCATATTTTGAAAGAAACCAATTTGTAACAAACTGTAATAGCAAAAGCAATAAAATGTTCTAAAACTTACATCAAATAAATAAAATATTGCTGTACGTTGTCTATGTGGAATCCTCAAGACCGGTTTCTATCGCTTTATTTGTTCTAAGTGCAATAAAATTATTTATAGTACGTTTATGAGTTCAAAATATTGTGTTTAGTTTTATCACAAATTTTAGTATCCTTCGATCGTAGCATAATTATACTTTTACTTCCATTTCACTGAAATATAAAAAGTAAATAATAAATTGAAGAAAGAATCGAAATCCTACAGAATTACTTCCCATTAAAATATTTTGTGCCTAGGCAAACGAAAAAGTGTAACATTATTTGATCTTCTTTATTTTTATCTTCTCAACTATCTATATCTATCCGAAACTAAAAGTTTCATCAATTGCTGAATTATTTAGTCGAAATCAACATTGACATTCTTCTAATTTATTCTACATTCAATAATATATGTTTAGGTACCTTTTATATAAAATAATCACGATGACTATTATATTTATATAGTATTCAGAAGCGATATGCTATTACGTAATGGGAATATAATTGCAGTATTCCAGTAGGTATTTAGCATACATTTTTATATCCAACTCTGTTTTATAAATCTCATGTGTCAAATAGTAACTACCATATTTTATTAATTCTCTAGTTATATATAATCGCGTAAAATAACCTCTTCTATTGATTGTGCATTTGCAATATCTTAATCTTGCGTCTGTTTCCATTTAACTTTCGAGAACTTGATGGCGTTGTTGGGCCTATTTTTTACAGCACTTTTTATACCTTCTCAAATACTAACATGTAAAATATAAATATATAATTATTATCTATGTTGAAATAAACATGACAATAGCACCTTTATCGTTAGTATGGGATTAATTTAAAGTTTAAACGATTTTAAAGTAAACACTTACACAGTATTAAAGTTCGTAAACAGACTTTATCTTTAAAAACAAAGGTTTGAGTGCAATTTAGGCTTCGATGTGTTTGACTTGTGGCGCGACGACAGCGCCGCCACAGGCTTGGAAGGACTGTAAAGATTATGATGATGATGAAATATTTATTTTCATTAATATTTATTCAAAATTGATTTCTAGGACCCCATGTCACAGGTTCTCCTTGATAAAGTTTTAAAAAAATAGTGGAATTGTTACAGCAATCCATCACAGTAGGTGTTATATGAGAAAAACAAAGTTTAAAAATTCACGGTCCAAGCGAATAATGACGAGTATGTAAACAGCGACACGAATACACACGAGCATTCATTTTACTTGTGCCAAAATACTGATATCGAGTGGAGAACATGAGAATACTGTGGTGAATACTTCTGGCTGAGTAGCCAGAAGACCCGAACAAGGCGTTTATATCCTCATACTCGTGTCTACTCGTCTATACTCGACGAGTATCTAATGCAATATTTACATACTCGTCGAGCACAGACGAGTAGGCGGGAGTATGAGTACATACTTATATACTTACATACTCGTCGTTATTCGCTTGTAGGGTTACCACCCGCACCTTATAATAAAATATTATGCGCTATTTTGGGCAAACGTAGTTCATACGTAACGAGACCAATAAAGTACGTAAAAATTCTTTATTTTACACGTATTTACAATGTTCTAACCCTATTAAAGTGAACCTTCATAGGTTAACCTTAATAAGGTTACCACATCAAAATATATTTCATCGTCATCATCATTAACTGTTTCCATTCACAAATCCACTGCTTAACATAGGCCCCCTCCAAGAAATGCCACAAACCACAGTCCTGAGCCATGTGCATCCAACAACTTCCTGCATGTCTTACCAGGTCGTCGCTCCATCTAGTGCGGGGGCATTCCACACCCCCCAAATAAATATTTGTGAGTCTAAAGATATCAAGTAGACATAAAGTCGTAGCAACGAGATGTAACTCATCCATGTTTATAAGATCTACGTTGAATTAATACAGACGAGTATGCAAATGCGTCAATCTAAACGTGCCATAACAGAACACTGTTCCTGACGCTGACAGCAGAAACAATTAAGTTATAGTGAGAGTGTCAAAAAACCTTTTGATAAGACTCATTTTCTGTCTAGGTTTTTAAATAACATGTTTTTTTTTTAATTCGAAATATCAAATTAGAGGATAAAATCTCAGATGCGAAATCAGCCTACATTCTTCAAAATAAAAAAAATAAATAAAAATCAGTAAAATTACGAGAGAAAATTGTTAACAACCCAAATTAAATTCCTCATAAAATTCTTAATTACGTTAAGTCACTGTAGCTTTCTTCCTTTTCCTTTTTTGTTTTTTACTTTCTATAAGCCAGTGCTTGACCACAATCTCACCTCGTGGTAAGTGGTGATGCAGCCTTAGATGTTAAATCGCACTGTCTCAGATTAACAAATGCCTATTCACTCTTGCCTTGAAGACGCCGAGATTATATTCGGACGGGAAAATAGACGCCAGCAAATTATTCCACTCCTTTGCTATACGCATTTAAGAAGTCCAGGTAACCCATTTGGTTCTAATGCGTGGAATAAGATATACGTGGTAGAGCCATGCTGCAGTTATATTAGTAATATAGTTGTAGCGTGAATGGTTCGGCTCGACCGGGGAAGGACCACGCTCTCACAGAATACCAGCGTAAAATAATAGCTTAAGGACGCGTTTGCAAATCAACCAAAATTAGGGTGTTTTTCGGTACGTTTTGTGACAAAACTAAACCAAATCAAATATAAGTAAAAACTACCATAGATTGGTTCTTCATCTGCAAAAGTATTTAACTCTTTTGTTGAAAATAGTAGTTTTTTATATTGTAAAAACGAACTTTCGTTGCCATTTTCGACAAAATTAACGATACCGGCTTGAGTTTCGGTACATGTTTTGGTCTATTATCAACATATTTAAAAAATTTAAAAAATACTATAAGATGACAGACATATTCAATTAAAAAATTCTGTGTTTATTTTTTATCAAAATGTCACAAATAGTCGTAGAAAAAAAAACTGATACACACTTTTTCACATATTTTGCTAATATGGATGAATCATAATCTATTGCAATAAGGGCTATTTTATTGTTGGTGCCTGCTTTGATTTATTGTACAAAGATTTCGATGAAACCACAGTCCGCGCTCGGCCGCCGTCGTGAGTGGACACTGCATCGCCTGTTTGCAGCGGCTCATTCTGAAAAGATCGCTGTACATACATAAAATATTAGAAAAAAACAAATTGGAAACATAGTAGGTACTTGACAAATGATAAAATTATTATTTTTATACTCACAGTTTTTTATTTAGCTAAAAATAAGTAGGATATATAAACTTACCTCTGGACTTGATAGAGTGACTTGAAGGTAACTACTACTGCAATTCCTGGACGAGTGGAATTAGGTGTGCCGAGTTTGGGCTCGTTTTGTTGTTTATGATGAGACCTTACCTCCGGACTTGATGGTGTGACCTGAAGGTGTACTTTCGTGACCGCTATTTGAACTTTTTGCAGAGTAAAACTAGGTGTGCCGAGTTTGGGCTTATTTTGTTAGTTATGATGAGACCTTACCACCGGACTCGATTGAGTGACCTGAAGGTGTAATCAGGTGGTTACAAGTGGAACTCCTAGACTAGTCGATCTAGGTGTGACGAGTTTGGGTTCATTTTCTTAGTTTGATGCAACCTTACCACCGGACTTGATGGAGTGACCTGAAGGTGTAATCCAGTGATTAAACTGGAACTCCTAGACTAGTAGAACTACATGTGCCGAGCTTGGGTTCGTTTTGTTAGTAAAGATGAGACCTTACCGCCGGACCTGATTGAGTGACCTGAAGGTGTAATTAGGTGGTAATAACTACTCGTTCAGAAATTCCAGCAGTAGTTACTGAATTACCCCTTCAGGTCACTCCATCAAGTCTGGTGGTAAGGTCTCATCATAACTAACAAAACGAACCCAAACTCGGCCCACCTAGTTCTACAAGTCTAGGAGTTCCACTTGTAATCACCAAATTACACCTTCAGGTCACTCCATCAAGTCCGGTGGTAAGGTCTCATCATAACCTACAAAACGAACCCAAACTCGGCACACCTAGTTCTACTAGTCTAGTAGTTCCAGTTGTAATCACTGAATTACACCTTCAGGTCACTCCATCAAAACCGGTGGTAAGGTCTCATTGTAACTAACAAAACGAACCCAAACTCGGCACACCTAATTCTTCTAGTCTAGTAGTTCCAGTTGTAATCACTGAATTACACCTTCAGGTCACTCCATCAAGACCGGTGGTAAGGTCTCATTGTAACTAACAAAACGAACCCAAACTCGGCACACCTAGTTCTACAAGTCTAGGAGTTCTACTTGTAATCACCGAACTACACCTTCAGGTCACTTCATCAAGTCCGGTGGTAAGGTCTCATCATAACCTACAAAACGAACCCAAACTCGGCACACCTAGTTCTTCTAGTCTAGGAGTTCCAGTTGTAATCACTGAATTACACCTTCAGGTCACTCCATCAAGACCGGTGGTAAGGTCTCATTGTAACTAACAAAACGAACCCAAACTCGGCATACCTAGTTCTACTAGTCTAGGAGTTCCACTTGTAATCACCGAATTACACCTTCAGGTCACTCCATCAAGTCCGGTGGTAAGGTCTCATCATAACCAGCAAAACGAATCCAAACTCGGCACACCTAGTTCAACTAGTCTAGGAGTTCCTGTTGTAATCATCGAATTACACCTTCAGGTCACTCCATCAATTCCGCAGGTAGGTAAGGTCTTATTATAACTGACAAAACGAACCCAAACTCGGCACACCTAGTTCCACTAGTCTAGGAGTTCCTGTTGTAATCATCGAATTACACCTTCAGGTCACTCCATCAATTCTGCAGGTAGGTAAGGTCTTATTATAACTGACAAATTCAGTTCAAAGTCCAGAGCTAACATCTCACCACCAGTAGAGGGCTTCCAGTGCCAAGCAGTCTCTGGAGCAGGTATTCGTATTTCGTATCTAAGTATATTTCTGAGGTATAAGAAATGAAAAACAAATTCAATCTTTCAAATAATTTCATTTGACTACGATTCCCACAGCGAACCGTGCGTACACTTGTGTGTGTGTGTGTGTGTGACTTTTGTCAATGTAGTAGTGCGATTCTATACCTATCAATTTTGTAAACGCGTCCTTAATGCTGCAGTGTTTCGTATGGTGAGTAAAGAGAACTGGAGACCCATTTTACTGGAAACGAGGCATTTCATTTTGGTCCTCATGGGTGACAACGGATCTGCATTTTGATTCGTAATCGAGGATAGATGTAGATGTCTATGGGCCAGAGCAACCACTTACCATCAGATGGACTGTGTGCTCGTTTATTACCCTATTCTATAAAAAAATATCGACAACAAAGGGGTGAAGATCCGTTGACCGCCTGGTCATCCGGTGGTGGAAAGAAGAGGGAAACAGCAAGTGTTTTTCCACTGTTCTCAAGTGTCTCGCCCCATATGAGTGTGACATACGCTAGAAGGTCCCCAGCTAACCGATTTCGGCGAAACCTGTATTGCCGGTCACTAAGAAGGTCATTTTGCTCTAGGTACACCATAAAACGGGCGTTCAGTATACGCTCCATAATCCTGCGTAGTATGGAGGTAATTTAAACTGGCCGATAGCGGCAGGGTCGGCACGGCTACCTCTTTTATGCACAGGTTGCACATTGGCCAGCTTCCAAGATTTGGGCACTATTCCAGTCCTGAATGAGAGGCGGAACAAGCGCGTCAATACAGGAGACAACTCAGGGGCACAGTCTTTAGAACTATGGACGGTATACCATCAGGTCCACTAGCTTTGTTCACGTATATACTTCGCAAGGTTTTAAGAACTTTCTTGTTGATGATACCGACCGCTGACATAGAGGTACCGCGGTGAGGTAATTAAGGTCGTACGCTATTGCTACTGCGCAGAGGCGAATTGCGAGCAAAAAGAGAAGAAAATAAATCTGCTTTCTCCTTAGAAGCATATGACAGTAAGCCATTTGGTTTTACCAGCGGAGGCAGTGTAGACCGACAGAAGTTTGTCTCGACCGCTTTGGCGAGAGACCACAAATCTCTACTGCCACCAGATGGTTTGACAGAGAGCTTTGTACCAATGCGTTTTAATGCGGTCGAAACTGGCTTGCCGTAACGCCTCTCTTCTTAAGGCTAACATCCGGAGCTTTGCGGTCTCGAGCATCGACCCAGGATAAGTATGCCATACTAACATCATACAGACTTGCATCATTTGGCAATATGTCTTTTCAATATGGGTAGTAACTAAACCTTGGCCGGGCCTCTCACTAGTAGAGGACCAACCTACCACCAGCATGTAGTGCCGCTTGTTTGGCACTACCGTCGGTATACGTGTAGAGAGTCAGGATACAAGTAATTCCTACGGACGCGAGCAGCTTCATCCCCTAAACTTCCTACAAAAAATTTTTTATCACATTTACAAATATAAATATATTTCGTTTCATTGTTTCAGGTTTGTTTATTTTTTATTCACTGAAATTCGACGCATACTACATATAATTTTTGTACGTTATCCAAATACTTGGTAATAAAGATATATTTCTAGACTTAATTATGTAATTGCTGTTGAATCCTGTCGTCCTGTCGTCTAGTAAACTAAAGGCCAAATTCGGTTTCCTCAAATACCATGAAATTTACAGGACCCTAATCTATTACATTAATATGAGAATTATAGTACTATAACCTACAAAAACTTTTGTAGTCTATTTGTAAGTAGTTCCTTCAATAATATTCTTGCATTTCGTTATATGTTGGCCTATGTTCAGCAGTGGAATTGTGAAGGGCTGTAATGATGATGATGATGATGATTTCGTTATACCAAAAAAATATGTAATAGTTTGTTGCAAATAAACAAATAATAAACCAACGTTCATGAACTGGTGCTGGGTGGCCCAATAAATTAAGCCCGAGCCGCTTTAACTGAACATGGCGGAGTTAAACTGCGTTTAGCAATAATGTGTAAAAATATACTTGATTTAAGGTCAACGAAGATGTACTTTAAACCTAGGCACTTAATTTTTTCTACGTACGTCGTATATATGTATTTCAAAGTTTCTTTCAAAAACGACGAAAATACTCCTTTAGGAGTAACAGTCGTCGCTTTTAAACTTTCTTATCAAAGTACCGAGTATTTTATCATTTTGCACTGAGTTCTCCGTTTGTCACCGTAACAGAGTGAAATATCACGAATGTTGCTTGATAAATAAATTGTTACTTGTTTGTTCACTATTTTTCATTTTTCATTGAAATAAAACTGAATTTTTGTTATGGTTTTACTTTACCAATTTCAGCCACAGCATTTCGAATACCGTCGAAGCTAAAGCTATTCTCTGTGCTGAAGATATTTAGCGATATTAGTGTACACGCTAACACAAAGTTACGTCTTATACTAACCTAATCGTACCCGATAAAAGTTTGTGCAACAAAATCGATCGTATTGTATCGGAGGTAGGTAAAATAGGGAAAAATCCGGATATCCTTAATTTCAGTAAGGCGCCGCTTCGTTTCTTTCTGTCGTTGATCATGAAAGGATGCTTGCCATAGCCACCACGCATGGCAGATGTCATTATTTATTTTCTAGATTTTGTTAGAATGATGCTGGCGCCTATAGATTTGTTTGTTTACCACTGTCGCATCTTATGACACCTGCGAAATGATATGGGGTAGTGGAAATTCTTATACCGCCACTAAGCGGTAAACACCGCCACACACATATTGTTCGTAATTATTGTTATATTTGAGTTTCAAATGTTATTATTAAAGTATTTCAGTAAGTAAAGATGTAAGTATCAGCTTGCTTAGTATTGTGGGTAAACTGTATGCTAAGGTGTTAATTGAAAGAGTTATGATAGAAAGTAATGGAAAAATTGGGGATGTGCAAGCGTGATTTAGAAAGGGAACGGGGTGTACAGATCAAGTATTTTCCATGAGCATGAATGTGGATAAGTTTTTGGCCAAAAACCAGAAAGTTTTTGTGCGTTCATGGACTTGGAAAAGGCTTATGACAGAGAAGACAGGACTGTGTTATGGCAAACACTAAACTCATTTGGGTTGAGCGCTAGTTTGATACAGGCATCGAGGTCGCTCTATAAGGACTCTAGTACTTGTGTCAGAATCAACGGGGTCTACTCTGACTGTTACCTAACTATTTACTTGCCTATCTAAATGATTATTTACTTGCATATTTACTGGACTTGGAAAAGGCTTATGACAGAGTGGACAGGAATGTGTTATGGCAAACACTGAACTCATATGGGTTGAGCGCTGGTTTGATGCAGGCATTAAGGTCTCTTTATAGGGACTATAGTGCTTGTGTCAGGATCAATGGGGTCTACTCGGACTGGTTTGGCATCCAAAAAGGTGTCAGACAGGGCTGTTTAGCTTCCCCTTGGCTGTTCAACCTATTTATGGACCGGTGTTTGCAAACTTTGAAAGATGAAGAATGTGGGTTAAGAATGGGCGAGTTAACCGTCAAATGCCTTTTGTATGCCGATGATCAAGTCATATTTGCGTCATCGGCGGCTGAGTTGCAAATGATGGTTACATTAATGAACTGGGAATTAAAAGAAAGGGGAATGAAAATGAACGCAAGTAAGACGAAAGTGATGGTTTTTGAAAGAGAAGAAAGCAAAACGGTATGTGAAATAAGAATAGAAGGAGAGTTAATTGAGCAAGTGGATGAGTTTGTGTATTTGGGATGTGTATTTAGCAGGGATGGTAGATATGATAGGGATATAGAACGACAAGTAAGTGCAGGGAATAGAGTGAATGGGGCACTACACTCTATTATGAAGAACCAGAATGTGTCAAAACAGGCACGTATGGTAATTCATAATGCTGTGTTAGTCCCTACTTTAATGTATGGTAGTGAAAGCTGGGTGTGGCGGAAGAAGCACGAAAGTAGAATAAATTCTGTAGAAATGCGGTCTTTAAGAAATATGCTAGGGTTGAATCTGAATGACAGGGTGGGAAATTGCGTGATAAAAGATAAATGTGGTATGCAAGATGATGTTGTGACCAGGATTAAGAAAGGAATGCTTCGGTGGTTTGGTCACGTAGAAAGAATGAATGAGGAAAGAGTGACAAAGAAAATTTATATGGCAGATGTGAACGGACGAGTCGGGAAGGGACGCCCTAGAAAAAAGTTTATCGACCAAATTGGCGATATTTTGAAAATGGGCCACGTTAGAAGTACCCTTAACCGACGAGCATGTATGCGTAGATATATGGATGTAAAGGAGGCGAAAGAGGTATGTCAGGATCGTGCCAAATGGAAGTCCGTAGTCTCTGCCTACCCCTCTGGGTGACAGGCGTGAGTGTTTATGGTATATTTACTCGACTATTTACCTCCATATTTACTTCTTTATATACTTGACTGTTCAAATTTCATATTTACTTAACTATTTTCCAAAACCACTCTTAAACACTTCCTGGATAATGTAAATAAAGATATGGAAACTATTATCTTTAGTACATCCCAGATTTCTGGAGATTTTCCGAAAATATTAGAAAATCCCTTGAAGAGTCCACCCCGAAAACCAATATCAATGAACAAAACTACAGGACTATGTCAATCCTATCGAAATGTGACAAAATAATTAAATCTTGTTTGTCTGTATACTATTTGTTATGCAAAACAGATTATGATTTCACATCAACATGCTCGTAATTCTTTTGAAGTTGACGACGACTGTGACAAAGCTCATCACCTACTTAGATAAATTAACTTTCAAATTCTCGTATTTCTGTTAATATTATATACATTATTTTCCTGAAAGTGCACAAAATTCACATAATTTATGCTACTGCCTTAATTAAATTGTCACGTATGTTAAAATGTATGCAATCTGTAGATTTATTTTACGGTGGAAAACGTAATGAAATGCTAATTTATGAAAGTTATTGAATGAACATATATAATTAATGTCGCAATTGCACCAACAATCGGCAGACATTATAAATTTATTTTTTCCGTAGGTAGCTGCGTAAAAGAATTCAATACTACAATATTTCGTCTTCTACAGGTGACCCTAGGTGACTATGAGAAATTCCAAAATTATAACATGAATAGTTGTAGTATGGAATAGGTTTCCGAAAGATAGTCGTAAGTATAATCACCCCGTTTACTCCAATCGTAACATATGTTAACTGGCGCTGGGGGACAGCATCACAGGTGCGAGACGTTTGATACTGCGGTCGAAGATTTTAAAATATTTTTGAGGGCTATTGAAGTAGAAGACTACTTTAGTAAGGATTGGGATTTGAAAAAGGAGATACTTATTGAATATTTTTTGAAATTATTATTATATTTTATTGGATTATAATGTTATGTAATACGCTTTAAAGAAAATTGCAATACTTTAAGCATGCTTAGTTTTCAAGCCAAACAAAGTTGAAACTAAAACTCATAAAACTAAAACAAATAAACTTAAACGGAACAAGTTACCCCAAAATATTACAAAGTTAGAAATAATTAAAAGTGTTCAACATAACAGTTACTAAGCCGATTATGGAGCTCATTGTTCGAAAATCCTTTCAAAGAACTCTTTAGCCTTTGACGTATTAAGTTTCTTTATTGAATTTTAAAATCTCGTTGAGTAATCCCTTTTATGTAACTTAGATTTTTCTATGAAAACATTTATAAGAAAACGTACATTTAAGTTTCACAATTATTTCAGATAAATACGATCCAATCAAAAACATAAATGTGAAAAAGGAGCTCGAGAAGGAGGATCAGGGCTGTTGGCTTCGCCACTGAAAGTTTAGATCAGAACGGATTTAAGTTTGTACTAAATATCATGACTTTGAATGTAATTAAAAACTATTAAAACTTACCAAATTATACATTCAATATTAAAAGCATACTTAACAAATTTTCTTTTAAATCAATTGAAGATCGAACCACTCAAAAATCTTGTCGACACCAAATATCGATCATTGTTGTTAAATATCATACTTTTGCTTTGCATGTGCATAATGATCTGTATTTCGGGTTTTAAATTCTTCACTTTTTAAATATTAATATCTGAATCACATTATTTGGTTTCTTCTTAAAATTTATGATTCTTGGTATTCAAGGGGAAATTATAAGGCAAACAAAATTAATGTGAGAAAATAAGTATTTATTGTAACAATTATGTGATACACACGTTATACAGACTTCAAGAACTGGAATCATAAGACATTTCTTTTTCGAAAAAATGTTGATCATTACGACTTATCAAATATTATCTACCTACTACTAGACATAAGCCTCCCCAGTAGTTTCCCTCATAGGGAAGATATCTGGCATAATTGCCAACGCGGGAAAATGTAAAACGCATCCAAAACAAGATTTATATATTTTTGAAATCATGCTTCAATTTTTGAGACTCCCACGCTTTCATTCGACGAGTATGGCGGTAAAGTCAGGTGATCGGGATAAGATGCGACACTTTTTTGCATGGTCGTATCCTTGACGGGAGGTCTGTTTCTCTCCTACTGATCCGTCAAGTTACGCGACTTCGATAACCAATGTATTGCATCAAGCTATGAAGTATTTTATCCCCTGTTCTGATGCTCCCACCGGTAGCAAAGCTCGCCCATGGTTTAACGCTGAATGCACTCAAGCTGAAAAATGCAAGCATTTAGCGTACTTATCCCGGGTTGTCGCTCTAAACCACAAAGCTATATATATATATATATATATATATATATATATATATATATATATATATATATATATATATATATATATATATATATATATATATATATATATATATATACCGGTAAAGCCGTTTAAAAATTATTCCAAAAAAAAAAAAGAGTTTTTCAAAATTTTTATTTTTGAGATTTCTCAAAATCTACTTGTCCGAATCAGTTCATATTATTACCAAATCTATTCCACATTGAGATCTTTAGAAACCGCATCTCAATCGATCAAGAAATTCAAAAGTTATGAAAGGTTTACATACTTACACACACACACACACACACACACACACACACACACACACACACACACACACACACACACACACACATACGTATAAACATCCGTACGGACGTCCACGTGAAATTAATCAGAATAGCTTCCTGGGATCTCAAAACGTCGAGATCTGATGAAAGCTCGATTTTCGAAAATCGGGGTAAAACCAATAACTTCCCTAATTTTTGAAAATTTTCAATTTTCTTAGCGGGGAGTTAAAAAGAAGTTTTTGTTTTAAAAAGATAGAGATAATCCAGTTTTCGTAATTAGATAGCTTAATGTTGAAAATATTGACCTGATAACCTTACTGACCTGTCAGATGTGAGGTAATGTAGCTAATTTAGATTTTAGTATGTTTGTTACTCAGTCACACATAAACAGCCACACAGATTTAGATGAAATTTAGCACATAAAAGTATATCAACCTAGGGATCATATCTTGGTTCTGGACTGATATACCTACTTCTTGTCACGGCAAATAGTTATAATAAAATTCCACGAAAAAAAAATAACATAACGGCGTTTCTGTTCCGTCGCAGGCGTAGAGTGAGCATAATCTAGTTAATAATAATGTTAGCCGTTAATAAATAAAGTAATAATAATATTGTGATACTGTGCATACGTGAAAATAACGATGTTTACAACAGCTTCGCCCTACTTGGTTGAAGAAAACAAATAGCCTACGGCGTGTTCTAGCCACCTACATTTCAAAAGTCCTCATTGAAAGTTTTAGATTAAAAAGTCTCACTCAGTTAAATGAAAAAATACTATGTTATGATGAGATTTATGACTAAATGAGCAAAAGTTATTCTTTCCATTTAATACAAAATGTAGGTGACACATTTATTACACACGATGATTGCTTGATTACGTTTAATTTATATTTTCCTTTGTAATTAAAAGAGAAACTGATTCGTCTTTATAGTGTGCTACTGCATTGACTTTCACTAGTACACACACTATTTATTTAATGATACCTCAACAGTTTTAAAGAAGCAGTACGCAAGTTATAACTAGAGTTATGCTAACGACTACCACGATTAAAGAACTCTTCACTATACGCAACATGATTATGGAAATAAGTAAATTTAAATTGTAGAATACGGTATAAAATATGTCTTTTTATAAAATGTACCTATGTAAGTATGTAGAAACACAATTCCAAAAAGGAACAAGATACGAATCTAAAACAGAATTAGGTAGGTTTATACAACACATTTTAAATCTAATATAATATAAAAACTAAAGTTTGTTATTTGTATTTTATGCGCTCATACCATTTTCAGATTGCGGTAAAACCTCGTCAACTTATTGCTTCCACTTGTGTGAAGGTTATAGGTGTAGTACAATTAATTTACAGTAGTGATTAATATAGGACGTGGATTTTCCTACGTAAAAGTGGAGCGATTTTGTGCATTAAATGTCTGCGCATGAGAATTTTTGTGAAATCGATGAAACATGTGCTGCGATTGTGATGTGGGCTTCAAGTTATTGTCCGCTTTGGCGCCTTAAAATACTATCGTCATCAGTGCCTGATTAAGAGTTCCGACAGCCCTAGGCTAACTATGAATATGCGCCTCCCCCCCCCCCCCCCTCCCACCGGCCTGTTCTGTCTGTGCCTGAGCAGCACACGAATATATTTGAATAAAACTATTATTTACGAATATATTTACTAGATTTTTATATTTTACTAGCTTTCCTCCCGCAGTTTCACACACGTTAAATAAAATTTTCCTGATATATGTGTCAACCATCACCAATAAACAACTACATCAGGGAAATTTCAGGTGAGTTGCCTTCCTTTTTAAAAGGACTGAGCTCGTTTTTTAAAGGTCTCTAAGTCTTTTCGGTCCGAAAAAATCGCTGGTGGTAGATGATTCCACAAAGAAGCCTTGCGAGGAATAAAACACCCAGTAAATCACTGAGTCATGGTGTATAACCAAGCTTCCAGATGGTGTAGATGGTAAGAGGTAAACGTAAGTTTTGTCCGATGTGCGGTGATGAAATTTGGCGGCTTGAATTAATCCGAACAATTTGTCTAAGTACTCTCGACTTCCAAGTGGAAAATGCGATAGAAATGCAAATGGGATACATCTCTTCGCAGTGCCAGTGAATCAAGCCGATCAGAAAGAACTTGGTCGTCGACGACTCAAGCCACTTTTCAT
This sequence comes from Parnassius smintheus behrii, assembly GCA_036936625.1. Taxonomy (NCBI): domain Eukaryota; kingdom Metazoa; phylum Arthropoda; class Insecta; order Lepidoptera; family Papilionidae; genus Parnassius; species Parnassius smintheus. Next base: position 28,323,639 of record JAUPFT010000004.1, read on the forward strand.
CAAATGCGGTCAAGAGGAAGGAGCTGGCACTGGGATGCACCGGTCCAGAGACGGAAACAGTATTCCATGTGAGGACGAACTTACGCCCTCCAAAGTAGCGTATATTGTGCCGGCATGAAATCTGTCCCACTCCGCTGTGCACGTCAAGCTTTTTAGAGGCCAATTTAGCCATCTCATCCAAGTGACCGCGGAATTGCACGTCATTCAATATGTCGATGCCAAGGGTTCCGATGCTGACTGAGGCAGCATGGAGAGTACCCTAAAAGTGAGGAGATACGACCGAGGGGTTATTTTTAGCGGTAGACGTGCAAACCTGTCTTCTGAGGTTTAATGCAAAGTAGTCAAAGTAACGCCAAGGCCTCCCTCTTAAACTCTGCATCTTCCGCTTATCTTATCACATGTCAACTAAATTAGAAGATTAGAACTAGCATCAGCGCTAGCATTAGCGCCATGTGGACTCTTTAGGTTTTAAATCATAGATTGCTCTAAAGGCCCTCTTCTGTAAAAAAAAATATAATTTTAGTGTCATTCGCGTATTACCATAGCAAAATACCATACGACATTATGCTATGGAAATAGCTAAAGTAAACTAGTTCAGCTGTTTCAACACTGGTAAGACTTCTAATCTTTTTACAGCATATGCTGCAGAACTAACTCTTGCTAGATTTGGTCAATCAGGCCCTGATCGTCATCGACAATGCGCTGGCTCAAGCTGCCGTCAAAATTTTCAAGAAACTTAGCATTATGGCGCTATAAAATATAATGGCAAAGTAGTTTTTAAATAAATTATTATAAAGTATAATTTCGTAATAATTGACACTGGCTAAAGGACAACCGTACAAGTCCGTTATTATAGATTTTTTTAAATAATACAAAAATATAGTGTTTATTCGTTTAACCACGTAAAACGAAGGCATTTTTAAGAAAATTCGTTGCGAAATAACGTATTAAGCTTTTATAAGCCATGTGGGTGTAGCAGTGTACGAACGTTAATGGTAAGTAGCTACTTATCCTCACGCTGCAGAGACATTTATTATACAACTTCAACCATTATACGGCGACGTTGTATCAGGTAGTTTTCAACCTTTTTCAAACTCTAAATCTACCAAAATTTAATTATAGCGCATTAACGAAATACAAAAAAGAAAAGAAAATTTTATACAAAAATTACATACGAACAAGTGCCATGGAGAATAATAAAAAAAACACGACGAAGTTGTACGGTGTGGGCACATCTTTCATCCACAACCAACTGAGAAGAAGCCTCTATTCACTATGAGGCTTTGGAGTTGGTTGTTGATGATTAAAACAATTAAACAAAAAGGATTAACTGCATGTTTTCTCTAAATTTCAAAAAGCTAAGAAAGACTACGAATTGTATCGTCTTTACCTTCTTCCGCTGCATACTAGGCGCTATATAGCTGACCTTTTCTCACCCCCCGGCCACACACTCGTCGAGTAGCATGGGAAGTAGCGAGGAAAGGAGGCAGAGAAGTAGTGTAGCCACAATACTCGTCATGCTCCTCGTCATGCTCCTCGTCATGCCCATAGCTCCCAGTTTTGTCGGTTTTTTGGTAGCCACTCAATCGAGCGCTCGTTACGGTAGCACATCACGTATCATTTAAAATCATACCGTAAATGCATACAACATGAGACAGGTTTAAATTTCAATTCACAGTATAAGGTGTAATTCTTAATAATTATGGTTTGAAATTTTACTAGAACATGAGTCTCTATCTAAGGTAATAGGAGCATATTGCAATATTGAGCCAATCAATGTAGTTTTCTTTATGTACCTTCTGTGTACTAAATATCGGGAATTTGTCAATAAAACAAAAAATACAAATTATTAATCAAAATTTATTTTATCGCCTTCAAAGTAGGCCCCATCGCTTGCAATAGAACATCTCCAACGCTTCACCCAGTCTTCCATACATTTTTCATAGGCTATTTGCGGTATGGTCTTTAGCTCATTCAGCGAATTTTTCGTTATAGCTTCTATCGACTCAAAACGTTTTCCTCGAAGTGGTAATTTTAACTTGGGAAATAAAAAAAAGTCAGACGAAGCCATATCAGGTGAATACGGTGCTTGGTCGAGAACTTTTGTTGAATTTTTCGCTAAAAACTCTTTCACTATAATGGCTGTGTGTGATGGTGCATTATCATGGTGCAGCATCCATGAGTTGTGTTGCCACAAATCTGGACGTTTTCGGCGGATACACTCACGCAAACGCTTCATGACGCCTAAATAATATTCTTTATTCACTGTTTCTCCCTTTGAAAGGAATTCGGAGTGAACCACACCACGGTAGTCAAAAAAACTGTCAGTATCACCTTGATTTTGGAGCGACTTTGCCGCGGTTTTTTGGGTTTCGGCTCGTTTTCGAGACACCATTCTGAAGACTGTTGGCTTGTTTGCATGTCGTACTCATAAACCCATGTCTCGTTGCCAGTTATTATACGTTTCATAAAGGTCGGATCCGTAGAAGCTCGGGAAACCATGTCTTCAGCGACATGCTTTCGCTGCGCTCTTTGAACAAAATTGAGCTCTTTTGGAACTAGTCGAGCGGCGACACGTTTCATGCCTAAAATGTCAATGAGAATGTTGTGGACGGACATAAAAGATATTTTCACCTCACTAGCCAACTCTCTCAGACTCATACGTCGATTTTCGAGCACTAGCTTCTTGATTTTGTCGATGTTTTCTTTGGTCGTAGCGGTTGAAGGTCTACCAGAACGAGGCAAGTCTACTACTACTTCTCGGCCTTCTTTAAAAGCCTTATACCATTCATAAGCCCTTGTTTTCGATATACACGATTCACCGTAGGTATTTCGCAACATTTTTAGTGATTCACCACATGAAATATCATTCGAAACACAAAATTTAAGGCACACTCTTTGTTCAACAATATCTTCCATTGTAAAAATCGCCGAGAACTCAAAACTATGACCAACAAAAAGTGTAGTTTAAAACAAATTAAATGACAGATCCCGCTCAAACTTTGCGCGCTAAATCAGTACAGTGCTACCAACATGCAGTAAAAAAATTAGAACGACCTCTTTTACGCGGGTCTTTTTATTGACATATTCCCGATACTTTTTACACAGAGTAGTATATTTATTTCGTCTTGTCTCAATTTACCTGCAACATGCGGTAAACATAAGACACCTTATAAAATTCATGGTTTCCCATGTAGAATTACAATGTTTGTTAATTGAGACGTTAAAAAATAACAAAATATTGAATTTGCGCAAATTAAAACAATAATAAATCAGTTATAACTAGAGGTATTAAATAAAACAAAATATTATCTCTAAATCTTACCAGATCTTTTACTAGTTCTTCAAAAATCAAATAAAAATTATATAAAATCAAAAACAAAAAACAAACTTCTTCATAAATCGTCAAAAAATAAATCAACATAAATCTCGATTTTGAGACCGAAGGTAATTTGAGATCTCAATTTGCCCACATGTCTCAAATTAGCCCTTAACACTAAGTAAATTAATAACATTTGCAACTTATAATGAAATTTAAACATTGAGATCAAAATTGGAGTCTAAGCTATTAGGAACGTTTTATTGCGATACATAGGCTATACCTAGGCATACCTACGCTTTGAAGTGCGCACAAAAAATATTATTTTACACAATCTTATTAGCCTTATAATCAAATATTAATATTAAAAATGTATTTTACCCTTTTCACTTGAGTGGGCTTAATTGTATTTATTATTCGAGAAGTGTCAATTGTCATCATGTCATCCACTGCTGGAAATATGTAAATACCCTTTGTAGCTGAAAAACATCTCATGAAGCGACAGGTCACTTTTCCGTCGCTAACCATGTTCGTAACTTGAGCAATAAACTTCTTTTCAGTTTGTTTTTTCGTATTCTCATTGTAGAGTAATTCGACAACAACAAAAGAATCTGGTGAAATCTCCGAATTATTTACAATTTCTGTATCGATATCTTTAGAGCAACCAGCACCACCATCACTAGGTACAGAAACTTTAATTGTTCGTCAGTATAGACCGATTGGTCTACATTGAGTGGATCTTCATTTTCTTGGTTCTCATTATGTGGGATGTTAGTTATACGTGGTGACGCCGATCTTTCATCATCATCAGGAAACATGTCATGAACATCATCAAAAAACACTGTGTCGAACTCATTATTGTCATCGGATGATGAGTTTGCAGTATTCAAAACTGCTTCCCTCCATTCTTCTAAATCACTGCAGGAAGTGCTTTCATCATCGACGATCTTTTTTTTTTGTTTTTTCGTTTTATTACGTTTCGTCTTAGTCTTTAAAGATTCGGATAAGTCCTCCACTGTTACACCTTTACCTGGAATAACTGCCACCTTTTTTTTCTTCGGGGCTGTGCTGCATTCTTTTGTTCACATATCTTCGAGATACATTTTAAACGTTTCTAACCATTGCTGAGATGCATTATTATGGATTTCTGGATCTTCCTGTGTAGGCAATCTATCTAAGACTCTTTTTTCATTAATTGGATATATCCCAGCTGCTTCAAATCTGGACTTCAAATTTTTTCCCATATTTTCTATATTATCCAGAGTTTGCTTCAAAAGCCTCGGAAAAACATGCTTCGGCATTACTCCTCTATTTTTTTCCTTCCAAGACAGCAGAACAGACCTCCATTTTATTTTTAATGGTCGAAACACTGCTACATCGAGGGGTTGGCACAACCCCGTACTATTTGCCGGTAAACAAACAAATTTAATATTATAGTCAGTACACTTTTGTATCACATCTAATGAAAAATGACTGCTCAGATTGTCACCAATTACAACCACGGGTCCTCTGCCATTAAACGATTCAACATAAGGAACCTTCAAAAACCAATCCTCAAATATTGTAGTGTCAAACCATCCACTCCGAGATCGGTTGTAAACTGTATTTGGAGGTCCTCCTTCCGTCCAAGTATTATATAAATGTTCCGCTTTATAAACGACGTACGGTGGAAGCAGAACACCTGACGCTGTCCCAGCAAACATTACGGAGGTACTTGATTTTGATGAGTCAATGATTTTATGAGCATGCTTGATACCTCGACGTACCAACACTTTCTGGCGTCCCGGGTCATCAGACATATTAGTCTCGTCAAAATTTACTATTGCGGCCGGATCTACATCCTCCAAGGTGGTTTTTAATTCTTGGAAGTATGATTTTAATGTCTCCTGCGTAACTCCAGCTCTTTGGCGTTTAATATTTTCTGAGAGCCTTACAGATAAATTGCTTTTATGGCTCCGTAGAAAACCTTCCAGCCAATATCGTCCCGGTAAGTTACCTTTGAAACGTGTCTTATTTAGACCTAGCCTATCTAGATGTGATTTCATGAGTAAAGATAGGTCTAAGCCTGATAGTGGATATCCCCAAGCAGCAGCTGTAATGATTGATTGCACAAAGACTTCCTCCAGAGCTTCACTGAAAACTTTAGGACGGCGGACTTTGTTTCATTGTAGCCTTCGGTGTTTTCTATTTAAAGTTGCTCGAGGTATTTTAAATTTTTCTTCCGCTTCCCTCAAAGTCATGCCAGTGTCAACTGCTGCCATAGCAGCTTTCAAAGTGTCCTCACTATAATTTCGGTAGGGTTTCGCCCCGAGAACTCTTCGTCTTCGCGAAGACATAATTACTGAAACAAAAAAAAAATAATGTATCATCAATAATTATCATAATTACTTGAAATTGAACCACTAACGATTTGATTAAAATTTGAGACATATGCACCTAATTTGACTCATAAGCACCTAATTTGAGACATGGTCTCAATTTTTCATAATAAAAATAAAATGCGTCCAGTTTGAGGAAATTTTAAATTTATTCTGGCAACATTTAACAAATAGTCTAAAACATGGAGTTTTTTTTTGTCTATGGGAACATGCTTCACAAGATGGGATTGATTAATCGATTTAAATCACAGTACTTATTAGTCAATTATCAGAGTTCTGAGGTATATGTAGTACAACAATATATTTCACAAACAAATTAATGTCTATTTCTCAAAAAATACTACTTACCTGGTAAAAAGTCCTTCACGACAGCAAGTATGGAACCTCATTTGAAACTGAACTGTCAGTGTTGCCAAAATAATAATGATACTACATGTAATAATATATGCCATGGAAGTTTAGTCTCAGTTTACCTTCGAGTCTCATGTTGTACGCATTTACGGTAAATAGTGTACCTATCATCATCATTCAGCCATATTATGACATGAGTAAATAATAAACGGAAAAAAGCTATATAGAAATGTAATTTTTCCTAACCAACTATTCAAAATTAACACTTTGTCCAGATGTAAATTACTGTACTAAAAATTGTACTACACGAGCTTGGCAAATAACTTTAAAAGATGGCGCATTTAATAACGATTCCAAAATTGTATAACACTGCAAGATTATTTTCCAAATCCTTTTAAATTTTTTTTTTAGAAAACCAGTTGTAAATTAATTTTCCTTACCCGTTTGTATTCCGTGATTCTATATAACAAAAACTTTCCTCAAGCTGATTCTAGTTTGAGTGAAACGGAAGGAATCAATTGACGAAATATGAGCGAGACAGAAATCCTCTTTTCAGGTAGTTCAAAATCACCACGAGCCGTAGCAATTTTGTCTCAGTGTATTTGTTTTAAAAACACAATTATAATTCTTTTTTATAAAAGTTTTAAATTAATAAATTAAACATCGATTAAAATTTTATTAAACTCACAAAATGTGTTAAATTAAACAAACAAAATGCCTTAATTATAAATCAAGGATGGAAAATTTACAGCAAATGCTCAAACCGCTTTCCTTCACTCGCAATGCACGCTCGACATCTTTTTAAAAGGATCGGGTCATCAGACGAGCGAATCTACCATTATTTACAAATTCAGCCGCCTCAGTTAGTCTTTGCCGAAGCTCAGCTACATTTTCAATCGGTTTTAAATAAATATTTCTTTGACGGCAGAAAAAAAATTTAATGGATTCAAATCAGGTGAACGGGCTGGCCATTGTGCCAGACCGCGATCGATCTTTTTGGGTATTTTCATCAAGATATTCTTTCACTGAGCGGGCGTAGTGCAACCATCTTGTTGGACCCACATATCCCTATAGAAACTTAGTGGCAAGTCCTTCAATATATTTGGCAAATTTTTTGTAAGAAATCCAAATACAATGCACTAGTCAAAATCTCTGGCATCTCAAAACGATTTTGTCCATTCAAAATTCAGGTCCAAAGGTTAATCTTTAAACGATACTGTGCTCTATGTAGATCGAACTTATAGCATCAAATTTAGATTTTCTACGTGCCACTCGTGTATGAAGTTATACAAATTCATGTATCCATCATTTTAAATGTAGAGTCATCCGACCATAAAATTTTTCAAGGAATCGTGAATATTCCCAGTTTCTTTCTAGCATTGTTTGACAAAAAGCAACCAGAGACTTATAATCTCGAGGAAGAATAGCTTGTACTCGGTGTTCATGATATAGGTGTAGAACGTCACTCTCTGTCTCGCTCAAACTACGTAAAATTACTCTTTCCGTCTTTTTCATGTTAGCGCCACTATAAGTCTCGCTCACACTTCGTCAACTGGTTCCCTCCGTTTCACTCAAACTAGACTCTTAACTAACAGACTTGAGAAAAGCCTTGGGGTACACAAAAATAATTTTAGACAGGTAGTGAATATTAATAAACAACTGGGTTTCCTTAAAAAAAATTCTTAATTTAACAAATAATCTTGCAAGTACTATACTATTTTTGAATTCTTATTAAATGTGCCAATTTTTAAAATTACTTGACAAACTCGTGTAGTACTTTTTTTTTCAATACAGTCATTTAAAACGGGGCAAAGTATTTTTAGTAGTTGGTTGGGAAAAAATTACATTTACTTCTGGACTAGAGCAGTTGGCCGTAAATTTTAAGCAACAGGTTCCATAAGCATTATTTAGGATTACATAATGAAAAGAAAATTAAAAAATGTTATATTGTAATAGTGTAATGTTGTATGTAATGAGTTAGAAGACCGCCACAGGTTGTAGATTTTCTCGATTTTTTTATAAATGACTGTAATTTTTAAAATACATAGCAAAGATTTTTTTATATTTTTCTTTTAAATATTATGACCTGACCTATCACCCGATTTCGGCTTGACGTCGCCTTCTGGGACACCTGTATTATGTGAAATACCACTGACTGACGCCACCACCGACTCACTTCGCAATGAAGACGCTCACTAAGAACGGATTTTACGATAGTCCCATCAAAAAAAATATTTTTGATGTTTTACATCTAGGTTCCGCAATAAAATATTATCGTGCGCCCAGCGAAGCGAGGGGATATCAGCTTGTTCTTTATATGGGCATGTAATTCATTTAACAGATTTTATACGGACTATGATAAGGCTCGTCTTAATTGTACTAGTGGTACTACTTGAATTCTTAACTTTACTACACTTGAATTCTTAAATCTAATTGACATCAACGTGCAACTCATATTATTTATACGAGTATATTTACCAAAATCGATTACCCATTTCTGAAAACTTTTAATATAATTACTCTGCGACATACATTAGCCGTTAGTTTTCCAGTCAGTCTTTTTTTCATCTCTACGCTAACTTCTTCATAAACACGTAAAATACACACATTTTAAATTTTATTTTATTTTATCTTATCATGAAAAAAGCTCTTAATTTGGCCCATCTTCGATATATCACCAGTTTGGTCGATAAACTTCGTCTAGGGCGTCCCTTGCTGACTCTGCCACTCACTTTCTCAACATTAATTTGCTTCGTCACTCTTTCCTACTTCATTCTTTCTACTTGTCCAAACCAACGAAGCATTCCTTTCCTGATCCTAGAACTAACATCTTACAAATCCCTTTTATAGCATAATTTTTCACCCTATCATTCAGAATCAGCCCTAACTATTAATGACCGCATAACCTACCGCATTAATTTTATTTTCATGCTTCATCTGCTGGACCCAATTTCACTTTTTTTTTTTATAGGATAGGGTGACAAACGAGCACACAGTCCACCTGATGGTAAGTGGTTGCTGTGGCCCATAGACATCTACATCTATCCTCGATTACGAATCAAAATGCAGCTGCGTTGTCACCCGTGAGGACTAAGATGGAATGCCTCTTTCTAGTAAAAAGGGTCTCCTCTCCGGTTCTCTACACTCACCATACGAAATACAGCAGCATTAAGCTACTATTTCACGCTGGTATTCTGTGAGAGCGTGGTGCATCCCCGGTCGAGCCGACCCATTCGTGCTACAACTATACTACTAATATAATTGCAGCATGGCTCTACCACGTATGAACTCACTACCATACATTAACACACCATTGTCAATAGCCATGCGTACCTTTTGTGTCACGTTCTCACTTGCCACAATAAAGTGAAGAGCCCCATTTACTTAGTGTTCGGCATTGGCTCATTGTTCCGGATTCTTGTTATGTTTACCATCCCTGCTAAGGCACAACCTAAGTATACAAACTTATCCACATTCTCAACCAACTCCCCTTCTATTCTTATTTTACATATCGTTTTACATTCTTCTCTTTCAAAGGCCATCAACTCGTCGGCAATCTACGCAGACAAAACTATTGACTTGACCGTCGGCGTATAAAAAGCATTTAACGGTTAACTCACCTATTGTTAACCCACATTTATCAACTTTAAAAGTATCCAAACAACTGTCACAGGGAAGCTACATAACCCTGCAAAGCAGTTCGATCGTGCCCCGTTGATTCTGACACAAGCACTAGTCCCTAAGAGACTATTTTGCCTCTGTAAGCCCAACACTCAACCTCAACGAGTCCAGTATTTGCTATAAAACATCCCTGTCTGCTTTGTCATAAGCCGTAAAACAGAAAACTTTATGAATTTTGGCAAAAAAACTTACTTGTGATCATGCTCATAGAAAAAACCTGATCCACCTTTTTTCTAAATCCAGCTTACACATCCCAAATTTTCTCGTCAGTTTCTTTCATAACATTGATTACTTTTCCGACAATGCTAAGCAAGCTGATAACACGGTAGTTTTTACAGTACTGCTGTAACCCATTTCCCTTATATAGTGGGACTATAACGGCTTTGCACTAGTCTCCTGTAAATCACTAAGTTCCCAGCATAGTAGGTAAATTAAAGAGAGTGAACAGCAGGCCTACCACCAATTCCTCTCCAGCTCCAACATTTTTCTCAGTAATACCAGGCCTCTATCATTCTTGCAACCTACGTGAAATAATTACCTAAAATCGCGACGCGCCCGAGCAAAATAACGCAGTCAGGGCTAGCACGTTGGAGACGATTGAATGTTAAAGTTTTTTAACGCTGTTTACGTATATAACTTTTTGTAAATATTGTTGAAATAGTTTTTGGTTAGTGTTTAGTATATTTAATTATGGGATAAAATATTTAAAAAGTTTTAATGTAATTTAAAAATTATATATAGAAACAGAAAGAGAAACTTTTTTGTTCAATGTATATTTATTTATATGATAAAATAGTTCAAAATTTTTAATGTGATTTAAGAACTATATATTATGTATATTACCCATTATTTATTAAATTTTAATATGGCAAAACGTCGTTCCTACTATAATTGTTGCGTGGATAGACGCTAAATGACCAACAAAATATTTCAGATATATCATTCTTTATTACCGAAGGATTTTAGTAGTAAGTTATGAAACGTGAACTTATTTAATTTTTATTGTTAGATAGGTACTTATAGCAAAAAAGAATTAAGTAATAATTTATTTAATATCTACGAACTTTATTACAATATTTAGACGAAATTTACTTCACTATCCAAGTATCTACTTACGTACATATAGGTACTTGCCTTTTGTATTAAAATATTTAAGCTAAAATAACACAAAACACTGAAATCAAAACTTTGTTTACCTACAAAATTTTTAACTAAGTAGAATACGATTACATTTCTGTTAGGAATCGTATTTCAAGTTTATTAGTTGTTTACACTATCTACCTTTTCCTTCCGAACCAAGCGTCGCGATTCCCGACGAATGGCCTTGCAAGCTGCATGCATTAGGCATCGCAGAACTCACATAGGGGCGAAAGTATGATCAGTCGATCATAGTCAAAATGGGTACTTCACCTAATTAACATAATTAACATTTCGCAATGTATTTTTTTACATTCTATTGACATCCCTTAATAACCACAGAAAGTCCGCCGTGACTTAGGAAGTGGAAAAGATGCAAAGTAATATGGACACTAATGCGCAGCGATAAAGTTTTATTTGGTTAATAATTGGCGATTTATCTGATTAATAATAATTATGTAGGCTAATAAACATCGGCAAGCAGTCGACATCAAAGGAGTGCAACTTCTGTACGTAGTACTATTATCTATTCTGTGGTAATACTCCATCGTACCCTGCTACCTTACCTGTTTCATGCTTTTCATTGCTTTAATTAATGCATCCCAACTAGATAATTTGGGATGCATTAATTAAAGCAATGAAAACTACGCACTACGTCTTTCTTCTTTTTTAGAGTTTCTAGTTCATTCAATTCAGGTGTCTCTCACACTTAAAAACTCCGTTTCATGTATCTTTAATTATAAAACTTTGTCATTCAAAATAGAGTGATACTCGTCTTACACAACACTAACTCCAGGCTGCTCTGACTTTCGACTTTGCTACATAGACAGTATATACAAATGATGACATATCTTCGAGGTTGAATGTTAGTTATTTATGCTATAGTTTTTCCCACTTTAGTGCTCTTCATTCCGTAATTTAAAAAAAACGTTATCTTTCTCCCACATCCCATAGCTAGACGGTCTTGCCAGATAAAATTTAAATTTCAGGAATGAAATGTAGTGTTGTACATTTCATAAAAATTACTTTCTGATAATTTACTTTCTTCGACTTATTTAGTTCTTGTGCATATAAATATTTTTTTATTAAACGTTTTAACTCCAACAGGTGGTACTCACCGATGCTTAAAAAAATGATAATGCCTTCAAGAAACGCACTTACTCGTTTTTAAAAGGCCGACAACCCGCCTGTCGTGTTCTCAAATCGCAGTCTCTTCCTTCTGCCATGCTTTATGGACGGCACATTGTTAAGATCTTTTCCATAAAAAATTTGTTTTATGAGTAGACCACATTCAGTTGTCGAGCGACGTTTGCAGGCTGTCGCGAACCAAGATGCTGTCAGGAGCTTTCTCCGCGTTTCTAACCATAACGGACTTTCGTTCTGTAATATAATGGTGTTTTTTTCTAATTTTTCCTTTGCGCCCTCTGAAAGTTCTAACGCCTTCAAAAATTTTAATTTGGCCTCCCTGTATTCCTCCTCATTCATGTCAACTTTTTGGCAAGTTTCACCATAATATGCATCGACATTCAAACACGACAAACACATTCCAACTAGTGTTGCAGTTGAACAGAGATAAGGGAGCTCACCTGATGGTAAGCCATTAGGTAAGCTCTCTGCTATAAACAAAAATGCTGTAGCGCTAGGTGCCGCTTCATTACATAAAAGCAGTAACGTAAACCATTCGAAAAAGCGTCGGTTACTCGAGATCTTTAGTTTTCTTTGTTTTTTTTTCTTGATCTTTTTAAGAAATCATCGTTTAACTTTGTTAAATGTTTAATCAAAAATCTAAAAAAAATACTATATAATCATTACATAAATGATTCGCCGCAAACACCATGTTTGTTAAATAACTCGCACATAACTCAACCACCACCAACGTACAATGATGTAAGATGAAATACCATATACTACCAGCCTCAGACGAAATTTTCGTCTGAGCTACCGGCATGCAATGATGGTCGTTTTGACGTTTGTCTACTCACGAAGTTTCGTATTAATTATAATTACATTTGAAGAAGCAAATTACTGTTCTTTATTGTCAATAGTGACGTGCAGTTAGTCATAAAATTTATCGAATGTATTATCTTAGGACACAAAATTTATTTATTACATTGATTTCTAAACTATATATATTAGGGTCCCGCGAACATTTATTTTTTATTTTTATAAGACCATAATTATTGGTGTACTTATTTACCATACAACTCGGCATTTGTTTTTCGAAATTCAAAATTAAAAAAAATAATTTAATACGATCGTCACATAGGATCGCTGGCCACACAACTACTACCTCCGGTAAACTCGCGTCAATTCTCTATGCAAAACAAAGCAGTTTCGACTTGACGTTGCTTCGAAAACTACAAACTGTGAGTGCACTGCGATTGTAATATAGTTTTGACCTGGCTTTTGGATTTCGGATATTGATACTGCAGTATTGTTGACCCTTGCTTGTTCATTTGGACTCTTAATGCCTTTTGTTGCGGATTTCGTCGGACATGGACTACGCTCCATACCACTCGATGCAAATTGACAAGCCACCTGCCCAATCACAAAAGAAAGCTGATATCATCGCATGGCTTCAAAAAAATGACGTACGCAAACATAAATATATTAAAAGCGAAACTAGTACGTCTTTTAAAAGAAAACAAACTAACCAAAATACGATACGTCATCGACGAAATAGCGTTAGAACATGGGCACAGAGGTATACGGTTACCGCTTTACCATTGTGAATATAATGCAATTGATTTGGTGTGAGCTTAAATTAAGGGATATGCTGCACACAATACAGAACCCCCATTTACCATAACAAAAACGCTAAAAATATTGGAGGAAGCTTGTGAACACGTGACTAAAGGAGACTGGGATAATTTTGTGAATAAAACTGTTAAATTAATAAGGTAAGATTATAAAGGAGGTGTGAGCAAATATAATATTTTAGAAAACTAACTTATAAATAATATAATGTTTGGACGAATTCGATTAAATATAGCCTTTTGTGGCACCTTTTTTTGGTCTCTTTTTTATTAATTTGTTTCTTGTGTGCATATAAAGTATGTATATTCATTTTCATTCCAATATTCATATGGTTCAAATATATTAAGTAAGCATTTGTATTTTTGTTTTATTAAACCTTTTTAATCAAGTACTACTTGCAACAAAAACTTATAGATTTCATTATATTTTTTTTTTCGAGAAGAAATTTACATTTCACATCACTATTGTAATATGTCAAAACGGCCATCATAGAGTGCCGCAACTATAGATAGTTTGTAAATATGTACACACTTAAGGAGGGATTTCATACTTTTATTTTCGGTATGCACGGACAGTGGACAAAAACTTTCAGCGTCACTCTTCCAAGACGGATAGAACATAGTCTCTTCAAGCCACTAATGAAATGGGTTTCTTCTCAATTCACACGCCAATAATTTTAGACCGCAACGCTGCCTACATTTTGGAAGATTCATGTATAATATTATAAAAACAAAATAGGATTGGGTAGCTTTATGAGAAATTATCTCGTAGTGAAAGCATGAATATGAAATAAATGCATGTCTAATGCATTTATTTCATATGCATGGCTGCGTTTAGTTTTCTAAGCAAATTATCCATATTAAATGATGTATAGAAATGAAAATATTGCGAAGCCGCTGGCAAATGCAAATGCTGGTATCAAATCTATGCATATAAATAAAATTCAAATATCTGTCTACTGAAATAACTGCATTGTATTGAGCCTAAGGAGTGCTTTGCATGCCATTAAGTCACGAGAAAGTTTTTTTGTCTGTCTGATCAAGCTAATGTTCGATATGGCTGCTTCGATTCCGATGAAATTTCACGAACTGATGGAAAACAATGCCAGGTGTGATCTCTAGGCTATATTTTATCTGGAAGCTTTTGAGATTTTTTTCGAGAAATTAAAAAAAACTCGTAAAATAAATGGTCTTTGATGATTATTTTAAATTTAATTAACGCTACATTAATAGATGCCACCCATACAAAGCCGGAGTAACTAATGCTAAACTGCTTAAAATTCTTAATAAACTATTTATAGCAAAATAAACTATTTTGTATTCAAACTATAATCAGTTTAAAGCTCTTTCATATGCAAAGCTTTGAAATCGGATCGCCACGCCGCCACTGCATTTTGATTATTATTCGGTTCGCTGGTTATTCTTAGAATTTGATACTAAAATACATTTACAGTCAGCTTTGCGATTAAACCATTTATATTTTTTTACGTGGTAGAGCCATGCTGCAGTTATATGTAGTATAGTTGTAGCACGAATGGGTCGGCTCGACCGGGGAAGGACCACACTCTCACAGAATATCAGCGTAAAATAGTAGCTTAAATCCGCCGTGTTTCGTATGGTGAGTGTAGAGAACCGGAGATCCTTTTTAATGGAAACGAGGCATTCCATCTTAGTCCTCACGGGTGACAACACAACTGCAGTTTGATTCGTAATAGGGGATATATGTGTACGTATATGGGCCACAGCAACCACTTACCATCAGGTGGACTGTGTCACAGAATAAATAATAGTGCTACGTACAGAAGTTGCACTCCTTTGATGTTGACTGCTTGCCGATGTTTAATAGCCTACATAATAGCTATTAATCAGATAAATCGCGCACGCAAGCCAAATAAAACTTTATCGCTGCTCGTTAGTGTCCATATTACTTTGCATCTTTTCCGCTTCCTAAGTCACGGCGAACTTTCCGTGGTTATCAAGGGATGTCAATAGAAAGTAAAAAAATACATTGAGAAATGTTAATTATGTTACTTAGGTGAAGTACCTATTCTGCCTATTATCGACTGACCATACTTTCGCTCCTATGTGAGTTCTGCGATGCCTAATGCATGCAAATTGCAAGGTCATTCGTCGGGAAGCGCGATGCTTGGTTCGGAAGAAATAGTTAGATTGTGTAAACAACAAATAAATCTGAAATACGATTCCTAACAGAAATGTGATCTATTCTACTTAGTTAAAAATATTTTTAGTATACAAAGTTTTAATTTTAGTATTTTGTGCTATTAAAACTTAAAATATTTTAATTACAAAAGACAAGTATAGGTATGTAAGTAATTACTTGGATAGTGAAGTAAATTTTAACTAATCTTTGTGATAAAGTACTTAGGTATTTCTTCTGTAGACCAAATTATTTCTTATTTGTTTTGCTGTAAGTACATATCCACCAAAAAAATTAAATAAATTCACATTTCATAACTTCCTTCTAAAATTCTTCAGTAACTTAAAGAATGATGAATTCTTTTGTAGGTCATTTCATTTAGTATCCATCCACGCAACAGTTATAGTAGGAACGATGTTTTGCTGTTATAATTTATTAAATAATAATTTTTAAAATACATTAAAACTTTTGAACTATTTTATCCTATAATTAAATATAGTAAACACTAAACAAAAACTATTTCAACAATATTTACAAAAAGTGATATACGTAAACGGCGTTAAAAAACTTAACATTCAGTCGCCTCAAATGCGCTAGCCCTGACTGCGTCGTTTCGCCCGGGCGCGTCGCGATTTTAGGTAATTATTTCACATAGGAAGCAAGAGTGATAGAGGCCTGACTGTGTGCTCGTTTGTCACCCCGTCCTATAAAAAAATTAGACAAATGTATAACTAAAATAACGGTATATTAGTATTTTGATTATTCATGTCAGTTTTCTAATCCCTCGCGTCATTGTATAGTACCTACTTGGGTGTTGATACGCAGGAATGCCTCATATAAATACCGCCTACATTCTACAGTAATATATCTCCTGCATAGTTAATAGGATGCTCTTTTTCCCGAAAATAATTAAAATGTATACCCGTTTATACTACATTTTAAATTTATTCTGAGAAGATAGTCTAACCTACGTAAACGGCGTTTATTCGTCACAAAAATTTTTCTATTATTTCTATTAACGTCCGACTTTTAATGACCGCTCATTAAAAGTCTTACTATTATATACAACTTTTTTTAGGGTTCCGTAGTCAACTAGGAACCCCTATAGTTTCGCCATGGTCTGTCCGTCTGTCCGTCCTCGCTTAATCTCTGTGACCGTTAGCACTAGAAAGCTGAAATTTGGTACCAATATGTGTATCAATCACGCCGACAAAGTGGTAAAATAAAAATTGGAAAAAAATGTTTTATTAGGGTAGCCCCCTATATGCAAAGTGGGAAGTGATTTGTTTTTAATTTCAGCCCTAACGTGTGATATATTGTTGGAAAGGTATTTAAAAATGAATAGGGGTTTACTAAAATCATTTTTTGATAACGTCAATAATTTCGGAAATAATCGCTCCAAAAGTAAAAAACAATATGTCCCCCCCCCCCTAACTTTTGAACCATAAGTTTAGAAAATATGAAAAAAATCTGAAAAGTAGAACTTTATAACTAGGAAAATCATTTTGAACTTGGATGGAAACAACAGTATCCACTACCGGGAGCAGTTGCAGGAGCGCGGAGCGCTGCTGGAGCGCGAACATAATGGATATCCACCTTTAAACTCATAAGTGGGAACACTTATTGTGACGGACAGGAAACTACGGAACCCTACACTGAGCGTGGCCCGACACGCTCTTGGCCGGTTTTTATTTTGTATAGTGGTTAGTGGTTACTATACCAACAGTATTCTCATCAGCCTTTTAAGATATTCCACTTAAGATAAAATATTTCTTTCGAAGTCTCACTTCTAAAAAATCGTGAGTGTGAAATCTTATTGATCGTTCATTTATAAAAATATACTAATTAAAATTGTTATGTTACTTTTATGAATAGTACCTACTTTAATTGCTAACTACTTTTTTTTGTAAGCACATTATTTTGTTAAAGGCTTTAATTCTTTTATGTTGTGTTATTTTGGTGTTTAGTTTCACAAAATCGAAACCTACAGCCTGTAGTCTACGCATAGTCTAAGATTCGTTTTTAATTATTTAATTTTAATTTCATGAAAATAAATAATTCATAATATTTGAAAATTGATTTTACTTGAACCTTGTTCCTAGTGAACATTGACCTTAACATTATTCTAGAGCGTTACCGTGTGTATGTCTTTCAGTGCGTTATGTTACACTTTTTGACGACCTTACACAGGTATATTAATTAACGATTTTGATTAAAGAAATATACAAAATTCCCAGAAATTATTAGCCCAAAACCAACAATGCGTAATACCCAAAATAAAAAATTTTACAGGCTGTTAGTGCAGTGAAAAGCGGGAAAATATCTGGGTATCAGGCTTCTGAGCATTATGGAATAATGGATATAATATGGATTTATTATGGTGGGTCTGGGCCCATCATAATAAATCGAGTAAGTTACCTGTGTTGAATTTTTGGAGCTATTGCTTTGGACTTAATTTGAAATGAACAGTTGGACTTGTTTGGCTTTATTGACTTCAAATTTTCAAAAAAGGAGGTTGTCGTTGTTTGTCATCCATCACTCATCAAACTAAACTAGGCTTGAATTTTAGCTAGATGTCGCCACATGTAAAATTAGGTCGCACCATCAAAACGTTCCACATTTAAAACTACTTCCAAACCCATTTTCATTATTCAGTAATTAGAACTCGATGAATGGTTTTTTAAACCCAAATTATTATTTTCAAATGTCCGGCCTGGACATTAGCGAGGCCAGGATTACACCCAGGCTATGATGGACTTGATCTTCAACTCAGCTTGTCCATCAAGAGCTGGTCCTGCGCTACGTTTCGCTCTTAGCCATCATGATCGAGGCTGCAAGCTATATCATTAAACAGAGACCTCGACAGTAATGTACTATTATTTTCAGGTATATGATTGTAAAAGCCTCAAATCAATACCTTGGGAAGAGCCGCTATCTTATTTTGGGAAGTAGAAGATTTGTAAGAAACCAGCATTACATGGAGAAGCATGGTTTCGCACTGACGAGGAAAGAATTTTTAGAGACAGTGGGCCAGTATGTGTCGAATAATGGCATTAAAACCCATTTAAAAACGGCATGCCTGGGGAAGATTGGTCTTTTGCATTTAAAAAGGGCATTATCTATCAATTAAGAATCGTGGCGAAGGTGGAATATCCGAGAAAACATGTATGTAGTCCATATCAGACCTCTGTCACTCTTGCTACCTGCGTGAAATAATTACCTAAAATCGCGACGCACCTAGAGTAAAATACGCAGTCGAGGTTAGCGCGTTGTAGGCGTTTGAATGCTAAAGTTTTTTAAGGCTGTTTACGTAAATAATTTTTTGTAAATACTTGTTGAAATAGTATTTGTTTAGTGTTCAGTATATTTAATTGTAGGATAATATTTTAAAAGTTTTAATGTAATTTAAAAATTATATAATATATATGAAACAGAAACAGAAACTTTTTTATTCAATGTAGATTATAACAATACTTATTGAAAGTCACTTTTTTCATTTACCACTGGGTTACAAAAAAATAACCTCTGTCCTGGGAAGAACCAGCAAGAAACCCAGCGGGACTGTTTTTTTTTTCAATAATAGCCTAAAATCATGTTTACAATTCACAACACAAGACAAATTAGAAATAGCTTGGTAGCGATAACTCTTCCCAGGGGTTAGGGGCAGCTTTGCTGTTGCACAGATGGGCCGGCTCAAACCGGGGTGGTACCACGACCTCACAGAATACCGGCGTGAAGTGTAAGCTCTGCTTCTGCGTTTCGTCTGGTGAGTGCAGGTGGCCGGAGGCCCAAATCCCCCCCCCCCATCAACATGGTAGCGGAATTAAATGATGATAGACTACCCCAGGAGGGTACCAGCACCCCTGGAGAATCCCTCGCTGAGCATCCAGGACCACATTTCACCACTCCTGACCGTGGGTGCCCAGGCTGCCCCGCGTATTCTGGGGGGGGGAGGGGGCAAAATTCCGCTCAAGACTACAACTGCTCGGGGCAAACGGAGCAACAAGACCAAGGCGACCCCTGCCACGCTATCCGTAAATTTCTGCAATATCAGGGGACTTCCCTCTAACCTAAACGCCGTCCACTGCCATCTCAAGACGGCGAGGCCAGCTCTGCTCTTTCTGAACGAGACGCAGGTGTCCTCTCCGGCTGACGTCTCGTATCTCTCCTACCCGGGGTACAACAAACTGGAACACTTCTTTCGTGCCTCGGGCTGGAGTTTTCGTTTACGTCAGAGAGGACATCTGTTCTCGACGCCTCGGCAGTCTTGAAGGTTCAGACCTGTCCATCCTTTGGCTACGCGTAGACAGCGACGACCATCCGTACGTTTATGTGTGCCTCTATAGGTCCCATAGCGGTAATGCCGAAACAGACCGACTCTTCGACGACGTCCAAATGGCTACAGATTCGCTGCTACAGCAGATCCCCTCCGCAGAGATCGTGATCCTCGGCGACTTTAACGCCCATAACGCCGAATGGCTTGGTTCACGTTTAACCGATCATGCGGGGAGATTTGTTCGTGATTTTGCCTTGGCATATGGTCTGACACAACTGGTTACTTCGCCTACGCGGATTCCAGATGTGGAGGATCATGCACCTTCCCTGTTTGACCTTCTGCTGACCTCTCATCCGGACGGATATCAGATTTCCGTTGACGCCCCTTTAGGCTCCTCGGACCATTGTCTTGTCCGGAGTGTGGTGTCACTCACGCTGAAATCGCAGTTGCATTCTGCAGGCTGCCGCCGTGTTTGGCACTATAGGTCAGCCGATTGGAATGGGATGCGATCTTTCTTTGCATCCTACCCTTGGGGTTTGCTTCTCGCCGGACGATCCCAATGTTATTGCGGATTCTGTCGCTGATGTGGTAGGTACTTCAGGGTATGGAACTTTTTATTCCTTCCTCTGTCGTGCCCATTTTTTTTTTTTTTTTTTTTTTTTTTATAGAAGAGGGGGCAAACGAGCATGCGGCTCACCTGATGTTAAGTGACTACCGCCGCCCATGATCAACCGCAACACCAGGAGAATTGCGGGTGCGTTGCCGGCCCTTTAGAAAGGAGTAAGCTCTTTTCTTGAAGGTCCCCAGGTCGTATCGGTCCGGAAAAATCGCCGATGATAAACTATTCCACAGAGAGGTTGTACGTGGAAGAAAACTCCTTGTGAAACGTACAGTGGTGGACCGCCAAGCATCCAGATGGTGTGGATGGTATCGGGACGTTTGCCGTGTCGTGCGTTCACGAAATTTGGCGGCTGGGATTAATCCGAACAATTCCTCAGAGCACTCCCCGTGATAGATGCGATATAATACGCAAAGAGATGCAACATCTCTTCGCAACGCCAGTGAATCGAGCCGATCGGAAAGCACTCCGTCGTCGACGATTCGAGCCGCTCTGCGCTGGATGCGGTCAAGTGGAAGGAGCTGGTACTGGGGAGCCCCAGCCCAGAGATGGGAACAGTATTCCATGTGCGGCCGAACCTGCGCCTTGTAAAGTTGCAGGCGGTGTGCCGGCATGAAATACTGTCCCGCTCTGCTGAGCACGCCAAGCTTTTTAGAGGCCAATTTGGCCTTCCCTTCCAAGTGACCACGAAATTGCACGTCACTCGATATGTCGACGCCGAGGATTCCGATACTGGCTGAGGCAACAAGGGGAGTGCCTTGAAACTGAGGGGATACGACAAAGGGGTTCTTTTTAGCGGTTAACGCGCAAACTTGTGTCTTCTGGGGGTTAAACTGGACTAGATTTAGTCGTCCCCAATCCGAGACTCTGTTCAGCAAAGACTCGACTTCAGACACAAGTTTGTCCCGGCACTCGGAGACGTTTTCCCGAGAAATATTGGCTCGGCCGGTGTAAAGAGCATCACCAGTGCTGTCATCTGCATAGCAATGAATGTTACGGGTATGCAACATATCATTGATATGCAGAAGAAACAGCGTTGGCGATAGCACGCAGCCCTGTGGAACACCAGCATTAATAGGCTTGCAATCGGAGCTTGCACCGTCTACAACGACCTTGATGCTCCGATCTGCAAGAAAGCTGGTGATCCAATTGCACAATTTCTCGGGAAGCCCATAGGAAGGGAGCTTCGAAAGAAGCGCTTTGTGCCAAACCCGATCGAAGGCCTTCGCAATGTCCAAACTAACGGCCAATGCCTCCCCCTTGAACTCTACTGCCTCCGCCCATCTGTGAGTGAGGTAGACCAGAAGATCACCAGCTGACCGACAACGGCGAAAACCGTATTGGCGGTCACTAATCAGCTGGTGATCCTCAAGGTACCTCATGAGCTGGCAGTTTACAATGGACTCCATTGTTTTGGAGAACAAGGAGGTGATGGCGATTGGCCGGTAGTTGGACGGGTCTGAGCGGTCGCCTTTTTTAGGGATCGGGTGGACGAAAGCCGTCTTCCACGATTTTGGGACTACGCCTAGGGAGTAGGAGTACCGGAAAAGACGCGTTAAAACCGGTGCCAACTCTGGAGCACACGTCCTCAGCACAATTGGGGGGATTCCGTCAGGCCCACTCGACTTGTGGATGTCCAGGGAGAGGAGTGCTTTGCGAACCGAGCGCTGTGTGAACTGCACTTCCGGCATGGAGCACTCACACCGCGGGATGGTCGGCGGCGTACTCCCCCCGTCATCGAGAGTCGAGTTAGACGCAAAGAAGGAGCCTAGAAGATCGGCTTTCTCCTTTGCAGTATGGGCCAGTGAGTCGTCCTCCCTGTGCAGAGATGGAAGAGATGGCTGACAGAAATTCCCCTGGACAGCCTTGGCGAGAGACCAGAATGCACGGGTTCCAGAAGGAAGGCGAACTAGTTTCTCGCCAATTCTGCCTATGTGCTCTGACTTTGCCTTGGCAATGACTCTTTTGAAGGACCTAGAGGCGGAATTATACTTCTTTTTTAGAGCGCTGGTGTTTACATCCCGGGACGCTGATGCATCAACCCAGGCTTGGTAGCACTCCTGCTTATAGCATGATGCTATTTTACAGGAGCGACCAAACCATGGCTGAGATTTGCCTCCAATGGGCACCACAGAGGAAGGAATAAAAAGTTCCATACTCTGAAGTACCACATCAGTAACAGAATCCGCAACAACGTTGGGATCATCCGGCGAGAAGCAAACCCGCCCCCAAGGGTAGGATGCAAAGAAAGACCGCATCCCATCCCAATCGGCTGACCTATAGTGCCAAACACGGCGGCAGCCTGCAGAATGCAACCGCGATTTCAGCGTGAGTGGCACAACACTCCGGATCAGACAATGGTCCGAGGAGCCTAAAGGGGCGTCGACGGAAATCTGATATCCGTCCGGGTGAGAGGTCAGCAGAAGGTCCAACAGGGAAGGTGCATGATCCTCCACATCTGGAATCCGCGTAGGCGAAGTAACCAGTTGTGTCAGACCATATGCCAAGGCAAAATCATGAACAGATCTCCCCGCATGATCGGTTAAACGTGAACCGAGCCATTCGGCGTGATGGGCGTTAAAGTCGCCGAGGATCACGATCTCTGCGGAGGGGATCTGCTGTAGCAACGAATCTGCAGCCATTTGGACGTGGTCGAAGAGTCGGTCTGTTTCGGCATTACCGCTGTGGGACCTATAGAGGCACCCGTAGACGCGCGGATGGTCGTCGCTGTCTACGCGTAGCCAAAGGATGGACAGGTCCGAACCTTCAAGTCTGCCGAGGCGTCGAGAACAGATGTCCTCTCTGACGTAAACGCAAACTCCAGCCCGAGGCACAAAGGAGTGTTCCAGTTTGTACCCCGGGTAGGAGAGATACGAAAAATCAGCCGGAGAGGACACCTGCGTCTCGGTCAGAAAGAGCAGAGCCGGCCTCGCCGTCTCGAGATGGTAGTGGACGGCGTTTAGGTTGGAGTGAAGTCCCCTGATATTGCAGAAATTCACGGACAGCGTGGCAGGGGTCGCCTTGGTCTTGTTGCTCCGTTTGCCCCGAGCAGTTTTAGTCTTGAGCGGAATTTCGCCCCCCCCCCCCCAGAATACGCGGGGCAGCCTGAGCACCCACGCTCAGAAGTGGAGAAACATGGTCGTGGATGCTCAGCGAGGGATTCTCCAGGGGTGCTGGTACCCTCCTGGGGTAGTCTATCTTTATTTAATTCCGCTACCATGTTGATGGGGGGGGGGGATTTGGGCCTCCGGCCACCTGCACTCACCAGACGAAACGCGGAAGCAGAACTTCCACTTCACGCCGGTATTCTGTGAGGTCGTGGTACCACCCCGGTTTGAGCCGGCCCATACGTGCAACAGCAAAGCTGCCGCATGGCTCTACCACTGTTAAGTAAATTTGATTGGAGGCATTGGAGGCAAATCTCAGCCATGGTTTGGTCGCTCCTGTAAAATAGCATTTTGCTATAAGCAGGAGTGCTACCAAGCATGTGCTGACGCATCAACGTCCCGGGATGAAAACACCAGCACTCTAAAAAAGAAGTATAATTCCGCCTCTAGGTCCTTCAAAAGAGTGATTGCCAAGGCGAAGTCAGAGCACATAGGCAGAATTGGCGAGAAACTATTTCGCCTTCCTTCTGGAACCCGTGCATCCTGGTCTCTCGCCAAGGCTGTCCAGGGGAATTCCTGTCAGCCATCTCTTCCATCTCTGCACAGGGAGGACGACTCACTGGCCCGTACCGCAAAGGAGAAAGCCGATCTGATAGGCTCTTTCTTTGCGTCCAACTTGACTCTCGATGACGGGGGGAGTACGCCACCGACCATCCCGCGGTGTGAGTGCTCCATGCCGGAAGTGCAGTTCACACAGCGCTCGTTTCGCAAAGTACTCCTCTCCCTGTCACAAGTCGAGTGGGCCTGATGGAATCCCCCCAATTGTGCTGAGGACGTGTGCTCCAGAGTTGGCACCGGTTTTAACGCGTCTTGTACGGTACTCCTACTTCCTAGGCGTAGTCCCAAAATCATGGAAGACGGCTTTCGTCCACCCGATGATCCCAAAAAAAGGCGACCGCTCAGACTCGTCCAACTACCGGCCTATCGCCATCACCTCCTTGTTCTCCAAAACAATGGAGTTCATTGTGAACCGCCAGCCAATGAGGTACCTTGAGGATCACCAGCTGATTAGTGATCGCCAATACGGTTTTCGCCGTGGTCGGTCAGCTGGTGATCTTCTGGTCTACCTAATTCACAGATGAGCGGAAGCAGTAGAGTCCAAGGGGGAGGCATTGGCCGTTAGTTTGGACATTGCGAAGACCTTCGATCGGGTTTGGTACAAAGCGCTTCTTTCAAAGCTCCCTTCCTATGGGCTTCCCGAGGAATTGTGAGATTGGATCACCAGCTTTCTTGCAGATCGGAGCATCAAGGTCGTTGTAGACGGTGCAAGCTCCGATTACAAGCCTATTAATGCTGGTGTTCCACAAGGCTGCGTGCTATCACCATCGCTGTTTCTTCTGCATATCAATGATATGTTGCAAACCCGTAACATTCATTGCTATCCAAATGACAGCACTGGTGAAGCTCTTTACACCGGCCGAGCCATTATTTCTCGGGAAAACTACTCCGAGTACCGGGACAAACTTGTGTCTGAAGTCGAGTCTTTGCTGAACAGAGTCTCGGATTAGGGGCGACTAAATCTAGTCCAATTTAACCCCCAGAAGACACAAATTTAAGAGTTAACTGCTTAAAAGAACCCCTTCGTCGTATCTCCTTTGTTTCAAGGCACTACCATTGTTGCCTCAGCCAGTATCGGAATCCTCGGCGTCGACATATCGAGTGACGTGCAGTTTCGTGGTCACTTGGAAGAGAACGCCAAATTGGCCTCTAAAAAGCTTGGCGTACTCAGCAGAGCAGGACAGTATTTCATGCCGACACACCGCCTGCAATATAACTAGGCGCAGGTTCGGCCGCACATGGAATACTGTTCCTATCTCTGGGCTGGAGCTCCCCAGTGCCAGCTCCTTCCACTTGACGCATCCAGCGCAGAGCGGCTCGAATCGTCGACGACCGAGTGCTTTACGATCGGCTCGATTCACTGGCGCTGCGAAGAGATGTTGTATCTCTTTGCATTTTCTTTCGCATATACCATGGGAAGTGCTCTGAGGAATTGTTCTGATTAATCCCAGCTGCCAAATTTCGTGAACTCACTACGCGGCAAACGTCCCGATACCATCCACACCATCTGGATGTTTGGCGGTCCACCACTGTACGTTTCAAAAGGAGTTTTCTTCCGCGTACGACCTCTCTGTGGAATAGTTTACCACCGGCGATTATTGCGGACCGATACGATCTGGGGACCTTCAATAAAAGAGCTTACTCCTTTCTAAAGGGCCGGCAACGCACCTGCGATTCCCCTTGTGTTGCGGTTGATCATGGGCGGCGGTAGTCACTTAACATCAGGTGAGCTGCATGCTTGTTTGCCCCCTCTTCTATAAAAAAAAATATGGGGGAGCCATTGAAACTTTGCGTCTAGTGTGATTCCAAGAAAGATGGTGGTATCAACAAGACTCAGTTTCTCCCCATTTAAAATTACATTAGTATTGACATGTTTAACATTAGGAGTTACGAATTTCATACATTTAGTTTTAGTTCCATTTAAATGCAAATTATTAACATTAAACCAATTGACTAACTTAGCTATAGCATTATTTACTTCGTCGTAATTTAATAACTGTCGTTTTAATTTGAAAATTAATGAAGTATCATCAGCAAATAATACGATATCATGGTTATCCCCTACTATGTAAGGTAAGTCATTAATACATACAAAAAACAGAAAGGGGCCGAAAATTGAGTCCTGAGATACGCCCATTTGTACAATCGACCCGGAAGAACTCATACCATTAATGACAACTTTTTACGTTCTGTCACTTAAATATGAAATAATTAATTTAAGAGCATCGCTTCTTACACCGTAGTGTTGAAGTTTCCCGATTGTTTCATGGTGAACACAATCGAAGGCTTTGGATAGGTCACAGAATATCCCCAAAGCATCCTGTAAATTCTCCCATGCATTAAATATATATTTAATCAGCTCAACACCAGCATCAGTTTTCGAGCGACTCCCTGTGAAACCAAATTGATTTTTATGAAGTAAATAATCTACATTAAAAAAAATTAACATTTGATCAAGAAAATTTAGTTAGTAAAATTTTTTCAAAAATTTTACTAAGTGTTGGCAGTACAGAAATAGGTCTAAAATTAGTGGGGTCCAATGTACTACCAGATTTCAATAAAGGTATTACTTTACTATGCTTCATTAAATCAGGAAACAGCAGATTCGATACTAGTATTAAAATAATAGATAGTTGCGGTGCGACTGTATCTATTATAGACGCAATAACTTTTACAGAAATCCCCCCACAGATCGGCGGTTCTCTTAATATCAATAGTCTTAAAATATTTTACAATATCTTTTGATGACACTTTATGAAATGTAAAATTCTTTGTACACACATTTACATTTTGTTTAAGTAATGGTTCGGCGACGGCAGGAGAAGAATTCAGTGACTTGGTGGTTAAGATCGGATTATCAGTAAAATATTTCTCAAAAACCATTGCAACGTCCTGATCTGATTTATTTAATTTATTGTTAAAGCTTAACTGGTAGTTTGAATTGCGAGAGTTGACCTTACCGATTTCACTATTAATTATACTCCATTTCATTTTAATTTTATTAGAAACAGTCTTTATTTTGTTGCTCAAATACAATGACATGGCTAAGGAGCACACTCTTTTAAATATTTTGGAATATTTTATACATATTCCATAAATTCAACGCTAGGATTATATGACCTTTCATTGTAAAGTTCATATAACCTTTGTCTACTCTTATGGACTCCTACTGTCGCCCACTCATTAAATGCCTTGCGATTGTTCAAGGAGAGTTTTTTAGAAGTAAAAGTATTATTAAATTCATTGCAAATAAACTTAAATAACGTTCCATAAAAAATCTGGATTATTTCATTAATATATTAAAAGGGGAAGAGAGGTCACTAAATCAAAGCGCCCGGTCCTACAAAACTACGGCATTGCCCGTACTTGGCTCGTAGTGACACTCAGTCGCGCGCGGAACGTCGTTGATCATACAGCTCTTTAATTTCAGTTCTTTTGGTATAAAATACGCATTAAAATAACTTCTTGTGCAGCTAAACAGTGTGCTAATAATTCAAGAAAGAAAAATAAGATACACGGGATTACTTACCACTCGTAAGTATAGCTAAAAATTCTATTTTGTTGAAAATTATGGTAATATTTATTGTCGTCTTCGCCATGTTTGTAAGAGCGAGATAGATAATAAAAACATGCGTGGGAGACACGATACGCACGCGATGCCTAACTGGCTAACGCGATTTCGCTCGCACAACTACGACGTTTCCTATTTCTGTCCCTGTCTATCGTTAAATGTAATTTTGCGGTTACGATAACAGATATGTAAGTTTTGGTGCTTGTAGTCCGTGCGCCGAGCCCAGGTTTAGTGATTGCGATATTAGCGTGTAACATATCTTCCCCTTTTAATATATCAATGGATTATTTTGGTATGAAAGTGATGGAAGTTTTTTTACTATGTTACTTCTAAACTTCTCCAAGCGACGTGCATTTACTGGAACAAACACTACTTTTTTATTTACTTGCTTTTTGTGAACATAAGGTATGTACGAGGGTGGATTGAAAAGTACTCGGCCTAACCAAGAAAATAAACACATACTAAATCAGTTATATTTTTATTTTTCTACATAATCACCATCAAGTTCAATACACTTTTGCCACCTCCCCTTCCAAGCATTTAGACCGTTGAAAAAAAATGATTCTTCCTTAGAGTCAAAATATGCGTCTACAGCTGCTTTGACCTCGTCGTTTGTCGAAAATCTTTGACCTCCCAAGTGCTTTTTTAGGTTAGGGAACAGAAAGAAGTCTGATGGTGCCAGATCAGGTGAATACGGCGGATGCGGTAACAGTTCAAAGCCACAGTTGTGAATTTCAGCCATTGACTGTACTGACGTGTGAACACGGGCGTTATCTTGATGAAACAGGACTTATCTTCTTAGCATTCCTCGACGTTTTTCTTTTATTTCCTCTCGTAAACGACGTAGTAAGGTGCAGTAGTAATCAGAGTTTATAGTCTGACCCCTTTCAAGATAATCAATCATAATCACACCTTTCGAGTCCCAGAATACTGAAGCCATCACCTTATTTGCCGACGAAATCGACTTAGCCTTTTTAGGGGGTGGTGAACCAGGTCTTCTCCACTGTTTTGATTGTTGTTTTGTTTCCGGTGTACAGTAATGAACCCATGTTTCGTCCATAGTAACAAAACGATTCAAAAAATCATCTGCATCGGCTTCAAATAACTTCAAACAGTCGCGTGAAATAGTCAATCGCGTCCTTTTTTGTTCAACTGAAAGCAGTCGCGGAACCCACTTCGCAGACACCTTGTGGAAACCCAACTCGTTGACAATGATGTTTTGAGTTCGTTCATAAGAGATGCCTATAATCGCGGCTATCTCTCTAATTTTTAATCCTTTATAAGGCAGAGGGAACTAGGACAGTTACAAATTTAAACTAAACGGATTTTGTAAGCCAATATGTTATGAATGCCTTATGTATTTTTTTTTCGTGAAAATCGAAGGGAAAATTTTGGAAAATTTGGTGGCAATATAGTTGCTGCTGCCTGTAAAAGACTATCAAAAATAAAATAAGGTTTATTCTTAATGCAACTTTTTATTTCTGTTCATGGTAAATATCAAAACAAGGTACCACACAGAGTGGAACCTTGCATCTGGAACATTGAATTTTTGACCTTTTATTGTTTGTCTTTGTGCTACATACACGACATCGCCGATAAGTTGGCAAACGTTCATGTTTATGTGTTCCAACACTGGCAAAATGAAGGTCATTCGATTACAGAGCCGGTTTTTTGGTAATTATCTGACATCTTGGGCTTCTTATTATGATACATTGGTTGGGTATCCAAGCTCTTTCTCCTTGATGAAAAATTATTTATAAGACCACGTGCCAAAGATAATCTAAACGCTAATTGTGGCATAATACTGTGGACGCGGCTGTTTGAACTGTAGAGAAGGTACGAGTTTTGTTATTGCTAGGTCTATGCAAAAATAAAAAATGCGAAGCCACCATTTCTTGCTTCTTCTGCCGACTTCATAGGTACTCCGCTTCTGATCGAAACGATCCACACCGCCCATACGTTTTGTATATTCAAGTACCGCTGTTGGACAAGAATACGTTTTTTTGTACCGTCTTTCTGCTTTCTTTCACGTGTAGTTTGGCAAATTTTGGGGTGAAATGCGGTGGTCAAAACTGTAACTATTTTTGTATCCTGCCACATGATAAAGGAAACATTATTTTTAGTACGCCATTTATATTCACCTCTCTCTAAATGTATTTTTCTTGTCTTGATACATTCTTTTTCTTAGCGTTTTTTAGTATTAGTGGCAAATCAGATCTCCCAGAATTGACGGTTGCGGTGGCATATATTCCATTTTCAAACAAATATTGCAAGAGCTCATAAGATGCAAAGAAATTGTCAAAAGCTATATGTCCTCGGAAGCCTTGATCAATGAGTTTTTGTGTGAGAGATTTCACTACTTTGACTCCTAGACCGACTTCAGGAGCTTGGTCTTCACGTTTACCGGTGTAAATGCTAAATTCGTAAACAACCAGTTTTGCTATCAGCTCTTACCCAAACTTTGTATCCTCTCTTGATGGGTTTGAAGGGCATGTACTGTTTTAGTGTTGAACGTCCCTTGAATCGAATCATCGATTCATCTATTGATTGTGACGATGTTGTTTTCGCTTCTCGCTGACATGCAATATTCAGAAAATCCAGTATTGGTCTTACTTTGAATAATTTATCAAAATTTGTTGCAGCTCTTTGAGGCGTTTGCTCATTATTATTCAAATGCAGGTTTTCAAGAATTTTTTAAATCTTTTGATTGGCATTATGGATACGTTTTCATCTACGCGGAAAAATGGATCGCTAGCCCAATATAAATCAACAGTCGGTAATGGATGGAGCCCCATTAGAATTATTATGCCTATGAAAGCTTTAATTTCATCACAACAAACAGGTGTCCAGTTACGACTTTGATTTTGTTCTGCATAGAGATTGGTTTGTGTTACAATATGTGTAAAAATATCATCATCGAAGAAACGTGTGAAATATGTTGTAGGCCTTGTCTGGGATGAAAGGAATTGAGTTCCTTGTAAACGAACACGGTCAAAATCATCCATGTTTGGTTGTTGAGACCAGATAACTTTTTTCCACTGATCTTCTGCACCATCCGAATCATCAGTTTCAGAAAATGTATCAACAGCTGTAGGAAGTTGGCTGAATGGTGGTTCAGGAGGAGAGTCAAGTAAACGGTTACGGCGTCTGTCTAAATGAAGACCAGATGTTGAGGAATGAATTGATGTCTCACGTTCGTCGTCCGAGTCGTGTGTCACCTGAGTAGACTCATTGTTGCGGCTGTCTAAATGTAGACCAGATGTTGACGGCTGATTAAATGATTCTTCTAAATTAGAGTCGTTTTTCTCCTGGGTAGAATCGGTTTCGTTCGCACCACTAAGAATATCATATAGCGTCATACCTTCATACGTATCTAAATTATCCGGTTCTTGTTCGTATTCGTCCTCCGAAATGTCGGGGTCGTCGGGTAAGCCAAATAACTCGTCCAGTGCATTTTTTATGTCGTCATCAGACAATATTTTCGGCATTTTCACCTGCAGTAAATACTGTAATATTATTATCTACACGGGCAGTGGCAGATATATTGCTGCCACCAGTTAAATACAAAATTTTATTAAAATAATAAACGTAATTTTACAAAATACTACTCGATCGTACAAGTGACATACGTAAGTATTGAAATAAATGCAAACTCTTACCGTTTCCCAAAAGATTTTAAAGATTGAGCTAGATTTGTTACACGTTACACAAAATCACCGGTTTTTACCCTTCAAAGTTTGAAAAGTGTCACTTGAATTTGACAATTCCCACACAACAAAAATATACGTTGACAGGACATCTCAAGCTTGCCAGTAAAAAAAATAAAAACCAGTAAGATAAAAAGTTGCCCGAAAAAAAATTCTAAAATTGGTGGCAATATAGTGGCCACTGCCTTAAAAAGGGTCTCCCATTATTAAATCAAGTACTTTTTTAATATTTTCGTCAGTAGTTGACGTCGAAGGCCTTCCAGAGCGGGGTTCATCTTTCACACTCTCTCTACCACGCTTAAATTCTGCTATCCATTTTTTGACGGATGAATATGTCGCCACAATCAAATCGCACAATCGCCTAATGTACTGACCATGTCATCATGGATGGCTTTTGATGATAGCCCCTTCTTATGGAGGTACTTAATGACGGCACGCTGCTCGATTTGCTCCATTCGCGGAAATTACGTCCGATTACTTTGTTAATAAATTTATGAAATCACAACTAATTATCGCACACGTTTCGAACTTCACACAATGAACTAGTCTGAACTGAACTAAATAATGTGGATAGATTTGATTTTTAGAATTGAATGGATCTGTGTTGCCGAGTACTTTTCAATCCACCCTCGTAACGAAACTAATTGTCCACAGTGATCAGAGCTCAATTTTTGAATAATACGTTTATTGAACGGCTTAACATTTGTAAAAATGTTATCTATACATGTTGCACTAGATTCAACAATACGCGTTAGCTCCAAAAATAAATTAAAAAGACCATAAGATTTAAACAATGATCTTAATTTAATATTGGTGGAGGAAGCTTCTAGGAGATTGATATTAAAGTCTCCACATATTACAACAGATTCATATATAATTGATATCCACTTTATAGATTTCAATGAAATAACAAAAAATATTTTATCTCTTTTTAGACTATGCCTCGTAATTATAAAAAAGCACTCACGGTGAATAGTCGGAAGATTCCATGATTAAAGCGCTAGATTCTGTAAAAAATAGCGTGCCATATAAAACAGCAAGCAAAGAATTTGAAGTGCCAGTTATGTCACCAAAAAGGCGAGTCAAAGGTACGAATAAAGTAGCTGTTGGTGCAACGAAATATTTAGATGGAAAAAAGACAGTTTTTATGGCAGAACAGGAAATTGAGCACGTAAAGCACATTAAAAACACGGAGACGAGGATGTATAGATTTCAATTATTTTAGATTATATAATTTTGCTAAGCCTTTAATTAAATATTGTTCGAATGTGTGACTATTGTTACGTAATTGTGATGTGACTGACCTCATTCTATCTAAGTTATAATCTGTAAGAAATTTTATTTTGTAATTAAAGACAAAGTAACCGCCGATAAGTAATTTTTATTTAATTCTACTTAAACCTAGAACAATCCTCAAATTGGGGGAACATGATTGTAAAAATCATCTTAAACACCAGGGTGTACAAAATGATTTTGGCTAAACTTTCCAATATGGACCATCGATTTCAAAGCCCATATTTTTTTGTAGATAGTACTCACGAAAAGAAAGCGTTCTGCAAAGTTTTAGGTTGCGGGAACTTAAGGTTCATGAGATATATTTTTTTAAACTTTTCATACAAATTGGTAAATAACACACAATTACTAAATAAATTTGACAAATGATTGATGTTAAACGTCAGTTAGTGCAGGGTTCCGAATATTTTGAAAGTATCGATACCTACTCGATACCAGGTATCGTATCAAAAATATCAATACTACTTGGTATCGAGTACATTTCGTTAATTTTGGAGACGAAAAATTATGACAAACCAATTAGATGCATAGGAAGAGCTGATAAGTGCAATTATAGATGTATATAAAGTAGAATAAAGTTTACTCTATTTAAGTTCCACCTTAGTACTTGTATTTCATTGTTTGCAACTTGTTTGTATATCTTAATTAGTACAGCTTTTGTACTTTTATTTTATTGTTTGCAACTTTCTGTATTATCTAATTCTTACTACAATAAAGTGTTTACTGACTTATTGACTTACTTATTTAATATTTAAAAAGTACCCAAAACCGAATCAGAGCACCCCACTATCCACGTGGTCTTGTCTGCCCTACCCCTAGAGTGTATATAAGAGCCCGGAGGCGCGGAGGGAGATGCGCCCTCCTTTCTGCCAAGGAGGGTCGCGTTCGTATACGGCTTAGAGATCTCTAGTTAGATCGTTAAGCCATTTCCTAAAAGGCGGTGTTTAGTGGGTAAAAGTCTCCACATAACCACGCAGCCGGCTGCGTGGTATGCTATGAGCATTCACCGCCTCCCTCCCCCGCTTTCCGGAGGGTTGCCCATATTTGCTTCGGGCGCAAAAAAAAAAAAAAAAAAAAAAACGGAGGGAGAGCAGTGCCCGCCCGCCGTAGGAAAGCGCAGGCACCGAGATCGCCGTAGCGGCTGAGGCGAAGGCGACCAAAAAGCCGAAGCTGCGAAGGCGAGCCCAGGTGCCTGTGCTTCCCTACGCTATGGCGGAGGCACTGCTCATCCCGCAGCGCCGGAGCTGCCACGAAGCGCCGGAGCACAACTTCTCCTCTAGTCTCCAAAATTAACGAAATGTACTCGATACCAAGTAGTAGTGATACTTTTGATAAGATACTTGGTATCCAGTACGTATCGATACTTTCAAAATATTCGGAACCCTACACTAATTGACGTTTGACATCAATGATTTGTCAAATTCATTGTGTAATTGGTGTAATTGCGTGTTATTTGCCAATTTGTATGAAAAGTTTAAAAAAATATATCTCATGAACCGTAAGTGTCCGCAACCTAAAACTTTGCAAAACGCTTTCTTTTAGTGAGTACTATCTACAAAAAAAATATGGGCTTTGAAATCGATGGTCCATATTGGAAAGTTTAACCCGCGTATTGTAGGGGAGGGGGGGGGGGGGACAACACCGCTCCGTACACATTCTATGTTAATTAAACTTCACAAAATCACTACAGTACCCCATCCCAAGCGTGTTGTGGATTTCTGCAACATAAGGGGACTTCACTTAAACCTTAACGATGTAAGCCACCATCTCGAGATGGTTAGCCATCTCAAGATGGTGGCTTAGGCCGGCTTTACTCTTTTTCAACAAGATGCAGTTCTCTCTGGCTGATACATTTTATTTATCTTACTAAGATTACAAACTGGAACACTCCTTTCTGCCTAGGACCGGAGTTTGTGTGTCAGAAAGGATATCCGTTCTCAACCCCTTAGTAGTCTTGAAGGCAGCCACCTGTCCATCCTATCGCTACTTCTATGGATGACTTTATAGTTCCCACAGAGGTAATTCTGAGACAGACTCTGTGATCATGCCCAAATGGCTATAGATTCCATGCTACAACTGCAATTAAACTTGAAATCTTTAGCTTGAACTTCAATGCTCAACATGCTGAATGGCTCAGTCCTCGTACTACCAGTCATGCCGAAAGATCTGTATAAGAATTTGCCTTGGCATATGCTCTGACACAATTGGTCACTTCGCTCACACAGATTCCAGATATGGAAGACTATGCACCTTCGATGTTGGACCTTATGCTAAACTCTTATCCAGACAGATATCAAGTCTATTCCTTCTGTGCCCTTCTTGGCTCTTGGGACCACTGCCCGATCTGTAGGCTGTCGCCGTGTGTTGCACTATAGGTCAGCGGATTAGGATGGTATGCGCACTATTTGTAATCCCTAAAAACAGGTGACTGCTCGGTCTCATCTAACTTCGTAATCAATTGTTTTTAGGGATTGAAAAAAATTACACTGTTCTACTATACAGAGTTCTATACAGTAAATTATACTATGCAGAGATGTAATGCTTCCGAAGAGCACCCCGTCTAATTGATTATTGCTACATCTCAGTCATCACATTTTTCATTCATGAACTATATTAATAATTATAATATAGTTTATTAATTATTATATAGTGCTATAGTAGTGTTAGTAGTATAGTTCACTTAAACTATACTATCATTTATAATATAGTTTATTTGCAAAATAAGTAGTTATAATTTATAATATATGGCCGCCAGAGGGAGCGCTGATGAGATCTGGCGGCTACCCGTCGTGGTCTTCAGTATTTTTTGTATGGTGTAAACGAAATGGCTATACCACCATCTATGGGAAGGCATTACATTTTTCTGGCACTTTTCTTAGGCGGCTCTTACGGTACCTACGAAACCACCATTCAGCAAAAATGATGGAATTTGAATCTTACAATACAAAACAGTTCCTAGTTAACCTTTGGCAGGCAACACCTATTTTGCACAGGCAAATACAGGCACGCAAATGGCAACAGGGGTGACGTATCACCCCATATATTTTTTAAATTCAAATTAAACTGCGATTACGAAGCGACAGTAGCCTAGTGGCAGGGCGCAGACCGCGAACTCAAAAGGTCGCAGGTTCGAATCCACCATTCGACTACTGTCGTGAACCACTCCTAACACAAGCATTTTCAGCTTACCAGGAGTGGTTAAAGGGAATATTAGTAATGTTAGTTAATAGGATTACTAATATTTTTATTATAAAAAAAACTGCACTATTTGAGAGTTACTTACCAAAGTTATTTATTGTGAGATCAATCGCTAATATAATTAGGAATATGAAAATAGTGTTTATTACAGCACCAATAATTTGTTTTTTTTTGCATTAAATGCAGATCAAGCAAATATCTTCGCGATGTTCAGAGCAAGCAGGCTGAAGGTATTTTTTGCCAAATTATTTTAATTTTTTGTCCCGTTTTCTTGGACACCGTGCACATCTTGCTTGTATCTGCAACTTTGCAAGGGGCTTAACTTCAGGAGGGTCCTGGGTTATATTTCGAATATCACATAAAGTGATTCCTAATTCACGCGGCAAATTTGTACTCAAACGATCCCTCACGTGCGGTTGCGCCAATTGTAAACCCAATTTATTTAAACAACTGCTTCAGAACATGTTGGCTGGAGTGTTCTAATGTTTAGTGTCAATATAAAGCAACATAGAATTGACCAGTCTGATCCAGCATACCATAGAATTATTGAAGCGGCCTACATCTGGTATTGCTAGCCGAACTATATGTATACACTATTTTGTTGAAAGTATCGAGTCCATGTACAAAGTTACAAAATTGCAAATAGTTTCCATACTGTTAATTCGAAATGGAAGCCATTTTCACCTCAGAAACCAAACATTTATATCAGTATCACAAAAAAATTAAATTTACATAAGAAGCAACAGGGGTGACGAGTCATCCCACCAATGTCAATATAACAAAAATAACAACTTACTGTTCAATTCAATATAACAAAAATGACAAACTACTGTGACACTTTGACGTTTGTAACTGGTTGCATTCACTCCAATTGAATAATAGATCAAGCATTAGAAAGAGTCAAAAACAACACCAACAAAGGGTCACCCCTGTTGCCTTCCTAAGGTTAAGAGTTCGATGCTTCTAGGGCAAAATTTTAAGCTTAGTTGGAGTGGATAATGGGATACTTATTACATTGGTAATATTCATTTTATAAAAAAAATTAAAAATATTAAGATTAGTTTTAAACGATTACACAGTTACCGTTACTGATAAATTCATTCATTGCTGAACATAGGCTTTCCCATGTATCTGTCTCAAAGGGGCAATTTGCCATAGTTGCCCCACTTGGCAAGCAATTGGTGAATCCAATTTTTTATTTTAATTGTTATTAGGAAGATGCTGTTGACCATCTCCTGGTATGTGACCCTCTGTATTCTCTAATGAGACCCACTGGACAAGATGGAATAGTGGATATACTTAAACCATGACAACATGGTTAGCTTAAGATGATTTCAAAGTTTACTTTTTGGTGAAATCTTTAAAATTGTGTCTAATTGCTGTCCGTTTCTTGAACAGAGCATTCGCTATAGTAACATTTTCTCTTAATATTTTGTAAAATGTTAATTACACCAGATTGAAATTCAAGTGTTTGATCATCGTTGAGTGAAGATAATGATGGAAGAAGACTCCTAAAAAAAGTCATATGCCGATCCTCTTGCACAACATTCAATTTTCTTTTAAGATGATGATCAATAAAAGACATCATTTTTATATCCATGGCGTTCAATTTTTGCATCGATACCTCAGACCTCCTTTTATTTTGAATACAAACATCAAAATTTTCTTGTGATTCACTATCACTTATGATTTCTTCATTTTGATTACTAGTAAAAGTTTCATTGTCAACTTCTTCTTTAACTTTATCTTTTTCTGTATCATCGAATGTTGGTAAGTAGACTTCTTTAATACTTTCCCTTGTCAAAGCAGGGTTTACAACTTTTTTTAAAAATAACATTTGATTGTGGTAAACATATCTTTTTACAAATTTTGCAGTGGATACAGATTCCTTCATACTTTTTTTATCATTTAAGCTTCTCAACCAGCTATCTCTTGTTTGATTCCATTTATTAACTACTCCTTTAACTGAAAAATAATAACATTTTACAAATAATTTCAACAAATCCATTATTCATTGGGCATTTGATTATAGTTAGATATTATAATAAAGGATGGTTTTTAATCACCAGATAAAAGTTAGCCTTAGAACCTTAATATAAATTATAACCTAACTGTATATAAAAGTGAAACAATTGAACTACTTTAATCAAAGAACTGTAATTTCTACTTTGTCTATGTTTATTTCATCCTATAAATAACTGTTATCTGATGATTGAATAATTAGCCTTATAAGAAATATAAAAAAAAATAATAATAAAAACTCTTACGGAGTTGACAACAAGAATTTATAATAAAAATCAATTAGTGCACATGTAGGGACTCCTCTTTGTTTTTCCGGATCTGGTGCAACAAGAAAGTAGTAAGCCCATGGTTTTGCATTAATTTTATGTGTTTACCAGTATATAAAAAATTTCTAACATGTTTTATTGAAATATCATAATGTATACATTTATCGATACCCAAAATATTAAAAATCAGATGCCAAGTCTAAACCACTTTGTAACTGTGGCCGCAAAGACAAATATTCTTAATATGGAAGGCTTATGTTCAGCAGTAGACTTTAAATAGATTGCAATGAATGATGATAATGTTTATGTGATTAGTATTTTTTATTTAATAAATACTTAAAAAAACTTTCTTATTTATTAAATTAGCATACAGTTATGAATCGAACCGGTGCCTAATCCCAGGTAATGTGCCTCTATCAGTGCATGACTTGCAGTAACATAAGCCCTGCAAAACTGCAACTCTTACAAGAGTGAAGAGGAACTAGAGTAGCTCTTACTCCACCACTCACTACTCCGCTGTGTAGAAACGGACTCCCCACAGACAGACTCCCCACAGACAGGCAGACTTACAGATACATCCTTAGCTGATAATTTCCTTGATTACTCAGGAATATCTCCCAGGAATTCATATAAAAGAATTATTTCAAGAAAGCTAATTTTTTTTCTTGAAATAACATAATAATTAAAAAATACATTTTTTACAAAATTGTCTGAAAACATACCAAACGCTTGCCTTTCCTTTTCTTCCATGTCTTCAAAATCTTCTTTTAAGTTGATACAAATATCGTGCCAAGCAGCAGCTCTCAAATTTCTGTCTCTATATGTTATCAAGGTTTTATCCCATATTACAGGTCTGTCCTCAACTAGTTTTATTAAATATTCTGTGTCAAAAGTTTTTGCCATGATGCTACACAACGCGCTCTGGGGAATCTGCTAGTTATCCGAACCGTCTGTTCGACTTCAAATCAAACCAACTGTAGCTTGCAACAAAAAAGCTCTACCTCCCTGCTTTTATTTCTAACTCGCAAAACACCGTGTATATTACTCAGCCCAACCCATAATATGAACCGCAAGGGTAAGAGCAGATTTTAAAGCGAAATTAGATAGGATTAGTTTTTGCTGGAGGAAAATAACCGGTAAGCACGATACACGTATGACTGCCCTCATTAAATTATGCGCTTTTAAACGGGTCCAGCATAGAAAGGGAATATTCTACATAATTATATAGATATTTACGCTGTACACTGTAAACAGTAGTAGCGGCGCCGCTGAGACGGTCGCACTTAGCTTGCTACATAGTTATTTATCTGTGATCGCACTCAAAGAAATCCTTGAACTCGCCACAAAATCCCACTTTTCCACTTTAAGTAATCAAAAAACTAACTCTTAAACGAATTAACGTATTGTAGTGATAATCATATGCAAGGTATTTAATCACAGAATAGGTACAGTATTTTAACCCTTCCTATTCCATCCACAGAACACTAATACCACAGACTAATACCCTTAGGCGGGATTCCATCCAATTGGAAAATCAAACGTGATCAAACGTCACCTTTTTTTATTTAACAGGCTTTACGGCTCTGGGTTCTAGCTCTTCTGAGCCTATCATTTCTTTCGGAATCTTCATTTTTATATATTTTTTCTTCACAATATGCTGATCCGTCACATTGCGAAGTTTTTAGGAAATTTTTGACGACAATTCAACCCAACAGACAGTTGACGACGACAGCCACTTAAGTTCAGAAGGCGCCCATGCGATCAAAATAACTTGAGGTTTATATCAACATCTAAGCACTTGTTTCGTCGTTTTCTCTAATATTTCTAAAGTAAAGACAAATAATTCACAAAATCGCATCACTTTTATGAATCAAAATCCACTTTAAATCATTATTCAAGCGAAAAAACAGGAGCTAAAATCCGCCGACGACCAAGTTCCCGCCAATCTGCAATCGCTAAGGTTAATAAATTATGTTTCTTATAATTTGAATTATTATAAATATAAGTTATTACAAATATAAATTACTAATTATTATTGATTTAATGATTTTTTATATTTACGCGAACACTACACATTGAAATAATACTAGTTTTTACGGAATTTATCGCGTATATTTAACTTTTTAAATACCCGACGTTTCCCCGACCTATTGTGGAAGGAGGAGTTCTACAAGCAAGTAGATGGTGTGGCGATGGGCTCACCTGTATCTCCCATTGTCGCCGACATATTCATGGAAGACTTTGAGGAGAAAGCCCTGCTTAATTCTCCCATAAATCCAAGGTTCTACAAGCGGTACGTAGACGACACTTTCACAATTCTACCTTTAGATAAAGTAACTGCATTTTTAGACCATATTAACTCTATAAATTCTAAAATTCAGTTCACAATGGAGTTAGAGGCAAACAATTCCTTAGCTTTTCTAGATGTGTTAGTAATTCGGAATCCTGATAACACCTTGAGCCATACTGTGTATAGAAAAGAGACCCATACAGATAGATGTTTAAACGGTGATTCTCACCACCATCCTTCACAGCTAGCTACCGTGGGTAAATCTTTGTTTCAGAGAGCACGAGGGATCTGTGACAGTAAACACCTGGCTGCAGAGCTCCACCATGTCAAGCAAGTTTTGCATGACAACAAGCTTCGAGTCCCGCGCCTACGTCACAGTGAACGAGTGAAGCCGGCCACAGTCGAGCGTGTACCTGCTGTACTGCCATATGTTAGAGGAGTCACTGACAAGATTGGCTACATCTTGAAGCGCGCTTCCATCAAAACATACTTCAAGCCGCTGAAGAAGATTGGTCAGTTTTTACCATCGGTCAAGTGTAATGTCCCTCTGCAAGATGCAGGAGTGTACAAGCTTGATTCTGAATGTGGTCTCTCCTACATAGGACAAACTAAAAAATCAATAAAAACCCGCGTTAAAGAACATATAGCTGATGTGAAGAATCGACGCTCTGGGAAGTCTGCAGTCTGTGAACACGTACAGGGTCGCCCCCGTCACTACATCAGATTTGATAGACCGCAGATCCTCGCTAAAGAACACCGATTCCTTCCAAGGATGATTCGCGAGGCTATTGAAATCAAAAACCATCCTAATTTCAATAGAGAAGATGGCTGGGTGCTACCATCTGCTTGGAATCCTATAATAAATAAGATTAAATCCCAACCCAAGCATACAACTGCAAGACTTCAAGATACCATAAGTTCATACTGCATAGATCGGAACAAAAGTTAAATTTTAATCTATGGTAACCGCGGTTAACTATGACATATGGACGTTGAACATCTCAGTCCCGCCCGTGACCATGAGTGTTGTAAAGCGTTCGAAACGTCGGGTATTTAAAAAGTTAAATATACGCGAT
Source organism: Parnassius smintheus behrii (assembly GCA_036936625.1). Lineage (NCBI taxonomy): Eukaryota > Metazoa > Arthropoda > Insecta > Lepidoptera > Papilionidae > Parnassius > Parnassius smintheus. The sequence goes on from JAUPFT010000004.1 coordinate 28,365,462, forward strand.
AAATTCCGTAAAAACTAGTATTATTTCAATATTATTGATTTATTATTATTATTATTTTATAATATTTAACCGTTTTTAATGTTTCTTTTTATCAATAATTAAAAAATTAATTTGCAGATACTACTTACCGATGGCAGCGCGACTACAAATTCTACAAGTTTTCAGAGAGAGGCGGGCTATGTTTTGGCACATGGAGGTTAGAGAACAGGACAATGATCGCTACGTACTAAAGCATAGCCTGCTTGTCCTTGAAATTTCGTAGTATTTATAGTGGCGCTGCCGTCGGTAAGTAGTGGCTGCGAAGTCTAAAGGCCGCTAATACGTCTGTGTGGCTAACACGTGCCAGTATGGACTACAAAGTACTCTGTGGTATGGACTCGTACGAACAAGCCACAGCACGCATATAACGATACTTACTATGTCGGGAAGATCGGGCTGAGTTGGAGACGCCCACCGTCGCACTCCGCAATCCCCGTTGTTTGAGACTTGTAGACTTTTAATAAAATTTTGCTGGCAGTCTTTTTTCATTTTATTTTATTTTTGTAAAAAAATTATAAATGCAATTGTTTTAGAAAATTAGCTTTTTATTAATAGATTATATTACTATATCTATAATACGTAGGGTTAATATGGTCATCCGGTTAATATAGTCCACAGATATAAAAAAGAAGGAGATATGCCCAGTAGTTGAAAATGTATCGGAATCCAGTGTCTCCAGTTGGCCCCTACCACGCGCCAACTACTACACATGCAGATCAGTAAAAGTAATAGATATGCAGTCGCGCACACACTCGTATTTTATAAATCAGAACGTACTATACAATTAATTATACACCATATCTCTAAAACCAAAACGTGCATTTACCATTCACCGTAGGTACTACTTACTCACACAAAAATATCGGTCACTATCGTTGTGCTGTAAAAAAGCCATTTATTTTACATATACGTTAGCGGTTGACTAATTTGAAAAGTTATCGATTATTTAATTTATAAAAAAAATTGTACTAAATTGTTTTAAGAAAATTATAATAAAATAAACAATATGTACGAAAAAATTTAATTATTAAGTACCCAAACTAAAAAGAATAAACAATAAAATATCATTATCATTGGCGAGACAAGCTGTTTTTATGATAATTTTCATTCTCATACAAAGTACGACGATCAGTACTAGTTTTTGTAGGGAACCAGTTAGATGGCCTTCCTGTGGCATAACTTCATTCCTTTTTTAAATAAGCATCATTTGGGAAGCTGATTGGTACGATAATAACCTATGTATTATTTTCATGTATCCTAAGCTACTTCTAAACCTCACCATGTACTTAGCAGGTTTTGCCCGGCAAGCTCTTGGTATAAAAACTCCCGGTTAGTGAAAATATTTTTAAATATACGAAAACAAATACACACTTACTCTATACTCACTACTCATGCCTAACAAATAAATAGCAAGAATAATTATATTGACTTGTTTTAAGCCAAATTCAATACGTATTATGATACTATCCGAAGCATGCCGATTAGGTGTTTATGATACATACGAAGCTTCGGAAAACTGTAAATTATGTTAAACCCCAAAACCATAAATCTCTCGAGGTTTAGGCATAATACACGATAATTCAAACCTAAGAACACTCCATCAATTATTAACCTGAAATTTAATCAACTTACTTTACGACCGTTGGTTACGCAATCAGCGTAGTAGTTGCTGTAAAATAATCAAAATAAATAAAACAAATTATATCACATCGGTCTTCCTATCGGGACGAAACGGTTGACAAATTGAAAAATAAACTATAATAACAATTCGCCATTCCACATATTGTCGATAGTGGATCTGCACACGCACATTACTAGCTCGTCGCAAGATACAGCGGCCGTACTACGCAATATATCCGCATAAATAAAGCATCGTTTTGTGATATTTCCATTGCTTGTTCAGTCACTTGGCGTCATACTTAGATAGTGGTTATGGAGCAATGTATTTACTGCAAAAATATTACAGTGGTTGTGATATTTTAAAACAAGAATAACGTAATAAGAGCAATAAATATTTTATGATTTGTTGTTTAACATGATTTTAAAGAACAAATATAATGAAATACTTGTACTTAGGTCAGTGGCGTAGCGTGCCTTGGGGTAGCCCTGTATCAAAATTAGTTGGGGGGGCCCAAAAGAAGGGAGAACATTTCTCACAAATGAAACTAAAATGCTTGCATTAAATTAAAATAAATATTTATTGATTATACGGTATCGCTTTCTCCTAGAAATTGGGCTAGCCAAACAATTCAAATTATATATACACATTTCTTGCCTTTTCTTCGGCAAAGTGATTTATTAAATCATCTATAACTGAAGACGATTTCAGTTTTTCTAAAATTTCTGCCACTATAGACAATAGTCACAAATTTGATAACCGTTCCTGCCCCATCGAAGTCCTTAGGTAATTCTTTATAACTTTTAATTTTAAAAAACTTTCAGCCGTTGCGGTTGTAACTAGAAGCGTCAAGAATAAAAAGCATGCTCTTATCACCTCCGGAAAACTGGATGCAAGACTATTGAATTTTATCAGCAATAACTTCATGAGTTCCATAATGGAATTAATTTTTTAATTTCAGATTTTAGACATATTTTCTGAACAATTAATTGTACATAAAGATTAACTGAGATGTTTCTACTGTATTTAGCCGAGAGTTTTCCGAAAGCGTTTTTTATCACTTTGTTTGAAAAAGATATGAGTTTCTCCGGTTGTAATGCTTCAAATATATTACTCAGGTGACAAAGGCTCTGAAATCTTTGTTTAGCTTGAGAAATTTATGTATCTAAACAGCAATAGTATACATAGTCCGGGTCTGAAATTCTCTCAACTTGTGATAACTCACCAAAAAAACGCTTCGTTATCTTTCGCCTTTTATTGATTGAAAACAATTGTTACCCTCCACTCTTTTGCTAAATCTCTGGACTCATTTAGCAAACCATTGAATGAATTTAGATTTCTTATTTCGCTCAATCTATTCAAAAGATTACTTAATAAAATACTAGCTTTCTATAAGTCATTATTTTAATGCTATAAAGCTTTTGAAATAGGATAAATGATTTCAAGTAGAGAATAAAAAATGTGACGAGCGCTAAGAAATCATAACTCTCTAAAATGTTAATTTCCTATATTTTTATATTCTTCACGTTCACCTTTTTTTTTCGTAAAAATTAAATTTAGTTGATACAAAATTTTCGTAATTTATAAATAATTTTTATAAATTAATAAAATCTAATAAAACGTGGTTCTTTGAAGACCATCTAGTAGCACATACCTTTTTAAGGGTGATTTTATATTTTTCAGATGAATCGCAACTCAACATTGCGCAGCGATTTATACAATTGCTAAAAAAAGTATATATATATTTTTTAAATTATTGAAAAAAGTCGACACTTCAGTAACATGTTTCGCAGCAATACGTGTTTAGCACAATGAACATAATCGGTATTTGGGGCATGCTCTTTTATAAGGGCTTGTAATCCTCCATGTGCACCCGACATAATAATTGCTCCAACGTAACTCTGTCCTCTACATTTAGGAAATCAATTCCATATTCTTTAATCGTATTTAAAACTTTAGTTTTAAGTCCTGCACTGCAATCGGATACTGCTATAAACCCCAAAAAGGACTCACAGATTTTTAATTCTTCAGGTACATTATCATCATTTTCTGTTATCGAGATATATCAAAAAACAACAGAAAGTTGGTCAATTTTTGACAAGTCTTGTATTGTATCCAAAATAATTGCCGGAAATGGAGCTTTTTTTAATTTCTAAAATAATATTATTCCCAAATGCCGTACCAAGCAAATTATTAATTTTATTTTAATCGTAAAGCTTAAATAATTTATTTCGCTTTTCTGTTTTAAAAAATTCTTTCAAAATAGGATCATAATTGTATAGTAAACCTAAAATTGACATGAAATTGTCAGAATCAGAATCATGGCCTCTTAAAGGTACATTACAAGATGCTTAAGTAATTATAACATTAATTATACGATGCAATAAATCCCTCCAGAATGTAAAATTATATTCTGGGGGGATTTATTTATTACAAGAATCGTTTCCGTCGTTTTAGGTGCTCTTTAGAAATGCCGATTTGTGTGGTTAACGTGTGCAAAAAGAAGTCTAATACTTCAAATTTACAAAAGATGGAGTTACATTCCATAATATAAGTATATTTATTGTGATGTATTATAATCGTTTAAAATAATTTAATAAATAATAATCGAGAACTTTACCGATAATATAATCCAGTACATAATATTTCATTAACATCGAAATGTGACAAGCACACTCCCCACGAGATTAGTTATATGTTTATTTTTTTAAAGTCAACCCTTAGTTATTTCAATTATTTCAAACTATCATCGTTGAAATGAATACACCTAATGTTGCACGATTATTTTGGTTTGTAGACACAGTTGCCTGCCTCCACTGGCTACGCTTGGTGACCTCTTCGTGCAATCCGAGGGTTTTGTCCCCCGCATCGTGTGCCGGTGTCTTTCCCTTTCCTCATAACCCGCTTCCATCTAGTTGGGTAGTTTTTATTTATATTTTTTACTATATTTAAGGTATATTTATCATTTATTTTATATATTTATGCATCCCAAGTAGATGAGAAAATACATTTATAATATAATAGAAATTACTTGAAAGAATTCTGTTTTTTAGTGCTGGTATTCGCAAGTACGACCCATGCTTATACTAATGACAATCAACTGCAAATCACAATGTCAAATCAAATGGTTTTTCTTCTTTGTTTTTTATCTTCCCGCTAAGAAAATTGAAAATTTTCAAAAATAGGGAAATCATTTGTTTCACCCCGACTTCCGAGAATCGAGTTTTCATCAGATCGTGACTTTTTAAGATCCCAGAAAGCCAGCTAGCTATTCTGACTAAAATTTCACGTGGACGTCCGTACGGATGTATGTATGTATGTTTGTGTGTAAGTATGTAAACCTTTCATAACTTTTGAACATCTTGATCGATTGACATGCGGTTTGCGGCGTTTAATAGATTTGGTGATAATATGAACTGATTCAGACGAGTAGATTTTGAGAAATCTCAAAAATAAAAAATTTGAAAAACTGTTTTTTAATAATTTTTAAACACCTTTACCGATCGATTTCAAAAACTAATTAGCTCTTAACCTGAACCATGACGTCGAATGCTGCTTGGAAAATAAAAATCAGTTCATTCGATCGTGAGATATCAAAGGAGAAATAATTTAAAAAAAAAACGTTTTTTTAACCTAACTTCAAGATTTTGTCGACTTGAAATAAGCGGGAAGTTCCAGGGAGGACCTGCAGGGTCAACCAAATTATTTTTTTTTGTGCTTCTGCCAGTAATTGGAAATTATCGTTTATTATTATCAAATTGTTTCTCATTATGTTGTTAAGATATCGTATTGCATTTCGACGAGATCCTAAGCAGCAGAAATTATATCTCAAGGCATAAAAACTGACACAATTAATTAAGGAGATTATATTGTTATCATAGGTTATGAATTATGATGTCTTCAATTTTTCATAGTATAATCACGTCAGCAATAGATACTTAAAACTTTTTTTTTCGGATTTCTTGTAAATCTTCAAATCTGAATATAGATCATGTTTATTTGATCATTTTAGGAAAATAAGATTGTATGTATATAAAATGTTTCATAAAAATAATCAAATATCCCGTAGATGGGTGTACGTACTATTGCTACTGTAAAAATACAATACTATTTGACTATATTATCATTGACTGCTTCGTTGGTCTAGTGGTCATAAACGTGCGGTTGCTGATCATGAGGTCCCGGGTTCGTATCTCGGGTCGGACCAAAAATCAGTTAGGTTTTGCTGTCAGGAAATTCTCAGTAGCAGTCCGGAAAAAGAAAGTTGGCGTTGTTTCACTCCCATGCCTTGGACAGCACGGAAAGCCGTTGGTCCTGCGCCTGATTTCTCGCCGGTCGTGCCGGTTTACTGCCCCATCAGCCCATGAAAGTGTAGAAATAAAGAGAGTGCGCTTTTACTTGCGCATACACTTAGGCACTATAATCCTGTCCTGCGAAGGACTGGCCGCCGTGATCGAAATTAGGTCTGGAGGACATTATTATTTATATTACTATATTACAGTTTCAAAGCTGCAATTAAATTATACCGTTTTTAAATTAAAAAAAATTGTTAAATAAAACAACATAAGTTTCCCACAGATAATCTTGAAGCGTAAATCAAATCAAAATAGGCAATAATAAACAAAATTTTTCATAAAATGTAGGTTGAGCAATTTTCAATATCTCTATTAACGACCATTGAGGTCTGGTAATTTATGTTCAACCGTTCGCGCAGTCATGTAATATAGTATTTAAGAGATAAGCCTTGAAAAGCTCCAGTAATGAGCTTACGAGACCACGAAAGGTTATAAATTTAGAAGAAAACTTCCGTTTACGTTTTCGGGTACCGATATTTAAGCGAGCATGTTACCTGACATAACGAGTGCTTTAGTGAAATAACATTTTGTATAAAAGTATTTACGATTTATTCGACTATAATTTTTATCGGATGCGACAAGTCATATCGGCTAATTTGCCTTTTGACCGCCCTCGCGTATAAGCTTGTAAGACATTATTCAATATAATTTTTGTTGTCAAGTTTTGTCATAATTACACACAATTTATGTCTTTCTCTGCAGAATTCAACGGATATACTTTTGGAAGGATTGAATTGGGTGCAATCAAAGTTGAGTTTTGTCAGTTTTTTCTAGAATACGGAAATGGCTTCATAAAAATCGTAGTGTCAGAAAAGTAATACGGTTTTGTATGCTGCACTGCCCAGACAAAATCTACAGTTAAGCACGCCTGTGAGGATGATTAATTGCATATGTAACTTAGGTAAATTACTGCAGGTTTATTCATGTGTGTTTCTAGGAGTATCTACTCGCATCGTGATATGACTGGAAAGGTCTACCTCACTCAGGGTTCAATACTGAGCCCGCTCCTTTATCGGAATCTAAACTAACTACTATGACATTGATAGATCAGTCAACTATATTTTAAATATTATTTAGTATGCCGATGATCTTGTGCTCTATGTCACCGACTCACGATCAGAGTTGTTTCCATCCTCTTTACCCATGCTCATTCCTAACCTGTCCTATATATCGGACAAATGCCAGAATTACAAATAAATTGTTCTACGCACACTATCAGATGCTTGGTGGATCTGCCATCCCTACACACAAAAACTCTTTAAAATACCCATATCTGAAATAATTTTAACTATGATGTTTCGTACATGTTTCGACAAATGCCCTCAGTGTTAATACTTATGGTCTGGTGAACCTAATTTTGAGGTGATTTTATATTATGAATTACATAACTTTAATTCCTTAAGCTGCCTAAAAAGTATCTTCATCATCATCATCATTACAGTCCTTCATAAGTCCACTGCTGAACATAGGCGTCCCCCAAGTAATGCCACAAAGCACGGTCCTGAGGCACCTGCATCCATCGACTTCCTGCATGTCTTACTAGGTCGTCACTCCATCTAGTGTGGGGTCACCCTACACTACGCCTACCGCCAAAAAGTATCTTATTTAATATATTTTATACGTGGTAGAGCCATGATACAAAAAACAGGCTTGGCTCCACATCTTACGGTAGTGGCGTAAAATCTTCTACCCCCTAGTTCGCACCATGAGGGATAAAATGAAAGAAATGGCTCCGAGTTCCCGGCGCCCCTTTAAAGGGACGGGGGTGCGAAGAATCTCCGGAAGTAAAACTGGCAACGAGGTTCGCCACTTGTCACGTTCTGACTTACGGAGGGGCGAAAAGTGGAATGTGGAAGCCCGTCCAGCTACGCTGAATGTATGTGGGGAGCAATGAATGATAAGATGAATTAAGTATGCGAAATGAGGTATGATAGAGGAAATATGTGTTATGTGAAAATGAGACGAAACGAAAGGGAAATGATGTCACATAACATGTATACCGTTTATTGATCTAGTGTGGACGAGCTCGAGCGGGTATCATCCTGTCAGAAAGAATGGGTCAATATATGAAAGAGTAAGAATGTGTTAACCCAAGGCTGACGATGCCGATGGATACGATTGAAAGTAGGCTTAAAGAAGTTGTTTGCTTTAGGGGTGTACGCCCCAGACATGTCTAAGCCCACTTATATCTGAGAGCATTTTTGGTACATCGTAAGGATAGTGTTAATGAAATATAGAGAAAATCAAAATATCGACCCGTCAGTCGATGTCGGTCTGGTGAAAGGATATTGGGGACGTTTGATTTGAAAGTATGAATTAGAACGGTGAAAGCCTCCTCACCATATGTGAGGAAAATAATATTTTTGTGACGAACACTTTCATTCGTCAAAGAAGATTCACATATATACATGGGAAAGAGATGATGATAACAGCATGATATATTTCAAAATTGTGGATCAAAGAATGAGGAACGCAGTGGTAGTTACAAGCATTTACCGGGGGTCCAACGTAGGGACGGATCATTACCTGATTTTATGCCGAATTAATGGTCCATTCAAATGTTGGCGGCATCGGACATCTGTGTCTACCACTGCGTTACAGCGTATAAGAATATAAAGATTACAAGTGGTACGGATGATTAGTATATGAATGACTTAAATTTGGAGACAGTGGGATTATATTAAGAAAGGTATGGTGGATGACTAGATTTACTAGCAGCCAAAGCTGATAATTGTGACGGTATGAATGATGAGATGAAAGAAAAATCAATCTTTAGACGTCTAAATCGAGTTTAAAGAGATGGAAGGAAACTTTAAAAGCGTGTTTATGAGTAAAGAGATGTTTGAATTAAATGAACTAGATATCCCGAAAGAAGTGGAAAGAGGTAGGGATATAGACAGATATGATATCAATATTAAGAAGAGATATCAATCGAAATATTAAAGGTTGGTGAAGGAGTAGTGGCAGACTTGCTGTATACCTCGTTTAATTTATGTTGCGAACTAAACCGGGTACCGGAAGACTGGTGCAAAGCAGTTACGGTTCTAATATATGAGGAGAAATGGTCACATCAGGACTGTAAAAATTACTGTGGCCTAGCCTGCTTAGAATTGTAGGTAAACTGTATGCTAAGGTGTCAATTGAAAGAGTTATGAAAGAAACTGGTGGAAACATTTGGGATGTGCAATTCCATTTCTTTCCTAAATCTAGATTAAGGAAAGAAATGAAATATGCCTGAGACTTTAGTGCCTGTGTCAATATCAACGAGGCTTACTCGGAATGGTTCGGCATCCACAAAGGTGTCAGACCGGGGTGTGTAGCTTCTTCGTGCCTGTTCAACCTATTTAAGAAAAGTTGTTTGGAAATTTTTAAAGTTGAAGAATGTGGGTTAAGAACTGGTGAGTTAAAAATCAATTCCTTTTGTACGCCGATGATCAAGTCATATTTGCGTCTTCGGCGGCAAAGTTGCAAATGAGGGTTACATTAATGAACAGGTCGTTAAAAGATAGGAGAATGAAAGTCAACGCAAATAAGACGAAAATGATTGTATTTGAAAGAGAAGAAAGTAAAACAATATGTGAAATAAGAATAGAAGGGGGTTGGTTGACTAAGTGGATGAGTTTGTGTACTTGGAATGTGTATTCAGTAGAGATGTTAGATATGGTAAGGGTATATATAGAACGACGAGTGAACGCAGAAAATAGAGTAAATTGGGCTCTACCCTCTATTGTGGAATCATGTGTCAAAAAGACGTGTATGGCAATCCATAATGCTGTGTTAGTCCCTACTTTAATGTACGGTAGTGAAATTTGAATGTGGCAGAAGAAGCACGAGAGTAGAATAATTGATGTGGAAATGCGGTCGTTAAAAAGGCTTTATCTGAATGACGGGGTGAGATATTGTGCGATAAGAAAAAAGTGTTGTGGTTCAAAGATGTTGTGACCAGGATAAAGAAAGGAATGCTTCAGTGATTTGGTCATGTAGATAAAAATAAAGAGGAAGAGTTACGAAGCAAATATATGATGTATGTCGTCCCATTCTTTCACAGTTTGCGAATAAACAAATAATCTATACTATCTGTCAGCTTTTTGGCCAAAGTTGAGGTTAGAGACAGTTCGCTTTGCTTATAGATATATGCTTAATCGCTTACCATAGATTTTGGCTTGTCCCTAACTTAAATTCTCTTTATATAGCAATGTTTTGTGGTAGAGCCATCTAACAGATTCGGCGTTGAGATTAAGAAACATTTCGTTTCAGAGTGCACGTGTTCCTACGTGTCGGATTCTCTCGTTCAGTTTCGTACGTAGAAATGGAGGCCGTGCAGGAAAACACGCCATGTATTACAAGGATTCTGGATTCTGCCCTGTCACTATTGCGTCATCTGCTTTGTTGTACTAAAATAATACATTTGTTAAAAAATAAACATTATTCTAATCCAACCTGCTGATATGAAAGAAAATAAATGCGCGTTAACACAAAGTAGTAAGTTAAATAGGAATGTCGTGAGCAAGAAAAAGCTTTCTACAATTCAATTTCTTTTGAGATAAAATATTTTTAATACTTATTTTTTTTAAATGCAACTGGTTACTCAAAATAACTATGACAGTGAGCCTTCTAGCCTTTAATTAACTGTCGTTAGAATGTGGAATAGTGTATGAATACGTATGAATACATTTCTAAAATGGCAAATGGTTCGAGGCTATGACTCTGGATGGGATTCTTAAGGGTCTTTATATTTTTAGGGACTTTTATATTTTTTCCACATTAGTTGATTCTTGTTTGGAAATTTACAATGATTGCAGCGCAGCTGGCTGTAAACCTTTTGAACATATCTTAAAATTCATCATCATTTGTGGTGGTGTAGAAACAGTCGACACACCATCAAGTATCAAGTGTCGACTGTTTCTGCACCACAAAGGACTTTTTATAATTTCACACGACGATGCAAAAACGGTGCACATCTCTGACGCGCAGGCTCCGGACCACCTCCAACACTATCTTGGGCGTATTTACAAACAGGTTTGGTTGTCAGTACATTAATCATTGTTATATGATTAATGTAAGGACAAACAAACAAATGACTCATAGCCAGGCATATTATTAATTTTTATATTTAATGAATTAATTTGGTTTTAATGGTTTTAAGCTGATGTTTAATAATTTGAATCATATATAATTCAATTTTATTTTAATGTAATTCATATGGAATTCAGAACATAAATTTCATTTTAAATACACTACTGTTACGAGCTTGAGGTTCGTGACAATTAAAAATTGCCGATAGAATTACCTAAATTAACACTTTAATTCACTTTACACTAATTAAACTTAAAACACTAATAATTAATTACACCGATTCACTTTATTCCGCTCCGAAGCTTCGCTTGTCTCGCCAAATTCAATACTTCCCCGATCGCATCTTGCAGCGCCTATAAATATAAATTAGCACCGAAATATCCAGAATATTCAAGTAAACACGCGCAACGTACCGAGAGTTTCAACTTCAAGAAGTTTAGTTCTTCGGTTCGAGACTAGATGGCGCTAGTGCCGTCGAATTGGGCGCGTAACACTGCCCCCTCCTAAGACATGCTCGTCCCGAGCATTATCGGCCCCATAATAACGCGCCAGGCGATCCACATGGACGATCTTAGGAGTCCCTCTTGCGCCTTTCTGTAACGGCTCCGCAATGTCAAGGGCTGTCCTATCCCATGGTGCACCAACATTGTTTAAAAAACATTACTGTTACGAGGGTGGATTGAAAAGTACTCGGCCTAACACAGATCCATTCAATTCTAAAAATCAAATCTACCCACATTATTTAGTTCAGTTCAGACTAGTTCATTGTGTGAAGTTCGAAACGTGTGCGATAATTAGTTGTGATTTTATAAATTTATTAACAAAGTAATCGGACGTAATTTCCGCGAATGGAGCAAATCGAGCAGCGTGCCGTCATTAAGTACCTCCATAAGAAGGGGCCATCATCAAAAGCCATTCATGATGACATGGTCAGTACATTAGGCGATTGTGCTCTGTCATATTCATCCGTCAAAAAATGGATAGCAGAATTTAAGCGTAGTAGAGAGAGTGTGAAAGATGAACCCCGCTCTGGAAGGCCTTCGACGTCAACTACTGATGAAAATATTAAAAAAGTACTTGATTTAATAATGGGAGACCGCAGATTAAAAATTAGAGAGATAGCCGAGATTATAGGCATCTCTTATGAACGAACTCAAAACATCATTGTCAACGAGTTGGGTTTCCACAAGGTGTCTGCGAGGTGGGTTCCGTGACTGCTTTCAGTTGAACAAAAAAGGACGCCATTGACTATTTCACGCGACTGTTTGGAGTTATTTGAAGCCGATGCAGATGATTTTTTGAATCGTTTTGTTACTATGGACGAAACATGGGTTCATTACTGTACACCGGAAACAAAACTACAACCAAAACAGTGGAGAAGACCTGGTTCACCACCCCCTAAAAAGGCTAAGTCGATTTTGTCGGCAAATAAGGTGATGGCTTCAGTATTCTGGGACTCGAAAGGTGTGATTATGATTGATTATCTTGAAAGGGGTCAGACTATAAACTCTGATTACTACTGCACCTTACTACGTCATTTACGAGAGGAAATAAAAGAAAAACGTCGAGGATTGCTCAGAAGAAAAGTCCTGTTTCATCAAGATAACGCCCGTGTTCACACGTCAGTACAGTCAATGGCTGAAATTCACAACTGTGGCTTTGAACTGTTACCACATCCGCCGTATTCACCTGATCTGGCATCATCAGACTTCTTTCTGTTCCCTAACCTAAAAAAGCACTTGGGAGGTCAAAGATTTTCGACAAACGACGAGGTCAAAGCAGCTGTAGACGCATATTTTGACTCTAAGGAAGAATCATTTTTTTTCAACGGTCTAAATGCTTGGAAGGGGAGGTGGAAAAATGTATTGAACTTGATGGTGATTATGTAGAAAAATAAAAATATTACTGATTTAGTATGTGTTTATTTTCTTGGTTAGGCCGAGCACTTTTCAATCCACCCTCGTACTATGATCTGATGGATTGAAATAAATGGTTTTTGAGGTATTTATATAATTTTCGCATCTGATTGGATTCCATAAATACAATATTATGAATAAAAATGATAAATATCAATAAAATAAAATTAATACATAAATAAAAAGGCCCAACCAGAAGGAAGCCCTCGGCATGGGAGACCAAACGGCCGAGGGTTAGGAGGAAAGGGAAAGAAGCCGGCGGACAATGTGGGCGGTATCGGCGTCACGGAGGTCCGCCACGGAGTCCCAGTCGCCTCAGATGACTCTAGAGGCTGACTGGGATTAGCCCGTTTGCAGAAACGACTACAGGTATAATTTCGATCGACAGCCCACCGCAAATGTCGGTCACCTCGTGAGCCAGGTCCAGATATTTTGTTCGCTTATCTGTTTAGGCTTTCACGAGGTTCTCGTCATACGGAATGGTAATGTCAACCAAAAATATCCTTGACTGTGCCCGGTGCAGCATCATTACAATATCAGGCTTATTCGCAAGAATATTCCTGTCTATGATGATGGCCCGGTCCCAATAGAGCCTGGCGCGATCATTTTCGAGCACGGCTTCCGGCAAGTACTTGTAATACGGCAATTTCCACTCCATGAGACCGTATTTCAAAGCGAGCTCCTGGTGTTGAATTCTGGCTACTAGGTTGGGCCTGTGCAAGTACTCAGAGTTAGAAAGCGCCGAACAACCGTAGGTATCACGCCTAAGTGACTCACCAGGATGGCGAAAAGCTCGACAGATTCGACGGTGCCATCCTTTAGAATGTATCTGTGTGATAGTTGTAGTTTTAATAACCTGCTCATATATCGCACAGACAAAACCCTCGGTTTCCCCGAAGAAATCACCGAAATGTAGCCAGTTGAGAGAGGCGACTGTGTCTACGAAAGGTTCATGTAAAGCCTTGTAGAGCCTCCCGTGGAGCTCTTTCTACTTCCATACTATCTCTCGGTCGGAAATGCTCTGTACTGCCGGGTCATGCCATTGCTCGTTGGCCGAGGATAGAGAGGTAAGCCCTTTATCACAAGAAATGACGTTCCTATAGAATGGATCATCCGATCTCGTCAGAAAGTAATTACGGAGGCTGCACACTTCGCGATTATGTATGGTGAGCGCGCTCAGAAAACCTCGCCCACCATATTTCCTCGGTAAGTACAACCTCATAATCAAAGATCTCGGGTGATGCATCCTACGGGACGTCATAGTAGGTACTGCGGACTAGTTAGAAAGTTCAGTCAGTCCACCTAAGTATGCCAAAAGTATATATGAGTATAGGCATGAGCCACCCGTTATATGATTGTGTCTTATTCACCCGGACAAAAGGCTGTTAAGCACTTTGGTCAAGCGTGCATAAAACACTTTGCAAACTGACTGTTTCATACTAGCCTCATCGATACCGATGTTCTGTGACATACCCAGGTATCGGTATGTTTCAGCCTCGGAAAGGGTCCTTAAGTTGACGGGCATAGATAAGTTAGCAACCCTTTCCCTTTCAAGATGGAGAACGGCACACTTATCCGCCCCCAGCTCCATTCCAATAGAACTGCTAAATTCACAAGTGATATTTAGCAATTCCACAAGATGGGAGCGACTGGAGGGAAATAACTAGAGGTCATCCATATTGAAAAGGTGTGTCACTTATGTACCTCCTTTCCAAAGCTGAAATTCCCTCGCGGAGCCCTCCAGTAATGTACTGAGAGGGTTCAAAAAGAGCCAGAATCAGATTGGACTCAGACAATCGCCCTGAAAGATACCCCTTCTTATGCTTATGCGGCTTTCCGCAGCCATCATCCGCTCACCCGGATAACGGAGGATTGTACTCCACTGCCCCATACATTGCTCGAAGAAGTCTCTAACTGTACAGTCAATCTTGTACAGCTCGAGGACCCTCTTTAACCATGTATGGGGAACCGAGTCGAATGCCTTTCTGTAGCCTATCCAGGCGGCGCAGAAGTTCCGACGTTTGCGGTTCACCACTTTGCCAACGACCGCGTCAATGAGGAGTGGTTCCTTGGTTCCACGTCCACCACCCCGACATCCATTCTGAGCGCGTGACATCACCTGATTTGAGTCCAGGTGACGAGTGATTCTCTCTCAAAATGGAAGTTAGTGTCTTGTATATTGTGGGTAGACACGTGATGGGGTGGTATTTGCTCGGGTTTGTGATAATCTGGTCTTTAGGAACCAAATGAGTGATCCCAGTAGTGAAGAGGCTAGGGAACGACTTCTGGTTGACAGCCTCTTGAAACTGTCGGGTGAGCACAGCGTGACACACCACGAACCCCTTCAGCCAGTAGTGATGCAGCTCGTCGAGTCTTGGACTTTTCCAGTTCGGGGCTCTACGGACCGATTCAGCTACGTCCTCCGGCGTTATGACGGGGTCCATGGGCATAATACTCGCAATCTGACTTGCCACAACTTCCGTCCAAGGGCCCTCGCTGTGGTTTACGGAATATTCGATTGTGAAATTCGAATAAATTGTTTATTTATTTTATTTAGTAATAAGTATTTCTTTTATACTTGATGTAGTCAGTTTACGACCTGAGTTACCCATGGCCACCAATGCTCCAATAATTGCTTTCAAAATATTGTCATTTGTTGTAATTTGGTCCATAAGAGTGTCATTAATAATAGTTGTGGCATTAGTTACTTTCCGTCTTTGATTTGTGTACTTTAGAAATGTCATCAGATTTAACTTGTGGTTGATCTATTGTTTTTAAATCCATTGCTTTTTTTGTTAGCATTGAAGGGAAATTTTCATGATAATTGTTAAATAAATTTTGAGTTTGTTTTGTTTGTAAGACTTTAGCATAAGTAGGCCTATTATATTTTTTATCAATTTTTTGTTTTTTTTATTGGAAAATCTCTAGAAATTGCGACATTGAGAGGGCCGCTACAATTTATGCATTTAATTACCGCATTTTCCTTACATTCCGTGTGCCAATATTTAACCACCGTTGTACTGATGCACAAATTTTGGCTCCGTGATTAATTATAAAGCATTTAAAGCATTGTAAAAGCGGTGCAATATACTGATGCACCCTATATTGGAATTAATCTAGATTTACAAAGTCAGGTAAGTTGACTGACAAAAATATTACACTTAAAGAACTGAACTGTTTGATCAGTCCATTAACTTTTTTTGTGAAACGTCGCCCTGCGACGACCTAATCTTTGATGATAGTTTTTTAAACAGCTCTTCATTACTTATGCTGATGGGAACATACTTGAATACCCCGATTTTTTTCATCGACCTTGCTGGTATAAATGCCTTGTAATCATACTTCTCTATGAAGCCTTGATTTTTCAAAAAGTCGTTGGCGTTTATCGCCCTCGCAAACACCACCCCTACTTTAGAAGCGTTTATTCTTCTTATATTAGTGACTCCTTTGATTTAGTTTCTGTAAATTCCCGCCAACATTAAAGGATTCGTATTGTCTAGTTTAACTTCTTTACGACTCTCAATAAAAACTGCGTATTCAGCCATTCTCAGGGAAAATTCTATTATAATTTAATTGGTAGTATGCCTTATAAAAATCATCATTTTCCTGTTGAAGGTCATATATGCTTTGACGGTTTCCTTTTCCCGCCCACGTCATGATCCATGCCTTTATACATGCCGCCACTATCAGATGGCATTTCTTTTTATTACGTATGAAAATTAGCAAATTTTACTTCAGAAGTTAAAGTTAAAATTAGGATTGTGTAATTTTAATTTAACAATACGCGCTTCTTCCTCCCGCCTGCAAAAAGGAAGTCCACACGCTGCATATTTTTTATTAACTGGCTTTACGGCTCTGGGTTCTAGCCCTTCTGAGCCTATCATTTCTTTCAGAATCTTTATTTTATATATATTTCCTTCACAATATGCTGATGCGTCACATTGCGAAGTTTTTGGAAGATTTCAATTTGAGATAGCTCAATCCAGCGGGTTGTTGATGATAACCACTCAAGTTTATAAGGCACCCAAGCGATTAAATTAACTTGAGGTTTATATCAACATCAAAGCTCTTGTTTAGTCGTTTTCTCTAATAGTTCACACGCGCAGACACTCAATGCACAAAATCGCATCACTTTTACTAATCAAAATCCATTTCAAACCATTATTTAAGCAACAAAACAGGAGCATGGAAGGAATGGAAGGAGCAGGAGGAACAGGACAATCCACCGACGGCCAAGTTCCTGCCAAAACTCGCACGCTGTATATATTTACTATACTCCACAGCGTACTCTATACTCTTTTGTGATCCGTCTGTGGTTTGCTCAGAAGGGCTAGATCCCAGAGCTGTAGTCACTTAAATAAAAAAAAAATAATTGTCTTTGATTGTCATTGTCATTTGTCAGGTTATAAATTTATAAATTGACGATTTGGCGAGTAGATAAATAAATAATTATGTAGCAAACTTATTTTGTTTGTTGGTGTTTGTTTGAATGTGTCGCTGTGATATTACACAACTTGTGTCACTAATAGTTTACAGTGTGAATATTTGAATTTTAGCTCGTAAGATATTGTATTACTTTGATAATATATAAAAATAAGGGTACGATACCTAAGTTACTATGTGTGATAGCGATGATCAAGCTGACCATGGACGTTCTGGCATGGATTTGACCGGTTTTTTGTTTGGAAACATTGATGAAAGCGGACAACTTGAAGATGATGGTCTCCTTGACGGAGAGTCGAAGCGCATGCTGTCCTCTCTTAATCGGCTAGGTCTCGGGTCTATGTTATCTGAAGTGCTCGAGCAGGATGAACCAAATGAAGAAGACGAGGAAAAAGGTGTGAATATGTTGAATATTAATACAAAAAAATAAAAAAAACTCTCGTATTTCTGTTTGTCTTAAGATTCAATATATTGACTTGATTTTTTGTAATCACTACATTTTCTATGTAACATTTATGTAACAAACTGTGGACTGTAACTGTGTCACTTCAATTTAGTACAAACAAAAATATTGGAGTATTTCTATTGTGTTCCTATCTGGTTAGGATATATAAATACATAATATGTAAACACCAAGATATACGGGTTGGTTATGGATGTCCCGTATTAGATTTTAATTATGGAGGCTTGTCGGAGTTAACCTTGAACATTTTACACTGTTTGGATGTTGGAAATGCATTTTGAATTAAGACAAAAACAAATTTCACTAAAAATTACTTATAATGAAATACAAATATGTCAATTAGTCAAGTATTATGAAATAGATGTCCGGTGCTTGATTTTAATTACATTTTCACAAATATGTCAATTCAGTCTAGTATTATGAAGTATATTCCGGTGCTTGATTTTAATTATATTTTCACAAATATGTTGATTTGGTCTAGTATTATGAAGTAGATGTCCGGTGCCTGGTTTTAATTATATTTTCACAAATATGTCAATTTCGTCTAGTATTATGAAGTAGACGTCCGGTGCTTGATTTTAATTATATTTGTACAAATATGTCAATTTGGTTTAGTATTATGAAGTAGACGTCCAGTGCTTGATTTTAATTATATTTTCACAAATATGTCAATTTGGTTTAGTATTATGAAGTAGACATCCAGTGCTTGATTTTAATTATGTTTTCAATTTAGGAGGTTTGTTACTTTTACACTGTTTTTGTATTTCGGAAATGCGTTTTGACTTAATTCCAATAAAAATGAATTGCACATAACACCCATGAACCGAATCAGCACACCCAACTCCACATAATCTTCTACCCTACCCCTAGAGTGTTTTTGTAGGCCATAGGCGCGGATGCAGGCCCCTGCCTGCAGTAACAAATTGTGAGTGCCTGTGATATGCTATGCAAGGGCAAAGTGGCTGCACTTCCCACAGTGCCAAAGCCATTGCAAAAGTAACTATTGGTCAATATTCCTGTATATCCCTTCAACCATGAACCATGAGCATGACCCATGAACAACCGCAACACCAGGGGAATTGCAGGTGTGTTGCCAGCCCTTTATTATTATTATTATCTGGTAATAGGCGAGCAGCTTATAGCTGATATGCCTATATCTGTGTTGGTGTTTTATATTAGTCCAAGTTCACACTAAGAATACACTAAATTGGATTGTCTGTACACCATTTGTCCAATTTGTTTTTAAAACTAATCACAGAGGGATCATCTACCACATCTTGAGGCAACTTGTTCCATATGTTTATGATTCTGATACATTAGTGTATGAGCGGGTGTGGGCCAATCTCATATAGTTAGGATGTCTAAGTCGGTGGATACTGCTGATGTTAAAAATATGTGGCAGCTCTTTGCAATTATATTTATGTGTCAATATTTTGTAGGTTTCAATAAGGTCTCCTCTGGTACGGCGAGATTTCAGCGTTGTTAGATTCAATATTTTTAATCTCTCTTCATATGGCTTTTTGTGAAGGCATAATGGAATTTTTGTAGCTTTTCTCTGTACACTCTCCAGCAAATCCACATCCTTAAGAAAATAGGGGTTCCAAATTTGAAATCCATACTCTATCAGCGATCGGATGTATGTTTTTTAAACCTTAAGCAATGTATCTGGAGTCAGATGCTGAAACGATCGTCTGATTGCATACAAAATGCTGTTTGCCTTTTTGACAATACTATGGATATGGTCAGCCCACTTGAGGTCGGATGATATTAAGACACCTACATCCTTGTGTGAGTTAACTGACTGTACTGTTGAATTTCCAATATTATACATTTCTCTGGGATTGTTTCGGCCTAGATGCAGAACTGTGCACGTAGAAAGATTAAGTCTTATAACCCAATTTTTTGTCCACTCCTGTATACGCTCTAAGTCTTCTTTTAAGGTTCCCTGGTTCAATAGAGAATTTCCGAAGTATTTCACATCATCAGCAAAGAAACAGGCTTCTGAGTGTATTATAGAACTCAGATCAGCAACAAAAATGCCAAAGAGGGTAGGAGCGAGTACAGATCCTTGTGGCACTCCACTGAAGACGTCTTTAGGTTGCAAATATACATTTCCAACTCTTACTTGAAAGGTTCTTTCACTCAGGTAATTTATGATCCATTTCAGAAGATTTCCTCGGATACCCAGATATTCCAATTTAACCAAAAGACGTCTGTGTGGTACCTTGTCAAAGGCCCGTTCAAAGTCCAGGTAGAATATATCCAAAGAATTATGTTTATCAAATTCCTCAGTCCATCTGTGGTGCTCGACTACAACTAACCTTCTTTCCCGCTGAAAGAAGGTTAGTTGTAGTCGAGCGCCGTTCCACAAAGCCATGCTGGTTATCCGGAATAATTTTCTCATCTGCTAGGAACTTTTTTACTTTTTTAAATATAATCTTCCCCATACATTTGCAAACAATACTAGTTAAGCTGATTGGCCTGTAGTTAGCTGGATCTAATTTATCACCCTTTTTATAAACAGGTGTTACTATAGCATGTCTCCAGTCTTTTGGTACCTCACCTGAAGCATATGATTCATTCATAATATTGACCAAGACAGGTGTGATGGTTTCAGCACATGATTGGAGAAATACTCCAGGGACATTATCAGGCCCAGTAGCAGAGTTTACATTTAGGGACTTGAGAACCATAAGCACATCCTGTGATGTGAAATGGATGTCATCTATGGAGTTTTTAACTCTTGGTATAGGTATGGAAATATTATTAAGGTCAGGTTCCAATGAGTATGCTTTCTCAAATTCACAAGCAAATGCTTCTGCAATTTTAGACCCTTCAACCACAAGATTGCAAAGTTCATCACGTAACACAGGCGGCAGACCAACTTTAGAAGCCATGCAACTGCGTAGGTGAGCATAGAAGGGTTTGTTTCCACTCTCGACAATCTTAGCTTCGTAAAGACTTCTAAGTCTTCTTCCTTCACTAACACACCTGTTATTGCAGTCTCTGTAGGCCTTATATTTTGTATCGCATTTCTTGTCTGCTACATATGAGTCCCATAAAATCTTTTTCTGTTTTGTCAATTCAACAATGGAAGCATTTATCCAGGGTTTATTTAGATTTTTCTTTTTTTTAACCATATTGAGAGGAGCATGTCGGTCTAAAACAATTTCCACTTCATCCTTCAGGGCCATCCACTGTTCATCTACTGATTTACTCTAGTCATGATTACATAGCGTGTTTTTGAGCTCTGCATTAACAATCTCATAGTTTATTTTATGTAAAGCACGTCTAAATAATCCTTGCGCTGAAGGGCTTGAGATGAGGTATTGAATTTGAAATTCAATTACACAGTGGTCACTTTTACCAATTGGAGCTGAGTTGGTAATGCCTGAGATAAGATCTTCCTCATTTGTCATTACCAAATCCAGTAGTGAGGGAATATTTCCGGATTGATAGCAGGTTGGCTCGGTGACAAGTTGGCATAGAGCTGAGTCAAAGTAGAATTTTTGAAAGAGCTGAGCTGAGTCATTCAAGCTCTGATTATAAGAAAGAGGCCAAACAATGTCCCTGTAGTTAAAATCCCCAACTATGACCATGGTGTTGTGTGCAGATGCAGTACTTAAGTTTTCTTATAGTATTTTGTCCTTAATATTCCATTCCTTGTCATTGTCCGCTCTGTATATAACCATTAACAGAAAGTGATGTGATTTTAGTTGAATATCAAGATATAATTATCTTTAGAAAGATATCTTTAGAAATATATCTTTAGAAAGAAGTAAGCACTTTTCTTGAAGGTCCCCGCGTTGTGTCGGTTCATACAAATGGCCAGTGATAAACTATTCCACAGGGAGGTTGAATGCAAAAGAAAACTCCTAGTGAAACGTACAGTTGTGGAACGCCAAACATCCAGATTGTGTGGATGGTATCAGGAGGTTTGCCGCATAGTGCATTCACGAAATTTGGCCGCTGGGATTAATCCGAACAATTCCTTAGGGCACTCCCCTTAATAGATGCGATAAAATACGCAAAGAGATGCTACATCTCTTCGCAGTGCCAGTGAATTGAGCCGATCGGAAAGCACTCGGTCGTCGACGATTCAAGCCACTCTGCGCTGGATGCGGTCAAGTGAAAGGAACTGGCACTGGAAAGCCCCAGCCCAGAGATGGGAACAGTATTCCATGTGCGGCCGAACCTTCGCTTTGTAAAGCTGCAAGCGGTGTGCAGGCATGAAATACTGTCCCACTCTGCTGAGCACACCAAGCTTTTTAGAGGCCAATTTGGCCTTCTCTTCCAAGTGACCACGAAACTGCACCACTCGCTATGTCGACGCCGAGGATCCGATCCGATACTGGCTGAGGCAACAAGGGGAGTGCCTTGAAACTGAGGAGATACGACAAAGGGGTTCTTTTTAGTGGTTAACGCGTGGTTAACTTGCATCTTCTGAGGGTTAAACTGGACTAGATTTAGTCGCTCCCAATCCGAGACTTTGTTCAGCAAAGACTCTACTTCAGATACAAGTGTGTCCCGGTACTGGGAGACGTTTTCCCGCGAAATATTGGCACGGCCGCTGTACAGAGCATTACCAGTGCTGTCATCTGCGTAGCAACAAATGTTGCCGGTTTGCAACATATCATTGATATGCAGAAGAAACATCATTGGTGATAGCACGCAGCATGTGGAACACCAACATTAATAGGCTTGTAATTGGAGCTTGCACCGTCTACAACGACCTTGATGCTCCGATCTGCAAGAAAGCTGGTGATCCAATTGCACAATTTCTCGGGAAGCCCATAGGAAGGGAGCTTCGAAAGAAGCGCCTTGTGCCAAACCCGATCGAAGACCTTTGCAATGTCCAAACTAACAGCCAATGTCTTGGCATGGACTCTATTGCCGCTGCCCATCTATGAGTCAGGTAGACCAGAAGATCACCAGCTGATCGACCATGACAAAAACTGTATTGGCGATCACTAATCAGCTGGTGATTGTCAAGGTAAGCGATTTACAATGGATTACATTGTTTTAGAGAATAAGGAGGTGATGGTGATGGGCTTATAGGTGGACGGGTCTGAGCAGTCGCCTTTTTTAGGGGTCGGGTGGACGATCCTGTACTGGAAAAGATGCGTTAAGACTGGTGCCAACTCTGGAGCACACATCCTCAGCTTAATTGGGGGATACCGTCAGGCCCACTCGACTTGTGGAGGTCCAGGGAGAGGAGTGCTTTGCGAACCGTGCGCTGTGTGTACCGCACCTTCGGCGTGGTGTACTCACACAGGTTACTGGCTACCCCCGTCATCGAGAGTCGAGTTGGACGCCAAGAAAGAGCCTAGTAGATCGGCTTTCTCCTTTGCGGCATGGGCAAGTGAGTCGTCCTCCTTATGCAGAGATGGAAGAGATGGCTGACAGAAATTCCCTTGGACAGCCTTTGCGAGAGACCTGAATGCACGGGTTCCAAAAGAAAGGCGAACTAGTTTCTCGCCAATTCTGCCTATGTGCTCTGACTTTGCCTTGAATGACTTTTGAAGGACCTGGAGGCGGAATTATACTTCTTTTTTAGAGCGCTGGTGTTTACGTCCCGGGACGTTGATGCGTCAGCCCAGGCTTGGTAGCACTCCTGCTTATAGCATGATGCTATTTTACAGGAACGACCAAATCATGGCTGAAATTTGCCTCCGATGGGCACCACAGAGGAAGTAATAAAAAGTTCCATACTCTGAAGTACCACATCAGCGACAGAATCAGCAGAATCGCCTTCAAGGGTAGGATGCAAAGAAAGACCGTATCCTATCCCAATCGGCTGACCTATAGTGCCAAACACGGCGCAGCCTGCAGTATGCAACCGCGATTTCAGCGCACCACACTCCGGACAAGACAATGGTCCGAAGAGCCTAAAGAGGCGTCGATCGAAATCTGATATCCGTCGAGATGAGAGGACAGCAGAAGGTCCAACAGGAAAGGTGTATGATCCTCCAATTCCGGAATCCGCGTAGGCGAAGTAACCTGTTGTGTTATAACCATATAACTTATAAAAATATATATAAAAATATAACCAGACCATATGCCAACGCCAAATCATGAACAGATCTCCCCGCATGATCGTTTAAACGTGAACTATGCCATTCGGCGTGGTGGGCGTTAAAATCACCGAGGATCACGATCTCTGCGGAGGGGATCTGCTGTAGCAACGAATCTGTAGCCATTTGGACGTGGTTGAAGAGTCGGTCTGTTTTGGCATTACCGCTATGGGACTTATAGAAGCACACGCAGACGCGCGAATGGTCGTCGCTGTCTACGCGTAGCCAAAGGATGGACAGGTCCGAACCTTCAAGACTACCGAGGCGTCGAGAACAGATGTCCTCTCTGACGTATATGCAAACTGCAGCCCGAGGCACAAAGGAGTGTTCCAGTTTGTACCCCGGGTAGGACGAAGCATCAGCCGGAGAGGACATCTGCGTCTCGGTCAGAAAGAACAGAGCTGGCCTCGCCGTCTCGAGATGGTAGTGGACTGCGTTTAGGTTAGAATGAAGTCCCCTGATATTGCAGAAATTCACCTCAGCTTGCCCCAAGCAGTTGTTGTCTTGAACGGAATTTTCCCCTTCTCCCTAGAATAAGTAGGGTAGCCTGAGCACCCACGCTCAGGAGTGGAGTAACTTGGTCGTGGATGCTCAGCGAGGGATTCTCCAGGGGTGCTGGTACCCTCCTGGAGTAGATCTCACTTAATTTCGCTACCATGTTAAGGGGGGAGGGGGGGGATTGGGCTTCCGGCCACCTACACTCACCAGACGAAACGCGGAAGCTGAGCTTCCACTTCATGCTGGTATTCTGTGAGGTCGTGGTACCTCCCCGGTTTGAGCCGGCCCATTCGTGCAACTGCAAAGCTGCCGCGTGGCTCTACCACTGTTAAATCCTTGGCCTTTTTTTGGTGCTCATTTACCCATAGAAACCGACTGTCTTAATTGTTTCATGGTCTTTGAGGTGTTGTGATGGATCCATGTTCGTCCACAGTTACGAAACGGCGTAAAAGCTCATTCGAATTGCGGCTGAACATTGCTAAGCACTCCTTTGAAATTGTTTATGGTCGCTTATGGTCGAGTGTGAGCAATCGCAGCATCCATCGAGCGATTCATGTCCAAAAATTCATGTAAAATGTCTCAGCAGCCTCAGCAACCTCACGCACTTTCATTCTCCTATCGTCCAATACCATGCATTTTATCGACGACTTCTGGCGTGACGAGCGCTTTGAGGTGACCTGAATGTTCCGTGTCACTTGTGCTGGTACGACCACAACAGACTTCACTTCTCAACCATTGAAATTGACGATGTATATTGCCCATAATATTTATCGGGTGTTACCTTTATTTCAGTGTTGGTGTTTTTACACAAAAAATAGTGCTTAATCAGCACACGAAATTCAGTTTTTCCCATTTTCGCTAAAATACATGAGGTTGTCTGCTTTAAATGGTTGTCAAACACAAATGTAATAACGCAGCTTGCTCAAATTTGGATAGTAGTCTATTAATAGATGACAGTTGACGGGAGCAGTGTTGCCATTAAAGCTACTAAGTTGGAAATTCAAAATGTCAATGACTTATCAAACTACCTTCGTAATATATCCCGCTGGGCAGAGACATTCTCATTACTGATAGGGATTTGAAACAAGAAAGGGACTATCACATTATCCTTATGCATATTGGTGAACTTCACATGTACTTGACATATTTTTAATTTCTCAAACATGCAGGTTCTTCACCTAACGTTTTCTTCACCTAGGATGTGATAAATCAGCAGTTTATATTACCTACAATGTACTATTTATTTGGTGCTAGTAAGCATAAAACCTGGTTTCAAATAGTATAGTATAGTAGTGTGCTAGCTATTGAGAGTATATTTGTTGAGCAACAATGACTCAACAGTCTTTTGAGCATAACAATATTGTTATCATCATTACAGTTCGTCACATGTCCACTGCTAAACATAGGCTTCCCTTAAGAAATACCAGCACAGTCCTGAGCGATCTGCTTCTTGCATATTTTAATAGTTTACCAATATGAGGCTGCCACTCAAGACTTCATCGCCATTGGTTGTATTCTTCGAGCTATATGGCTTGCTTATAACCACTTCAGCTTACTGATCCATTGGGCTATACTGGCATAACTTTTAATGCTGTTAAATGTTATGGCAACATAAATTAATATTTTAATAAAATTTATTTTCAAGTAATTTAGTTCTATTAAAAATTTTATAAACATTTTAGTAATTTTTGGGAATTCTTAAAATTTTCCCATGTGATACTATAATAAACAATGCATTAGTATTTTTTAAATATATTTTTATCAATAATGTTATTGAATAATATATAAAAAAAAATAACTACATTAATACAAATGTTCTTTACAGATTATAGAGACAAAAGCCCCTCTGCTGTTGATTTTTTTGACATAGAAGACGTTGCTGAAGACGTGAAGTGTGATGTAATTATTTTACTCTAATTTCTTTTTTCTTTTGCGTGTTCTGTGCCAAAGCTATAGAACCTTATTCTCTTCCTGTCTGCCACAAAGGTATTTTTGAAGATAGAAATTTGGCATAGTTTGCTGTTGGCACAGAAAACTAATTGTGTGTAGCATTCACTTCACTGAGTTTTAAGTATTATACATAAAGATACTTTTCTAATTTAACACTTGCATTTTGTTGATTTTTTATTATTATTATTTTAAACCATTTTCAATATTTTTGTAATTGTTTTATGTAAGTAAATAATTAAAAGTCAACCCAATAGATGGCCTGGATGGATGGATTTTGTTAATACTAGATGTACCCACACCAGTATTGGAGCAGGATCAAGTTCCATAGTATTTAATGTGTTCTATTGGCAATCTTTTGTTTTATGAAAATAAAAAATTATCTAGTATAAATATAAATATCCATTGAAAATTAAATTAAGAATTTCATTATTTTAGTCATTACATTATATCATTTTGATATTTCTACAATTCTACATAGTAGAACCAAGCTTCAGCGATATAATGGTTGAAGCATGAATAGGTCAGCTCAACCGGGGACGGGCCACACTCTTATATAATATTAGCATAAAATAGCAGCTTAATTCTGATGTGTGTTTCGATGGTCAGTGTAAAGTGCTGTAACATTTTTACTAGAAATTAAGCATTCCATTTTAGTCCTCAGGGGTAAAAACACATCTGCATCTTGATTCTTTATTGAGTGTAGATGTAAAAGTCTATGATTCACAGCATCCACTTAGCCTCATGTAGACTGTGTGTGCACTTTTCCCTCTTATTCTATAAAAAGAAATGCCTATTTACTTCTGTATTGTCACTTGTACTAATTTCTTTTTCAAATTATCTTGAATTGAAATTCTTATGCTTTTCACTTTTGTATATACGGTTGAAGCACATGTTGTATGCTAACAATTTGTATTGTTACTAATAGGAAGTAGTTGATAGCACCAATGAAGATACACAAGGGGATACACAATTGGATAAACAATTAGAGGATACCAAAACGGGTGAAACAAATGAAGAGCCACAGAACAAAGATAGTATAAGTGATTGTCCACAGAGTGAACCTAATAATGAGGGTAACGAATATTGGAAGGAGACTGATGATATTATCAAAGAAGAAGATATTGAAGCAGAACAACGGAATAATGATGAGGGCTATGAAGGAGATATGGAAGGCGACGGTGGACTCATGCCACCTCCTTCAACAGTTCCGTTAGTATAAACGAAAATATATCTAATATTATTTAACAATTATATATCAGCAATAAATAAATTATTAATTATTACATTCTTTATTTTATCATGATAGAAAACAGAAAACAGACAAGCCAAAGAAGTTGGAAACTCCTCTTGCTGCTATGCTTCCATCTAAGTATGCTAATGTTGATGTCACCGAACTCTTTCCAGATTTTCGACCTGATAAAGTAAGTACTTGGATTTATGAATAGTCTTCCTCAAATTGTTTTCTTGTTTTTAAATTCCACGAAATACAGAAATGGCCAGGCTAGAAAGGTTAGTCCCTACCCACTTTTTCTATAGCAATTATGTTTTTGCATTTAAAGTGGTTGTTATCATTATTTAAATTCATATTGTCAATTAACAATCAATTTACTTGTATTAGTGACGGCTCCGTGGCGCAGTGGCTTAGCAATGAGTTACAGCGCTAAGGGCCGTGGGTTCGAATCCCGAACGGATCAAGAATTTGTATGGCCTACAAGTAATTTTTCCGGGTCTGGATGTTTGTCCTTGTGACATTTATGTTTATAAACTGCCCCCACGTTACAGGAGAAAATCCTAGTGTGGAGGTAAGGTTTTTAAAATAAACAAAAACTTGTATTAGTGAAAATAACTGGCCGTGTAGTGGTGTTGTAAGTAGGTACACACCATCATAATATCACTTCATGGTGGGTTTGGCGTCTTGGCTTTCAACCACCAAACTGCTGGTTCAAATGTATTAAACGTGCGGCTATTAATTTAAATAGAATAGTGGACTGTATATGAGCGCGGTGCGAGCGGTGAATGCAATTAATTTATTCGTGATACTGCAAATCCCCTAAATTCGGGATATAGGAAGGACGTGAAGGAATGCATGTGCACCCACCTGGACTTCCGCTGATCTGCCTCGTGTCTCGATGGCTGCCGGCTGTCTTCACACTTATCAACTTCACAGATAATCACGAAATATAGCGTTATTGCAAATGTCTATACTTTTTACTGTATGCTTGTATAATTCAATATCCAAATTACACAAGGGCGGGAGCGATGATGCGAGATATAAGCGGTGCGGTTGATTGCGTGTCTTCTCAACTTGTGTGAGCCCGTTAACACACGAATGCACATGCTGGGCATAAAGCGGTAGATAGGAAACCGGAAATGGGCTTTGCAGTAATCTTATTGGATAATAATTAACGAATCCCTTATAAGCGTTAAGCGATAGTGCAAAGTGGCGCGAACACTTCATTTCCTTCCGTGGGTGTCATAAGAGGCCGTGATGGCCATACGAGTATGCCAGAAATATCAGAGAATGGCTTCTGGTAGATGGTTGCATGACCTTTATTCGGAGAGCAGCGTCAAAGGTGTGCGATCACCAATCCGCCTGTCAAACATGGCGTTTATCGTTAATATACGGTATACATAAACATAATTGAAGCAGCTGGACAGAGTCCAGTAGTAGATTTTGATGGGTTCATAAAAAACAAGAAAAAATGAAATTATTAATTTTTAACAATTTGAATTTTTCATAATGATTATATAATTCATTTGCATGGGAAACGTTTCTAGATAATTAATAACAAAAATAAAGGCATTGCGCATTTAAATAAATATATATACAAAACTGTTCTACAAAGATATTACACAAAGTAAATCAAATTATGTATATTTTAAAATTTTGGGATTGTTAGTAACAAACGTATTATTTCTTCTTTGGTTTAACTTAATATACATATCGTAGGATAATTAAATAAACCAACTTTTCCGCGAAAATCTAAATCTAAAATAATTTCTCAATGTTACTGAAAAAAAATTAGGGGTTTTGCAATTTTGAATATTCTTAATTCTGATTGGCTTAATTTTGGTTTATAATCGTATAGTTTATAAGTAATGATTTCTTTTGTAAAATCATAACCTCACTTTTTACACAGGAATATTGACCAAAAATTGACCCTTGCAGTGCTGAAGCTGTTACTTCTGTAATAGCTTCAGCACTGCAAGAAGTACAGCCCCTTCGCCATTGCGTAGCAAATCGCGGGCACCCATGGTTATCACCGTAGCTTTGGTTTATTGGTCGCCTTCGGCGACCAGCCTCAGCCTCTACTTCTGCCTGCAATTAGCTACGACGGGTGGAGGCTGCTCTCGCTCCACGCCTACGGCTTTACAAAACATGGGGTAGGGCAGACAAGACTACGTGGAGTCAGAGCGTGCTGATTCGGTTTTAGATCAGATTCGACCAATTTTCTTATTATCCGTGTTTTCCCGATATCCCTAGATTTTTGCGAAAAATTCGGTTTATCTAATTATCCTACGACATACATATAATAAACATGTTTTTCTGCTTTAGGTTCTTTTGTTTTCGCGATTATTTGGACCAGGAAAATTATCGAGTCTTCCTCAAATATGGCGTGGAGTCAAAAAGCGTAGGAGAAGAAAACGCAGTGGTAGTACTAGTAGTGACACACCTCCACTAATACCAGAGAATCAAGAACCTCAATATGCCAGTGATGATGAAGAAAAATTCCTTAAGTATGCATTTATAATTTAATAAATTTATAATTTACTAATATTATATACATATATGATATGTAACAAATCTACAATTCATATTTAAATCTATACATATAATAAATCCGTAGAAAAGTCGTGTCTGTAATTCCAATATTCTGTGGAAAAATAAGTCCAGGAGACTTAAAAAAGGTCACTGAAGCTAAATTTGTAGTTTAAGACAAAAAATTTGTCTTCTGTCTGTTTGTCTGTGTAATCGCGATTTTCACGCAAAAACTACTGAAAAACCTGAACCTGAGGCAACTTATAGGCTACTTTTATCTAATTACGGAACTTCAAAAAAGGAGGGTAAAAGGTATTTCCCTTCCTCAAGATGTTGATTTCCATCTTAATTGATGTGTTTTTTAATTAAATTACATATTAATAAATAAAGCCTTAAATAAGTTTTAACCGTTGCGTAATAATTTAAGCTAAGCCGTCAATCTACGTTTCGCTTATTAGAATCAGTGCAATCTAACGTAAAATACGAAAAGTATTAACTTTTCGTTTCCAGTTACCAATAAATTAAATAATATAAGTAACTTAGATTTATACAGGGTGGCCCAAAAGTCGTGGATCAAACGCAACTAGGGGTTAGATGGGGTCATCAGCTGCAAAAAGTTGTTCTACGGGAGGTCCTTAAAGTCAACCCCTGCAGAGTTATAATTTATTTTGTGTTTTTATGAGAAAATTGACTTTTTTTAACTAATTCTTATTAGAATGCCAAAAAATAAACATCCTCTATCTTTTTTATAATTTTCACTAGATTGGTACTGATGAGTCCTTGCGTTAGACATGCTATTTATGGTTGTTTATTGGGTGTGTTGAAGATAATGTTAAGTTTTACGATTATTATTTTTCTCAAATCATAACTTTTTATTTACTTCGGACCCCACTGTGAAAAAAAATACTCTACCGAAAAGTGACCCTGTATTACAAGTTTTGGCGCATTTAATAGGGATTCTGAAAAGGTATTACACATGGCCATGAGTGGCTCTAATATCTTTCTAGGACGAAAAAACAAAGCAACGATTGTGAAATAATTGTTTTATTAAGCAAAACATTTTACAATAAATGCTCAAAATTCCTGCCTCTGACCATAATACATAATCTGCACCGTCTAATAAAATTCCTACGTAACCTACGGAATGCACTTCTGTTGTTAGTTACTTGTACTCTAGCAAACTCGAGCTTTTGTCGTAGTTCTTGTTCGCTATTGTTCTCTCCTTGGTAAACTATTTCTTTAAAATAGCCCCAAAGAAAAAAATCTAATGGATTTAAATCGGGCGACCGGGGTGGCCACGCAACATGTCCGCCTCGACCAATCCACCGGTTGGGGAAGCGCTCGTTCAAATGATCTCTGACTGCTCGAGCGTAGTGAGGCGGGGCGCCATCATGTTGCAGCCACATTTCTGCTATTCTTTCTTCTGGAACTTTAGCTTCGTTAAGAATATGGTTTAAATTATTTTGCAAAAAATTTAAATACTGAGCACCATTCAGCCTTGCTGGCATTTCATGCAGCACCAACTGCTGGCCAATTATACCAGCCCACATGTTAATACCAAACAGATTCTGGAATCGATCATTTCTTATGATATGGGGGTTTACTCTGGAGTAAAAATGTAGATTGTGGATATTGAATACTCCCATTCTTCTAAAAGTTGACTCATCCGTCCATAAAACCTTGTTAAAGAACTGCGGATCTTCTCTGTGATATCTTAGCATCTCTCTACAAAACCGCACTCTAGGTTCATAGTCACCGGGCAGCAAAGCTTGCACCCTTTGCACGTGGTAGGCGTGATATTTTTTTCTGTTAATGACACGTTGCACCGTCGATCTTGGAATCCCGATATTACTGGATATTTGGCGTTGACTTATACTAGGATCCAATCTTAATTCTCTCAGCACTTCATCTTCATTTTCAAATTGCATCACTGGTCTGCCTGCTCTCATAGCATGCTGACCGGGTAAGACTCCCTCCATGTACGAATTATGTACGCGCATAAAGACCCTGTAATCCGGAAAACGATCACGGTTAGGGTAGCGTTGACGATATTCCCTGGCAGCAGCCCGGGCATTACCGTCGCAAAAGCCATACAGGTAATGCATTTCTGCATACTCCCGTTGGGTGTATTCTCTCCTCGCAGCAGCCATCTGTCCACTTTTGTAGCCAATCCGTCCGATTCACACAGCACTGGTCACAGGTAGGCAATCTATCACAAGTCCGAAAAACAAAGCGTAGGTCAAAGGAAAGAAACTGGTCACAAGTCGTCGTAAAACCTAGAAAAAGAACACGTGCGTACCCACAGGCAGGAAGCGAGTTACTAAAGAACACTAAACATTCTAAAGAAACATGCTCACGCGCATCCCTCAGCCCCCGCCCCTGCCGGCCCAGCCTTTTGTTTCCTAGAAAAGATATCGCTACCTGAACTGACGGGCCAACCGGCCTTTTACTGACAAAGGATTAAATAGTTAGTGTAAAAGAGAGGCAGAGAGTCTTTGTCATTAATTGTATTAATTCTAGTTTATTTTTAAATAAGCCTAACCGAGTTTTATGGTTGGGTTAACTTTGGCCTTGCCATGAATAATCGTCCTAAAAAGATATCAAAGCCACGCATAACCATGTGTAATACCTTTTCAGAATCCCTATTAAATGCGCCAAAACTTGTAATACAGGGTCACTTTTCGGTGGAGTATTTTTTTTTCACAGTGGGGTCCGAAGTAAATAAAAAGTTATGATTTGAGAAAAATAATAATCGTAAAACTTAACATTATCTTCAACACACCCAATAAACAACCATAAATAGCATGTCTAACGCAAGGACTCATCAGTACCAATCTAGTGAAAATTATAAAAAAGATAGACGATGTTTATTTTTTGGCATTCTAATAAGAATTAGTTAAAAAAAGTCAATTTTCTCATAAAAACACAAAATAAATTATAACTCTGCAGGGGTTGACTTTAAGGACCTCCCGTAGAACAACTTTTTGCAGCTGATGACCCCATCTAAACCCTAGTTGCGTTTGATCCACGACTTTTGGGCCACCCTGTATATTTAAATTATTATTAATTTAAAAATTCTAACGTTCATCTTAGTTCTTTTATTTCATTTTAGTAGGAATACATAATTTTTATAGTACCTAACTAAAGTGTAAATCACTTCTATCAAAGTTTTGATTTTGTCAAAAATACGCTATTAGCGCTGCTAGCGGTATGTAATAAAAATATTTTAAGATATAACAATGTCAAGAAATATCAATGTTTTAATGCCGGTAATTTTTGGGAGCACTAAGCTCGAAGTTGTTGACGAGTACGTTTACCTGCTACCTTATAGTACTCGTACGAAGCGATAATTCAATAAAAATGAACAACTATTTATTTTGAGTCGATATTAACTTTCTTGAGTTCCGGAAAAAGTTGTTTTCTTAAACCATCCTCAGACAAAAATTTGAAATTGGAACATACATTATTAAATACTTTTTTAACCGGCCAGTAACATGTTGAAATGATTGAAACTTTATTTCAGGCAGGACAAAATCAGAACTGCCCGTTTTTTTGCAAATTACTATACATTTTTTATATTTGTATATATATTTGTATTGTATTTTCATTAATTTATTACATATCGTAATAAAAATAAAAGATATCGAATCACTTAATTTTTAGACCAATGGAAGAGAACCAACAAATGAATGCTGAAAATAATTCACAAAACTCTGGAGATAAATCACAGAGACCGACACCGGCGCATTGGCGATTTGGTCCGGCTCAAATGTGGTATGATATGCTCAATGTTCCGGAGACCGGTGAGGGCTTCGATTACGGATTTAAGTGTAAGGTATCGTACCTTTTTTATCTCTTTCGAAGTTATAAATTATTTGATTGCTATAACTAATTTATTTTTAGTCTCAAATGCTCTGTAGTTTTTGTTAATGATTCGACAAAGGAAAATGGTATACTTCTTTTATAGAGGTGAGGCTTGTTGTGTTTTATATCATTCATGCCAAGATAGTATACAAATAAAGTTTTATTAAACTGAAAAAAAGCTACTCAGAATATGATTAACCTGAGAATGACCTTGCCTGCTTTACTGAAATTGTTAATTGTAATTATTAGAGCTTATTTAACTGTACTAACATAAAAGTGGTTAATGTTGTAGGAATATAGCTTGGAATCCTAATATCCTATTATTCTTTCTATCGAATTCCATCAATATGCATCAATAGAATTTTTATGTTTCATTCCCCACCCAATAACGAGATATCTAATTACAACAGTGAGAGGTTCAAGACTGTTTGTTAATCTACTTTTACGTATTAGAATTCTACTTTTAAGTATTATACACGGCAGAGCCACGCTGCAATTATACTATAGTTGCAGCACGAATGGGTCGGCTCGAACGGGGCAGGACCACGCTCTCATAAAATACCAGCGTAAAATAGTACCTTAATTTTCGTGTAACATTCGTTTTAAGTGTTTCGTATGGTGACTGTAGAGATCCGGAGACCTTTTTTACTACATTCCATCTTAGTCCTCAGAGGTGACAACGCATCTGCATTTTGATTTGTAATCGAGGATAGATGTAGATGTCTATGGGCCGCAGCAACCATTTACCATCAGGTGGACTGTGTGCTCGTTTGTGACCCTTATTATATAAAAAAGAGAAATTTCAGCGTGAAATAGTAGCTTAATGCTGCTGTATTTCGTATGGTGAGTGTAGAGAACCGGAGACCCTTTTTACTGGAAAAGAGGCATTCCATCTTAGTCCTCACGGGTGACAACGCGTCTGCATTTTGATTTTTAATCGAGGATAGATGTAGATGTCTATGGGCCGCAGCAACCGCTTACCATCAGGTGGACTGTGTGCCCGTTTGTCACCCTATCCTATAAAAAAAAAAAAACATAATAATGTTTCCAAGAAATTACTATTACAATTAGGGTATTAAAAATCCTATTGAGACAATAGGATTTTTTAAAGTTAAATCAGTGTGCTATACCATTTTCGCCGCATCATCACTTATTATCAGGTAGATCAGGGGGTAGCGGTATTAACATATCGTCTAAGCTAGGTCTAAAATATTTAGACTGAAAGCGCATTCCCCCGCTTTGTGGGAGAGGGGTGTGTGTTTTTGTGGGAGACGCCTGCTACTGCGATTGTAACGCCGCCTACCAATATACAACGGCCAGATAACGGTTGAGCCCCATACAAATTATCGATGTATGTAAAGTGACTAACTTCAAATTAATATAGTAAATTTTCGATTCCCGGGTCGGGCCAAAATTTATCAAGCGAGATTGATTTTCTTTTGGACTGTATGCGTGGTTCCCTATAACCAAACAGGGTGACTGATGTGGCACGTGGCAGTCCTGGGCAATGCACTCGCTATCACCTAATCTATTATTTAGCCAGTGCCCTGTGATTGAATTAAACTTGAGCTATTAGGAGAAAGATGACATAGTAAAGAAAATGAAGAACAGTTACTGGGATAGGGTTCCTTCTGCTTCAGCGGCCTCGAGGACGATGCCCTCTGGTGTTGTGACTGCGTTGGAAGAGAGCGAGCGGTGGCAGAGGTGGTCTTTTATAATCGCTAACCATCTCCACTTTTCATTTAAGCCTGGCACGTTTCTTCATTGGCC
Organism: Parnassius smintheus behrii; assembly: GCA_036936625.1. Classification (NCBI taxonomy): domain Eukaryota; kingdom Metazoa; phylum Arthropoda; class Insecta; order Lepidoptera; family Papilionidae; genus Parnassius; species Parnassius smintheus. The sequence goes on from JAUPFT010000004.1 coordinate 28,401,288, forward strand.
GAAAAGATGTATTTTACAGTAGCGCTATCTATCGGGTCCAAATATGAATCTCAACCAACTAGATATCGATTCATAAACACACAAACATTACATCAAAGTAGGTCGAGCCGTTTTTGAGTTTTAGCGAGACTAACGTACAGCAAATGATTTTTATATATAGAGAGATGATTTGATTGATTTTTATACGTGGTAGAGCCATGCTGCAGTTGTATAGTTGTAGCACGAATGGGTCGGCTCGACCGGGTAAGGACCACGCTCTCACAGAATACCAACGTAAAGTAGTAGCTTAATGCTGCTGTGTTTCGTATGGTGAGTGTAGAGAACCGGAGACCCATTTTACTGGAAACGAGGCATTCCATCTTAGTCCTCACGGGTGACAACGCATCTGCATTTTGATTTGTAATCGAGGATAGATGTAGATGTCTATGGGCCGCAGCAACCACTTACCATCTAGTGGACTGTGTGCTCGTTTGTCACCCGATCCTTTAAAAAAAGAGATTTCAGAATTTAAAAGTTTGCTCCTTAAAGTTTTTACAAACCACGAATGTAATGTTAAAACACACAAACATATCAGAGACTTATGGAGTGCAAATTCATGCTTTTAGGGTCCATCTACTGAAACCGAAGACAAACCTAAAGAATCTGAAGAAAACAATTCTGAAAAAGATCAAAATTCTGATAGCCCTGACAGTGGTTTCCCTGATGACGCATTTCTGATGGTTTCTCAATTGCAATGGGAGGATGATGTTATCTGGGATGGCAGTGAAATAAAGCATAAGGTAAGATAGAGATTCTTTTAAGTTACTTTTTTAAATTTTTTACATATATTTCGTTTATAAAAGTATTTTGGGTTAAGTTGGATTGGATTTCTAAATATATTTTTCCGTTTTTAAAACAACTATACATATATATTAGGAATTTCATTACTTGTCATGGAGGTTTTTCACTTCATCATTTATTTTATCATAATCATGGAGGAGACAGATCAGGATCTACTTTTTCTAGCCCATTCAAATGCTTGTTCTGTACCCAAAACCTGCTTCGCGGTAATATTTAGTATTATATGTGATTAGTACAATTAATTACAATGAGACCGCTCTTTTCTTTAATTTATTTTAAGTTATTTAACTTTTTGCTTTGGCAACGGACTCCTACGGTTGTACCTCTTGCCAGTATAAAATAATAGGAAATTATCTTTTTTGCCGCGGCGTCCATTTTGAGTATATATAGCGTGTGTTTATCTCGATAAACAATACGCAGTGTGGCCAGGCACCCTCGCCGTAGGGCGATGGCGAAGTTTTATAAATGTGTTGTGGCCTAGGCATTACACTGTGGCTAGACAATATGTCGATGCATCAGCTTACAGACTCTTTGGCTAGATTTCCAAAGCAGCTTAAACCAACGGACAGTTGTTGACGACGTTCTTAAGGTGCTTAAAGAAACCAACTTGAGGTTTATATCAACAATGGAACAGTTGTTTTGTCGTTTCCCAGTAATAGTTCACATGCGCAGACTTGGTATACCAAATCGCATCATTTTTCCTTTACGTAACACAACTCACTTCAAAACATTAATTAAATAATAAAACAACATTAATCCACCGGCGGTCAAGTTCCCACCAATCACCTAAAAATGCTTAGTTTTAATTTTAAACAATATTTCTTTTATCTTGTTATAATTTACTTGACAGATAGCGTTACTCGATGTAACTTTTCTAAAACTGTTTATGTCTCAAAAATGTTACATCCATCATACCCAAGCGTCCAATCTTGCTAAATATTTAAAAATTATTGTGTCTTTGTCCCGATTGCGTTCCTATTTCATTTATTCAATGACGATGAAACTCCTAAGTTTTCGGCGCGCCTGCAATTATTTTTCACAAAAAATTGTTTATTTGCTGTCGTTTACCCTCAATTTAATTACGATTATTGCATCGCATGTCGGGCACAACCAGTATTATCAATAACTGAAATGTTACTGAACCTAAAACCCTCTCGGAAATGAAAGGAGATCTGTGATATGTATAGAACACCTATACTTTTTACTTTTACTGAACATTGTTCTAATGAAGTCTTGATTGTCTTATAGGTGCTAGCGCGTCTGAACAGTAAGAGTAACGCTGCAGGCTGGGTACCCACTTCCGTGAGTAGAACTGCTCAACAATTCTCACACCCGCGTCCACAACCACCCACTCCGCTGCAGCCAAAACCACCAACGTAAGTTTTGTACAATTGATTTTACAAAGCAATTATATAGTTTTTCTGAGCTTAAAGTAGTCGTTGCAAATAATTTCATTGTAGTTTTGTATTTATTTATTCATGTACATGTAAACGCCATTTTAAAACGGTAGTGGATTAAAAACATATTTGATGAAATAATTTTTAATGTCTTCTTATACTTCCAATGCTCTTTATACCGAATACCGGTCACAGTGGTCAAACTTAACGAAAACTAGTATCTGCTCTGATCTGCTTAGGACAGGATTAAAACGCTCGAGTTTATGTGCAAGCACAAGTGTACTCTATTCTCTCGCTCTTAAAGCCCAATGGGACTGCCATCGGCCGGAGAGAAATCAGGCGCAGGGGCAACGGCTTTACGTGCTTTTCGAGCCATGGGGTTGAAACATCGCCGACTTCCTGACTCCGGGCTGCCACCGAGAATTCTAGCTTTCAGTAGCTTCGCTATATACCACATATAAGATGTTGACGTTTTTATTAAAATGTAAAAAGCCTAAATTGAACAATATTGTTACGAGCTTAGGGTTCGTGACTATAAAAACTGCCGATTGAATTACCAAAATTGACACCTCAATTAACACCAATTAAAACTTAGATCACACCAATAATTAATCACACTTAACACTTTAGTTCACTTCATCTCGCTCCGAAAGCTTCGCTCGTATCACCATTTCAATACTGCCCCGGTCGCGGTACTAAACGGCTTTATATAGGCCTTTTCCACCGAAACATCTAGAATGTTCCAGCAAGTACCGGTCCCGACCGACTAGGTGTAGAAAGTTCGAGTGTGTAGTTTACTAGAAAGCTTAGTTCTTCTATTCTTCTAGAAAGAATTTGACGCTCCTATTTCTGCTCCTTTGTACTAGGTGGCGCTAATAATCACCCGCTATGTACCGCGCATAAGTTATGGCGCGCAACAATATGTTGTTGACCTTGACGATTTATGTGTGGATGTAGTGATACCATTTTACGAAGCGATGTGTTTTATTTAAAACAATGTTGTAGATCTACGGTGCCATCAGCAAACAACCAGCCAGGTGCCTCTACAGGCGAAGGGGAGGACAACACGTGGTACAGTATTTTCCCCGTGGAGAATGAAGAGTTAGTCTATGGCACGTGGGAAGACGAGGTTATATGGGACGCGGAAAATATGCCAACCATCCCGAAACCGAAAATATTAACCCTGGATCCAAACGACGAAAATATTGTTTTGGGCATACCTGATGACGTTGATCCGTCTAAAATTACACGAGGTAATTTTTTTCCTTCTTAATGTAAAACAGTCATAAATATTTTAATAGTTGTTTTGCAACCATCCGCTAAATAAAATAAAATGATGTGTCTTCCCTAGTTTAAAGAGCACCTCCCGCCCTCCCTCAAATGGGTGCACTAATCCTATCACCACCAATTCCAGCACCACTACTCCCAATACCACTGCTCCCAATTCCACTATTCTAGGAAAGACATACCATTGATGATAATACGACACGTGTTTCGCCTCTACACGAGGCATCTTCAGGTGATGTTGACTCTACGACGGCTGACCGTTAAGTGAGTCGCTAAGTGAGTAAGTCTTCAAACAAGGTTAGACACATCATTTTATTTAATTTAGCGGATGGTTGCAAAATGACTATCAATATCTTTATTATAATGGATTTCCGCAAAGTAACGCCTGATTTTATCAATTATCTTAAAACAGTAATGCCAAACCATGTAGTGGCGGTGAATATCAAATAAGCCCTATAATAAAAGACTACAGTTGCTAACCCGCCTGCTAAGTGTTGCAACTATGGCTAAATCCTCTGACTGAGACAATTTATAGGAAAAACCATGTTCAGCAGTGAACTAATTAGAACTCATAATATGATATGGATGGAGGAACGGCATAGTATTAATAGTTTTAATATTATTATAAAAGTCCAATATTGGCATGGGTCTCTACAATAAAGAGATTCATTTCATTTCATCATTAGCAATAAATGGGAATGCCCATGTAGTATTGTATTGTTAGACGCTCTGCTAATGTTAAGCTAATCCTGCGGGTTTAATGCGTTTAATCATGATATTGTAAAAACTAACCCGTGAATTTTTTTTTCGATAATTAGTTCGATTATTTCATAATTATGAAATAAGGCGAGATATATTTTCATTTGTCTTAAACATAATAAGCCCTGTAATTAAAAGATCGTGGGTTAGGGAGATGACTTAGATCAGACACAACAGGTGTCGAAGGTTATGATATGGATCAGTTTGCTAAATTGATGATGATGATGATGACAAATTACAATTTGGTTACTTAGAGAAGGCTAGGTTGTGCAGTGCCTTAGCGTTTGTTTACGGCTCTAGGCTACAAGTTTTCGGGGTCTGGATGTTTGTCTATTGCAATTTATGTGTGTAATACGCTTCCACGATACTATATTTTTTAAGAAAGATTTATTAACAAGTATCTGATATTTAACTATGTCCTTTCAGAACGAGGGCCGGCGCCAAAAGTAAAAATACCTCACCCGCACGTAAAGAAGTCTAAGATATTATTGGGCAAGGCGGGTGTTATTAATGTTCTGCAAGAAGATGCGCCCCCGCCTCCACCGAAATCTCCAGATCGAGATCCTTTCAATATATCTAACGATGTGTAAGTATTTTGCAATATTTTTGTCCTACACATATTAAACTTGACGCACAGTCCCCTTTTAATTTCTGAGAGGGTTGTAGGACAAATAAGTGTACACCGTGCTGTCCCAATGTGTTTTGGCAGACATCACATTTCTTCGAAATAATTTTTGTGTTAACCGCGTTGCCTCAATGCGTTTTGGCGGACATCACATTTCTTTGAAATATTTTTTTTTAATTCCTGAGACGTGCAGAATTCTTCATGATATTTTCATTTGCCGTCGATCAGCCGCCACAACTAATAATTTTATTGGTGTAGGCGGTGGTCGAACCCGGATTGCTCGCGTGCGACGACGCTTAGCCCGTGGCTCTAACTGAAACTGAATGTACCATACTGCTCTAGCCAAGTCAGTGTAAATAAACACACATATACACAAATTTGTACAATTTTCATAGAAACGGAAACAATTTTATTCTATATAGATTATAAATAATACTTATTAAAAGTAACTTTTTAACTTCCCGTTCCCCGCCGTGTATGTGTGTGAACTTCTAACTTTTGAATTGCTTGACCGATCGAAACGCGGTTCACGGCATTCGAAAGAGTTCTATGGCCATTAGATTGGTGGTAGATTCTGAGGAATTTCAAAAATAAAATTAATAAAATGTTTTTTTTTGATAACTTTTAAACTAATGAATCGATCGGTTCCAAAATCTAATCAGCTCCTAACCTCAAAAAACAACATCGACTACCGCAAACCGCATCAAAATCGGTTCATTCGTTCAAGAGAAATGAAATTTTTCGACAACGATTTATTTCGCATTTGAAATTAGCGGGAGGTTGCAGGGAAGATGCAAAGTCACACCTATGCCGGTAGTTGTTGGGAGCACTAAGCTCGAAGTTGTTGACGAGTATGTTTACCTGGGACAAATAATCTGACTAGATAAGTTTAACTTCGACTGAGAGGTCAATCGACAGGTTCAACTTACGGACGGAAATCACGACAAATCTTCTCGTCAGGTACACTTCAAAACTTGAAAACGAGATTGTAGAACCAGTACATGTTGCCAGTGATGATTTATGTATCTGTGAGGTGGTCCTTCACTGCTGGCCATGGAGTAAGCACGAGGTTGCTCAGTTAGCTATGGAGAGGGCTATGCTTAGGGTTTCTCTGTGTGATAAACTTAGATATGAGGATATCCGCAGTAGAACCAGAGTGACTGACATCGCCCGACGGATTAGTAAGCTGAAGTGGCTATGAGCCAGCCATATAGCTCCAAGAACCAACTAACGATGGGGGAAAAAAGGTTCTCGAGTTCGTACCGGTAGGCGAAGTGTAGGAGGACTCCCCACTGGATGGAGTGACGACCTGGTGAGACATGCAGGCAGTCGATGGATGCAGGTGAATCAGGACAGTGCTTTGTGGCATTGCTTGGGGATGCCTATGTTTAGCAGTTGACTTGAAGGGCTGTAGTGATGATAATTATGAGACTATTAGTTCGTTTGCCACTTAAATTTTTCAAAAATACATACATAGCATTTTGAAGTGAAAACTTCTGTAGCGGTAGTTGTACACTTTTTTTTGTAATGGGTAAAAAACGTTAAACTCGCGTCAGGACACGTGACCTGATCGAAAATTCGTAAGACGTCGACGTAATTATGGATGGAAGTTGATTTTTCTGAGAGATAAACTTGTTAATGTAGTATAAATTGTCATGTTTGTGTACGGAAGCGCAATAAATAAATATTGTATTCTACCACATAAATGATAGTACTTTTATACTGATAATTAAAGCAATTCGTGCAAAATTATTTCCTAGCTATGCCAAAATATCAAAAATGCACAACTTTAATATTCAAGTTTTCACTTCTGCCGGACTCCCAGAGTGCAACCTTTTTTTATTTCAGGTACTACCAACCGAAATCCCAAAACCCACGTCTTAAAGTGGGCGGAGGCCAACTTATTCAACACAGCACTCCGGTGGTGGAATTACGAGCTCCCTTCATACAAACTCACATGGGACCGGCGAGACTACGAGCCTTCCATCGACCTGCTATGAGGAAACTTACCTACGGACCTCTGGCATCGAATGGGCCTCATCCAGTTCAACCTCTGTTGAAACATATTAAGAAAAAAGCTAAGGTGATATGTTGTTTCTTAGATTTTACTTCTTTTAAATTAATAACATTTTGCAATTGGTTGCTTAAATTGATTAAATAAATGACAAATATCGAAAATCCATATATTTTTTCTTCATAATGAAATAAATGTATTAAAGAAATACTTGGCTTTTGTTAGTTCAATTCGTATATCGTACTGTAGCAAATCTGAACAGTATTTATGGTTAATTGCAACATAAAAATAAAATATATACACTGAGCTCTATGCCCTTACTAAACTACAAAATAAGTAGTCGAAAGCTGTTTAAATCTATGAATTCATTTGGGTCGGAAACACATGGTAGAGCCATGCTGCAGCTATATTATAGTTGTAGCACGAATGGGTCCGCTCGACAGGGTCAGGACCGCGCTCTCACAGAATACCAGTGTAAAATAGCAGCGTAATACTGCTGTGTTTCGTATGGTGAGTAGTAGAGAGAACCAGGGACCCTTTTATACTGGAATCGAGTATTCCACCTTAGTCCTTAGTGGTGATAACGCACCCAATGTTATAAAAAAACCACCACCTAAAGATTCTGCTCTAAATGAAAGGTAAGACAAGCCTGAAAACCTTTATTCTGCGTAAAGTGGCTCAGCCTAAGTGTGTTGTATCAATAAGTAATTACAGTTTAGGTTCATTAACTTCTCAAACGGCGATCGTTCAAATTTGACCGTTTCGATATTGCTGCAACTTTAACCCAACAATACTTATGTTTAGAGAGTTCTTTTCTATGAAGAAGTTTGGCATTATATAATCAATATGAAATTTTCTATCCTCTAGTGGAATAAAAAGTCACTTAGTTTATGGATATTTATTTATAATCTACGTTCAATGCGTACGCCATTTTCGTGTGAATGTTATTGTGTTGATTTTTGGATTTTTCTAGTGTTATAAGTATAGTTTTTAATTATAAAATTGTATTGAAAGTTTTTGTGTGAATATAATATATCCACTTGGAATGTATTTTTTTTTGTTATCAAAACACGATAAAATCTTTTTGTAATTAAGTAAAACCTGACTTTTGTTTATACCACAGGATAGAGAATTATGTATAGTAATTATAATGCCAAACTTCTTCATAGAAAAGTAGTCTCTAAATATAAGTGTTGATGGTTTAAAATGCTGTGGGTGGGTGCGATCGCATGCGTCCGCTCAGGATATGCCGGACGCATGCTACTGCAGGGGCTTTTTATGGGGATTGAAGGGTTAACAGATATCATTGCTAGATCTTTTTAATTGTATTGCACAGGCGATAACGAATCTGAAATATTAGAAAAGTTTTACTTTGTTTCGACTAAGAACGAAAGCATCGAAAGTGTCTCATGTTGTTAACTGGATACCGTGCATTCCATCTTATCGGAATTTACTATGGTGTTTATGGACCACTAGAAATCGGCTGTGACTTAATCGCCATTTATAAAAATAGATACTATCATATATTCAGGACTTGTGGTAAAATTATTATTTTTATCATCGATATCAACTTTTAAACACGCTTTTAGAAACAAGCCTGTTTAAAGAATGTGAATAGATTTCTCAAAGATTCGACTCTTTTTATTGCCCTTGGCACACATAGATATTGTTTCATCCTTTGGTTTGGTTCAGCATTTTTGTTGTCAAAGCTTCCTTTTTTTATAGAAGTAAGGATACAAAAAAACAATCTCACAATCCACCTGATGGTAGGTGGACGCTGTGGCTGTAGCTCGTAGACACCTTTATCAATCCTCTGTTAAAAATAAAAATATAGTAGACTTGACACCCCTGAGGACTTGCAATTAACGCCTTATTACCAGTAAAATGGGTTTTCCGATCTAGTCACTCACGATACAAAACACAACAGCATTATGCAGCTATTTAAAGTTTATATTCTGTGCAGGTGTGGTTGTTCCCCATTATTTCTGCAACTATAACAATTTTTCGAAACACATATTCTACCCAAAATCTTGAAGTATTTGGAATAAGACATACCTACTATTAACGAAGAAATACGTCAATTATATGATGCAGAGAAAACGACATGTCAAAGTTTGTCGTGTAGTGGCGGCGCAAGAATATCCACTGTACTAATTCATCCAGTGGGTGTCGTAAGAGTCTACCGGGGAAGGACCACGCTCTCACAGAATACCAGCGTAAAATAGTAGTTTAATGCTGCTGAGTTTCGTATGGTGAGTGTAGAGAACCGGAGACCCTTTCCACTGGAAACGAGGCATTCCATTTTAGTACTCACGGGTGACAACGCGTCTACACTTTGATTCGTAATAGAGGATAGATGTAGATGTCTATGGGCCACAACAACCACTTACCATCAGGTGAACTGTGTGCTCGTTTGTCACCTAATCGTATAAAAAAATAAGTGAAACTTCTTTACGATATATCATTCATGAAAATAAAATAATGTTTTATATTTAATATAAGTAGGTTAAAATAAATAATAGTAGGTATACTCATGCGGCCCCGGCGGTGAAACATTACAAGAAAACATTACTTTTTTTTAATACCGCAATAAATTACTCCACTACGTCGATAAAGAAGTTTCACTCGTAAAAAAACAGTAATTGTCAACCCGTTTGTCAAGTCTGGCAACTATAGCAAATAGCCGGCCTATGAGGTAATATATTGGGGTATGTTTAGCTAGGAACTTTTGATAGGCTTTAATGGCAATGGTATGCCGTGCCTTTAGACATACTGTATTCAAATTACTCTTAATTTTTATTCAAACAAAATACTTTTTTTCTTAGCAACGTGAAGCAGAACGCTTGGCCTCTGGCGGTGGAGACGTATTCTTTATGCGTACTCCGGAGGATCTGAGTGGCAAGGATGGAGAGTTAGTCTTAGTTGAATTCTGCGAGGAACATCCACCTCTCATCAGCCAGGTTGGAATGTGCTCTAAGATCAAGAATTATTACAAACGAACTGCTACTAAGGTTAGTATTGAATGACAAATAAGTAATTTCAACAAGATGACTTTATTTTTATACAGTTTCTATTTTTTTAATAAATAAAAGCACATTTGTTGATGCATTTATAATTATCCCTGTTAATAACTTCAATACTTGTTAACATAATAAAAAAAGATACAAATAAATAAAAAAGTTTTTTGATCTTGGCAGTATTAATCAAAAATAAAGTGTAATATAATATGGGAATAATAAAGAATTTTTTTTCAGGACAATGGACCAAAACCTTTTAAATATGGCGAGGTAGCCTATGCACATACATCACCATTTTTGGGCATATTAGCACCGGGGGTATCCCAGCCTGTTGTGGAGAATAATATGTACCGTGCCCCAATTTACGAACACACATTACCACAGTCCGATTTCCTTGTCATTAGAACCAGGTAAGCTGTAAACTTGGTTTATTAGAATAAAACACTACTGTGGAATATGTCCCTGTACATTTATAAGAAATTTACAGGTTTTTATATATGTATGTACAAGGTGTAAGTGTAAATACCGTTGTCACTAAGACTATAGGTAGTTGGCTTTAATATAAAAATATTTATTCGAATTTAAATAAGAAAACGCTATTTTCTTTCATAAAATTTAAAAAGTTTCTGTTCGACACCGTCCGTAAATTCATGGATACCCTATGCGCCCGAGTGACGTAATCACTGTAAAGATCACCGCCCGCCCTAGCTATTTACACATTCCAATAAAAGCACAATAGGTAAACATAACCTGTGATGTAACTGTAACTGTAACAAGCAAAAATGGAGGAATTAAGGAAAAATTGAGATTTTACTAAAAAAAAATGTTGTTATTTTTCATTGAATTTACGTTCTATAAGTGAAACCAAACCACTGGTTCAAGGATAACAGTGTTTACGGTTAACGGTCATTTTCACAAGTCTGATTCTCAAACGGCAGTAATGCCTGCAAATATACTGTTGGGGTTACTATTTTCATGATTTACTCCTTAATTACGGTCTGTTAAAAATTAAAATACGTAATACGCTTTTGAACGTTGATTTGCAATATTAATATACCGTATATTGATAAAATTATCAAGTGTGTTCTATATACAATAAAAACCTAATTTACAAAATTAGTCACCAAATATGTCATCATCCTGCCGGTATTTGGAGTGTAGAGTGGCCTCCCACTAAATATAGTGACATCCTGGTAAGACAAGCAGAACGACAATGACTCAGATTTGTCGTATGTCCAGCAGTGGACTTGTAATAAGACTTGAAGGAGCTGTAATAATATTGGCAATTCTCGCAATTTTTTAATATTTTGGCTTAATATTTTCAGACAAGGCTACTATATTCGAGAGATTGACGCCTTATTTGTTGCTGGGCAGGAATGTCCTCTGTACGAAGTTCCTGGTCCTAACTCTAAAAGAGCTAACAATTTCGTTCGAGATTTTCTGCAGGTATGATTTTATATTGTTACTCCTATGCGGATGATTTAACATTGAATTCATTTTTTATTAAGATAATTGTTCTTCTTTAGGTTTATATTTACCGATTGTTCTGGAAATCTCGTGACAATCCACGACGCATCAAAATGGATGATATTAAAAGAGCTTTCCCTTCACATTCTGAGAGCTCTATACGAAAGCGTCTAAAGCTGTGTGCGGATTTCAAGCGAACGGGCTTAGACTCTAACTGGTATGTATTTAAATATATAAATAGTAATACGCGAACTACAATAATACTTTTGTATATGACGTTAAAAATTATCAATTATTGGCAGTGTATAAGTGCCGTTATAAGTACGCGTCCACAGGCTCTCATCGAATGGATCGTATCAAATGGATATAGAATTATTTGTATAAAAAGTCAAACAAGTGCGCTCACTACTGATCCGCAGCGGACGGACCGCGGTCATCTATCTGTCTGAAGTGTCAGAACGAAACTTCAGCTTCCTTCAAATTTAGACACCCTACGGCTTCGGCTTCGGTCACCTTCGGCTTAAAAATATACCTACGTGGAAATGAGATTTCAAGGTTTTTATGGCACATCCAAATAATGTTGTTAAAAAATTCGATTGCAAATGGTTGTTGCTTCGGTAGTTCGATTGCTGCGAATACAGTGGACCTGCTACCTGAAACTGATTCGTTTGATAGGATACGTACGATGCGAGTCTGTCTTCGCGTACTTTATACGGCACATTTATTTAACCCTTCAATCCCCATAAAATTTCTATGCAGTCGCAAGCGCCTGGCAAATCCCGAGTGGTCACATTAAAACTTATATTTAGAGACTACTTTTCTACGAAGAAGTTGGGCACTATAAAATCTATACATAATATCTCTATCATATAGTCTAAACAAAAGTAGGGTTTACTTCATTATAAAAGGATTTTATGGCATTTTGATAACAATATATATATATATATATATATATATATATATATACCAAGCGAATGTCGGCAGCGTGAAAATTACAATTATTTCTAAATATTACTCGAAATTATTTACGTAAAAAGGTAAATTATATTCACACAAAAACTTTTATAACAATTTTATAATAAAACAATATACTAAAACACTATAAAAATCCAAAAATCAACACAACAACATCCAAATGAAAATGGCGTACGTAATAAACGTAGAATATAAATTAATATCCATAGACTAACTGTTTTTTATTCCACTAGAGCAGTGATGCACAGATTTATTAAGACTAGGAGCCACTAGTGCAAATTGTGAACTGATGGCGGGCCGCCAGAAGTATAGGTAATTAAAGACAATAAAGAATTGATAATAATGTATTAAAATTGAAAAATAATTTATTAATTTGAAGCGTGGCACTCCATAGTGCTTACAATCTTTTTTATATTTGGCTCAAATTTACTTGGTACAACAGGTAAAACTGCTTCCAAACTTTCATTTGCGAAGCGGTTTCGATTTTTTGTTTTATTATTATTTAGTATTGAAAAGGTTTGTTCACCTATATAGGTAGAACCAAATAAGCTGGCACATTTCAGAGCGTCTATGCGCAACTCTGTACGTATTTTTATCAATGCAGCGGTAGCGGTAGTTCAGCAAGTTTCCTTCGTTGAATTTGTTGCGTAAATCTTGGTCGTTTTGAATGTCGATAATTTCTAACTGCATTGACTCTGGCGCATGTTCAACTGAAATCGTGAAAGGATTGCTGAATATGTCCAACAGAGGTATCACTTTTTAAAACTCCGAAAATCTGTATTGAAAAGATTGAATCAAAATATCTTGCTTTTCTACATAACTGAAATTCTGAAATCGCAGTTTTGTTGAATTTTTTAGCCATTTTCTTATGATTCGGAAAATGATTGTAATTTCCAGAATTCAATTGCGATCTGAAAAATGTCAGCTTGTATTAAAAGGATGATACATGAGCGTAGAGCTGGGATATCATTTGATTTTTGCCTTGAAGCCGTGTGTTCAAGACATTCAAATGATTTGTAATATCAACTAAAAAAGCCAAATCACACAACTAATCAGGATTTTTAAGTTCCGGGACATCCCTTTGCTTTCCGCCAGAAATGTTCCAATTTCTTCTATTAAATTTAGAAATCGTTTCAGTGTCAATCCACGACTTAGCCACCTTACTTCTGTATAATACATTAAATCTCCATATTCGCTTTCGATGTCATCAAGGAATTGTTTGAATTGCCTGTGATTGAGTCCTCGTGATTTTATGAAATTTACAGTCGAAACTACCACTTTCATGACATTTTGAAATTCATTTTTTTTAGAACAGAGGCTTTCTTGGTGTATAATGCAGTGAAACTGCATGAGATCTTCAGCGTTTATGTTTTTTTTTCTTGCAGATGCTTTTTCAGCAAAGTAACTAGCACAGAATTGACACCAATCAACGAAGGAGCACCGTCAGTCGCAACTCCCGATAATTTTGATAAGTCCAAGTCAGTTTTTGAACACTCATCCAAAAGTACATTGAGTATATCAACTCCTATGGTTTGACCTTTCAATGAACACATTCCTAATAACTCTTTTAAGACTTCAAAATCTTGAGTAAACACCACGTATGAATATCAGAAGTTGAGCTGTGGAACTAATATCAGTGGATTCGTCGAGTGCTAATGAAAAAAATTCAATGATCTTAGTTTTTTCATTTAATTGTTCCGCAATATTACCTGACAAAGACATAATTCGTCTTTGGATAGTCATACGATTCAGTTGAATTTTCTCAAACTTTTTTGCTGCTTCTGGACACATTTTCTTAGCGGCAATTTCTATGCATTCTTTTACAAAATCCCCATCATTGAAGGGGCGACTTCGCTTTGCTATCATTCGAGAAATTTCATAACTAACTTCTGTAGCTGTTTCTGAATCTTGAATGGGTTTTGTAAACATAGCTTGCTGACCAATAAGCTCCCGTTTTAAAGACAACATTTTTTGCTTTCTTAATTCGCCCGTAAACGTTAACGCCTTTTTACATTATATTCCTTTGCAATCGCAACAGAATTCTTGCAAATTAAACAAACGACTTTGTTATGCGACCATACAAAAAGGTATTTCTCAGTCCAAATTTTTTGAAACTGCCGATTTTCATCCTTAACCTTACGTATTTTACTAGGTCCTGACTTGTCCATGTTGCTTTCTAATCCTAGCTAGGATTAACACAGCACCTAAAACAATTACAGTACCTGTTTAAATTACCCATCCTTTTTTAAAATACCAAAAATAATTGATTTAATAGGTAGGGAAACACTTACTAATAACAGAGTTTTACTTACGATTTCACAACACAATTATACACGGCACTTGACGGGAAATCTACGTTGAATGTGGATCAAAATATATGACTTCGGCTAGTCGAGTTAAAATCCACTAGAACTATTTGACACTTCACTCAAATTAAAACCGAACTGTCGGTCGCTGCGGTTAGCGTGGCTTTTATGCCGCGCGTATAGAGTCGAAAACTGTGTTGAGAAATCACGAAACCGACTCTGGAAGCTTCGTGTATCTACCTACGCGAGCAATCGGGAATTCGGGACTATTGCTATCTCGCTTGCTCTAACAATATAACCCGTGGATAAGCCGCCACCGCGCTGCCGTTGTCCCTCCTCCTCAAGAAAACGAATTTAACCGAGATCAGCACGAACATTACCGACCGCTGTTACCGACGCATGCACGGCGCACCGATAAGCGCACTTAAGAGCGCGTGAGATTCAAATTACTTTTCGAACATTTTTTTTTGGTTTTATTCTGGAATATAATTCAATATTTTTCGAATGTACGAGAGTATTATTTTTGCTGTCGGCGGGCCACCAGTATTCTACCGCATGCGGCCCGCTGGCCGCGGTCTGTGCATCTACGCACTAGAGGATAGAAAATTTTATATTGATTCTATAATGCCAAACTTCTTCATAGAAAAGTAGTATCTAAATATAAATTTTTATGGGTTAAAGTGCTGTGGGTGGGTGTGGTCATATTTAACCGTTTGAATTTTGACGGAATATAGAAGCGGTCAAATTTGGCCGCTTAGTGTTTGGGGGGTTTAGTTTAAAAAACAAAGAAAGTGTAATTTAGATTTAAATGTCATATTTAAATATCTATTTATTAATTTTTGGCCGGAGGGATTTGTTCTTCAAAGTGGTCGTAATCAGCGTTCTAATAGAAGTGATACTGTAATGTGATATTAATTATGGATATACGAAATAAAGAAAATCCGCGATTAATTTACTTCAAGAAATATTACTTGTGTTATTTCAACATTTCAAATTTATTTATTAAATTTGAAATTATTGATTTTTGTGACTGTAATAAATGATTATTATTATTAATATGTGGAATTAAATCTATAAAAATATAAGCTAATGGAATGTAATATTTATTTTATTGCTTAAGCAAATTGTTTCATATTAGAATAGAACAAAGTGTATACTTCAAATGCTCTCAAATGGAATTAATAGATCAAAACTTGTAAAGCTTTTTCTTCTTTAACCGTCCGTGTCAGGCCAATTTTGGACATGGACAACTTCCATTAGAGGGTTTGGGGAAGCGGAGTGGCTATCGCATTATAGACGTCTCGCACCTTTGACGTTTCTGTTTGTTGTCGATCGCAGTGCGATTGTATCGTTACCGGTTGGAATTTCTCCGCAACTGCACTGTTTATTCATTATAACAGTATTTTAAAACCTAAAATGAGATATTAATATAAAAAAAAACCTTATGATCGAAACTGATGCAATTTACACAATATAACAAAACCAAACGTCAAACGTCATACCTAACGTAACGTACTTGCATCGTATAGTTAAAAACCGCGTTTATACTGTACGTATACTCTACGACTCGTATGCTATAGTCGTCTTTTAAGATATTTACGGCACGAAATGGGCTAATGGATATAGTTGTTATTATTAATTTTCAGGTGGGTAATTAAACCCGACTTTAGACTGCCATCTGAAGAAGAAATCCGAGCGATGGTATCACCTGAGCAATGTTGCGCATACTTCAGCATGGCTGCTGCTGAGCAGAGGTTAAAGGATGCAGGTTACGGAGAAAAATTCATCTTCACCCCCATGGAGGATGATGATGAGGAAATGCAGTTGAAAATGGATGATGAGGTTTGTCAATTTTTTACATATATATTTTTATATGTAAAATGAAGGCGCGCTTCAGTGGTCTAAATTTACCTTGGGAATAGATACTGCGTCAGGGCTCAAGATTTGATCATTACGTATGTACATGGAGCCAACATTTGTGCAACAAAAAAGCAGCTAATGTATGATATATAAAATAAGTTTACAGAATTTAGTGCATTGTAATTGCCCTCGCGTATTTGACACAACTATCTAAGTATATCCTAGATTTTTTATATACATGATTACTTTGTATTTATAGGAGATATTAACTCAAGACCTAAAGTGGTTGAATGAAAAATGAAACTAATAAGGAGCCCTAACGTAAAGTTTAAGTTTGTACAAATCGACTTTTCACTGTACAATATTAATGTGATGTCGAACTAACAGAAAACCAAAATCCAGTCTTTAATATTCACGTTGACAATAAAAACCTGGAAATGTAAAGAGCAATACTTCGTGTATTGCGTCATTAATTAATTGGCTTCATTTGGAACTTGAACTCAGGCAGAAACAAAGTTTCTAACAACATTACGCAATAATGAGCCTCAGTATATTCCGCGGCATTATGGCATATTATGCCAATTATTACCATTATTTGTACAATAAATAAATTGCAGGTAAAAGTTGCACCTTGGAACACAACACGCGCTTACATACAGGCAATGCGTGGCAAATGTTTGCTCCAGCTCACAGGCCCAGCGGATCCCACTGGCTGTGGAGAGGGTTTTTCATATGTCCGCATGCCAAATAAGCCAACGCAGCAGCCTAATGAAGAACAACAGCCCAAAAGAACTGTGACTGGAACAGATGCCGACTTGAGGAGACTCAGTTTGAATAATGCCAAGGCTTTGTTGAGAAAATTCGGTGTGCCTGAGGAAGAGGTAAATTTCTTTATCAATATAATATTTGAATACATACGTCATATCGGAAAAATATCCGTTACCACATATATATTCTAACCATGGGTATAGTTAGAGGCCACAGAGGGAAGTGAAATTGAAGATGAGCAGCAGCATCTTCCTGATTACAACTCAAAAAATATATGATGGTTCACTGCTGAAGATTGCCTTATAGGTGGAATTTATTTATTTATTTATTTGTATGGATCTCCAACAGTAGTACATATTAAATTACTTCTAACACATGCTTTACATCTATCAATTACTATGTACTACCAATTATAGGAGAACACATCATTCTAAAACAAGAGCAGTGTTTATAATTTGCCTATTTTAATGGTAGTTGGAACAAAAATAAGTGTTACGAACAAGAGATAGTTAATAGTTTTTGTAACATAAATAAAAGTTAAGTTTAGCATAAAGTTAGTGAATAATTAATTTTCTAAACAGTCGTTACATTTTTTCATAAAAAGTGAGCCCTTCGGTGGCGAAGCCTCTATACAAGTCCAGAAGCCTGGCTTGCCTCATTAAGATGAATCAATCAATTATATCAAGTAATAAAATAACTCGTAAACTGTTTCAAACTATTTCAAATTTCCCGCGCACTCTCTTCGACCTCGTAGCTTTACGAATACTGCTGTCATACATATAAGCAGAGTTGAATTGAGCGATTGGTTTTCTCCCTCGCACGCGTGGGCTTTTTACTGGGCTTTCGAGGAGGCGATCGCTCCTTTTCTAACCTGTGGCAAAATGTTCTCTAATGAAATATAAGTACGAAATATTTATATAGCAATTACTATTGAGCCACAAGCCTGGCTTTGCCCTGAAGTTGTTTAGGAGTGCGTTAGTGACTAGCGAATGGGGTGCGGGCCATTCGTATGCAATTTCACTTCACATTTAAATGTTTATGTTTGTTTTTGTTGTGTTTGTTAAAAATTTATGCTTTTTCAAAGATTTTCAGTGAAAATGGGAGGATAATATGGGTGTTCATTGTGATGAATATAAGTGTGTTGAAGTGCTAATCGGCGAGGAAAGGGTAAAATCTTTAAAAATGAAATTTAATATTCAATAAACATTTCTTCATACTTTAAATATAGGTACAGGACTCTTTAGTATTAAAATTTAATTAAGTTAGGCGTATTCAAAGGTTTATAACAACTCATATTTATATTACCATATGAATTAAAAATATCATTTTGAACGGCAGCATAAAATATGAGACACCTAGGTTTAATTTTATAGGAAATAAGTGTTTCAATCTTTTTTTAACACGATGCCCAAATTTTAATGTAATAAATAAAAAGAATACGGGAGAATGTATTAAGGTTTTTAAAGAATACTCCCTTTAGTTATTTCCAATATTTAAAATTTTAATAGCGCCATCTAATTAATTCTATAGGTAAAGTCATTTTGTCGAACGAAAATTGGCTGATTCTCACGATGGTACCTAAAGGTTGAACTAGATGGCACAAATACGCTATCGGCTAATTTAATATTTATATTACCATATGAATTTAAAAATATCATTTTGTACGGTTTATTATGAATTGAATAGCTTTTTGTACGGTTTATTATAAATTAAAAATGAATAATTATATAATAAATCGTCATTATTTTATGGTAAAAAATTAGCAAAGCTTTATCTTCTCATTATAACTATCTAATTCCTGTCGTAATCTGTTCTTTTATGCATATAACTTAAACAAAATAATTTCGAGGTTTCACATCTGCCAGACGTCCCTTTTTTAACTTTTTACATAGTTTGTCTGTACTTTGTTCGTGCTTTTCTTTTGTTCATGTATTGTATTGTTTGTAAATATCACAAGCAAACCCAAACGGCTCTTTTCAAAACCACCAAAGGTGTGCAATTGCATATGTCATACAATCTATCTAGCGGTAGTATGCTTTCTGTGTGCTTTGTTAATACGTCCTTGACAGCCCTGAATATGAAACTAAAGAGTGGAGACAGCTCAAGATTGGTGTATTTTTATTAAACTGCTAAAACAACAAACCCATATCTTGGGCTTGCCCTAGTATGGAGCCCTAGCTTCGCCACTGAAGTCCTTCACAACCAATGTCCAGTGTTGCTATGTTTTTTATACACACATTGTATACGCGTGATATATGTGTTATTGGAGAATTCTGCCCAAGTTTTGTTCGAGTGTTGTCAGTCTTAAAGAAAGGACATGGTTTGCGAGGAGGTCTCCGAGGGAATATTTGACATAGTGGGTACGCTTGGCATTCGAGCTGGCAATCGCAGTTGTTTATTATTTTGAGTTGTTATTGGGAAGATGTTGTTGCCCTTTTCCTGTTTCAGTTTACCTCTCTTTAATTGCCTCTTGTGACACTTACGGGACAATATGGGTTAGTGAGTTCTTTGATGCCGCCGCTACACTGCAATAAATTTTCGACATTATAACTTATTTTCACTCCAAATTTACAGATTAAAAAGTTGTCGCGATGGGAAGTCATTGACGTTGTGAGAACTTTGTCAACTGAAAAAGCTAAAGCCGGTGAAGAAGGAATGACTAAATTTTCAAGAGGAAATAGATTTTCAATTGCAGAACATCAGGAAAGGTAATTCGCCACACTTATTTTGGCTAGAATCGAAAAAAAAAATTGTTCGTTTTATTTCTCAATTATGTTTCATAAACATTTTGATACATTTGTTCTTGGTTAAATTTGCATTCTATATTAAATAAAACATGCTTAATGCTGCTGTGTTTCGTATGGTGGGTGTAGAGAACCAGAGACCCTTTTTACTGGAAAAGGGGCATTCCACTTTAATCCTCACGGGTGACAACGCATCTGCACTTTGATTCGAGGATAGATGTAGATGTCTATGGGCCACAGCAACCACTTACCATCAGGTGGACTGTGTGCTTGTTTGTCACCCTATCCTATAAAAAAAATATGTGTGCAGTTCACACGCGATATAAGTGAAACCTTCAAAATGACGACCGATATAATGGGAAACACTATAAAGTATACTGTATTCTACGATTCTAAAGATGTTAAAACTTTCAAACGCTGCCTCTTGAATAAACTACAATTTTTCTAGTTAATATTTAATTATATGTTTCTATAAGTACTAGCAATGTTATTAACATCAATATTCGTTTTAACCACTTCTAGTAAGCTTAAAATTCTTGTGTTAGAAGTAATTCAATACAGTAGTCGAATGGTGGATTGATCCCACGACCTTTTCGAGCTCGCTTTACGTACCATTGTATAGTAAGCACTACTATAAGAAAGAAACATTCTAAAATATTAAATTTATATTTTTTGACTTTTGTGTTTAATATTTTTGTATAATTTCCTTCTAAATGTTGAGAAAAGAAATATTTCTATACAAGGATATATTGAAAGACTTATGAAAGAAACTGAAGGAAAAATTTAGGATGTGCAAGCGGGACTTAGAAAGGGAATGGGGTGTATAGATCAAGATATTTTCCTTGCGCATGATCGCGGAGTTTTGCCCAAAAACCAAAAAGGTTTTTGTGTGTTCATGGACTTGGAAAAAAGGCTTTTGAGAGAGTTGACAGGGATGAGTAATGTTAAACACTGAACTCATTTGGGTTGAGCCCTGGGTTAATACATACATAAAGTCTCTTTGTAGGGACTCTAGTGCTTGTGTTAGGATCAACAAGATCTACTCGGACTGGTTTGGTATCCATAAAGGTATCAGACAAGGCTGTGTGGCTTCCCCGTGGCTGTTGACCTATTTATGGACAGTGTGGAAAATTTGAAAGTTGAAGGATGCGGATTAATAATAGGTAAGTTAACCGTCAAATGCCTTTTGTACGCCGATGATCAAGTTATATTTAAATCGTCGGCGGCCGAGTTGCAAATGATGGTTACATTAATGAACGGGTCATTAAAAGAAAGGGGAATGAAAGTGAACGCAAGTAAGACGAAAGTTATGTTTATGAAAGAGAAGAAAGTAAACAATACGTGTGAGATACGATAAGGATATAGAACGACGAGTGAACGCAGGAAATAGGGTAAATGCTCTACACTCTAATATATATCTTACAATTAATCTTGATGTATCTCCCTCGATTCTTTCACATTTTTACAATTAATTTGGTCCATCGTCAATTTAGTCTATTAACTGCAGTCTAGAACGTTTTTCGCTGACATTTCCACTCACTTGAACGTTTGATTTTACAAAATATTAACAATTACTTTTTAATACACAACATTTTTTATATAAATATTATTGTGTTGTTCTGTGTATAACATTTGTACTTTTTTATTCAAATAAAATTGTAGTGTCTTTGGCTTTTATTGAGCTGAGGGTTAATTTGTATGCTATCAATACAGGAATAAACATTTTAAGAATTTTAGTCTGTCGGTCTATCAGTTTGTCCGTCTAGGTTAGTTTTCGGAAAGACTGAGCCGATTATGAAGCAACTTCACGAACAGATGGAAAGCCATACCATATCTAGGCTTTATTTAAAAAAAAAACTCAAATTTTTTTGAGAAATTGAAAATGAGATAAAATAAATGGTCTTGATGATTATTAAGCATTAAGCATAGGGAGCACTATGCTCGAAGTTGTTGACGAGTACGTTTACCTGGGACAAATAGTCCGACTAGGTAAGTCCAACTTCGACCGAGAGGTCAATTGACGGATTCAACTCGGCTGGGCAGCGTTCGGGAAATTACGACATATCTTCTCGTCAGGTATACCTCAATCTCTAAAAACTAGATTGTACAACCAGTGCGTGCTGCCAGTGATGACTTACGGATCTGAGACGTGGTCCTTCACTGCTGGCCGTATGAGGACGCTCAAGGTCGCTCAGCGAGCTATGGAGAGGGCTATGCTCGGAGTTTCTCTGCGTGATAGACTCAGAAATGAGGATATCCGCAGTAAAACCAGAGTGACCGACATAGCCCAACGGATTAGTAAGCTGAAGTGGCAATGGGCCGGCCGTATAGCTCGAAGAACCGATAACCGATGGGGAAGAAAGGTTCTCAAGTGGCAGCCTCGTACCGGTAGGCGTAGTGTAGGGCGACCCCCCACTAGATGGAGTGACGACCTGGTAAGATATGCAGGAAGTCGATGGATGCAGGTGGCTCAGGACCGTGCTTTGTGGCATTACTTGGGGGAGGCCTATGTTCAGCAGTGGACATGTGAAGGGCTGTAATGATGATGATGATGATGATGATTATTATCTTAAACCTAATTAAGAGGGCCCTTCCCGACCCGTCTATCGTCAACGCGAGTATGGTTAAAAAGCATGTTGTTTCATCCAGCGCAATGTTAGAAAAAGAAGGAAAGTGAAAAGAGAGAGATAGCGCCTGAGCGCTCGGTTGGCGTTCGGTAACATTTGCCGCTGACTCGCGGGCGGTCGACCGCTAGTCTGTAAGCCATTCATGATCATGACAATAATATTGAATTGTTCGCACGCGTCTCGCTACTATGGCCCCTAAAAAACTTTGTTACACTTTACAAACAATACATAAAACGTCAGAAGTGATTGAAAATTTAGAAAAAAAAATATCCTATACTATTACAAAATATATATATATATATATATATATATATATATATATATATATATATATATATATATATATATATTTATATAATCGGGATCTCGGAAAAGGCTCTAACGATGTTCATAAAATTTAGTGTCCAGGGAGTTTTGGGGGTAATAAGTCGATCTAGCGATAGCGCTAGCGAGAGCGAGAGATAGCGCCTGAGCGCTCGGTTGGCGTTCGGTAACATTCGCCGACTCGCGGGCGATCGACCGCTAGTCTGTAAGCCATTCATGATCATGACAATAATATTGAATTGTTCGCACGCGTCTTGCTACTATGGCCCCACGTGCGCATAGCCGTAGTTTTGTATAGATCGTCTAAGCTGAAATGACGCGCCCCACTATCGCATTAACGCACACAAGCAAATTTAAAATATGGACGCAATACATATACAAATGCCATTGTAATTGGTCATTCGGTTGTCGGTGAGACTCAAGCGTAGGAGCACGCGTCGGTTTCGGATTTTTTGTCCAACTTGTCATAATTGCCTGAAGGTGGCAGAGAGCGGACGTTTTGTTTCATACAATGCCCCAACGCTGCTCCCTAAGGAGAGCGTTGTCGGATTTATCACGCGACTAGTCGACCGTCACGTAGGCATACAGATCATAGTTCGCGGAGCAGTCGACGCTCAAACACAGATGAAGCGTCGTTATTAATATTTACACTCACACATCGAAATCAACTAATTAAGTAGTGGGGCGCGTCATTTCAGTTTAGACAAGCTCTAAATTTCTCTGCATACAGGACAGGTGCATAGGTTCCTACATTTAGTACCGTTTTATTTTATTATATTACATACTTTGTCTAGTACGGACGTAACGCTTGGCCTCAGAGATTTGTTTGTGTGTTATATTTTTACCAATCTACGTCCCATACGTGCGTTATTTTTAACAATATGGAAATTATTTATAACGTACATTATCTTTTTCGTATTTCATATATACAAGTACCTCGTGGACGAACAAAGAAAGTCAGACAGACTCTTGGTAATAAAAATTGTGTCACACCAACTCGCTGTAAGTACACCCGGCGACACATAAAGCTACAAATTTCCAGTATACAATGGTCTCGCTTTGTATCAATTTCCGGTACAATGAGAGATGCACATAGACTGGTTTAGTAAAACTTCTTTGGTCGTCGTGCGTGCGCACATTCACACATTAGTCGGCCATGACACGTGCAAACGTCAATACTCACACATCGACCGGACTCAGTTTTGTTTTAGCAGGGAGTTCCGTTTGACTTTTTTTGTTCGTCCATCATAATATACCTAGAGCACGAAAAAGTAAAGGTAAATAATTTATTCTGCTTAGGAGTTAGGAGCAGAATAAATTCTTTATCTATCCAGTTTATGTATTAGTATTGTATTAGAGGATGTGGAAATTAGGTAATTAATTAATTAATTATTAATTAAACTACAAATGTATGTTTGGTTGATCAAATAAAGTAGTCTAAATAAAGTTAGGTAAATATCAATTTTAATTTAAAAAACTTTGTTACACTTTACAAACAATACATGAAACGTCAGAAGTGATTATCTAATACAGTCAATCATCGAATCTATCTCTCATTGGCAGTTTGCGTGGGAAACGTGGGTCAATAATTTCTGGCAGAACACATTTGAAGTAGAACTGCGTCAGTTTCAATATTTTATCATCTGACCAAAAAGTTGGATCTTTGTATATCTTTTCATATAAGAATCCCTTTGGCGTCCAAATAACAAAGTACAAAAACTCTTCTTCGCAATTTTCAGTTGGGCTTGGACCTGGTAATAGTAATTATGGTTTCTTTTCAATTTGATAACACCTCCATCTTCTGTAAAGAAGACAACTTTTTTACTTTTTATAGCTTCTAATGGCGTCAACGCAGAAGCCGAAGATGGACATTTTATTTCGACAATTCCGTCGTCTCCAATCAAACCATCTGGACTTGCACCAAGGAAACAGTATTCATCATCAACAAATAACCCACAAGGAGTGATAGCCATATTGAGCTCATTTGAAAATTCTTTGAGGGCTGTTATTTCATTTGACTTTCCATATCTTGTGGAATCATTTCCAGTAAATGTCGAGTATAGCATTGTTTTGATTATGGAAGTACATGGGGTCGTAGGCTTCATTTTACAAATTTGACCAATCATTGAAGCAGTTATTCTTTTTCTGCGTTCCACAATCCATGTATCAGAGTTAGATTGGTCAACAGTATCTCTTTCTAAGGATAATATTTCCGAAGGTGTCTTTTGCAGTGACTCGAGGAATTCACTTTTTTTTGCTATGTAAACGTCCATCGGCAAATCAGGCTTACTTGTTACGTTGCCGTAATGCTGGTCTGCCGGCTTTGATCGCTTTGCTCGCTTTATCCCCCGTTGTGCATCTTCAGCTCTCCGTTTTCTTTTATTTTTAATTATTTTTTGTTTGTTTGTCACATATTTTTGCGTATATGTATTTTTAATGTTGTCGTCACACATAATATTTTTCTGTATCTCTTAAACTAGCTTGTATTCTTTGGTGTTATACTCAGAAACTGCTGCGTAGCATCTTTTTTCATAAGTTCCTCGGAAGGAAAAGCTTACTCGCTTCCCAGCAAGGAACTTTGCTATGATTGAGTTAAAATGTTCTGCTGGGTTATTTGTTTCTTTCAGAAGGAGACTTTCTGCATTCTGTGTCAGCCATCCCAGATTCTCATAAATGTCAGCCCATATCCCACATGTTTTTAGTTGAGGTACCAAATTCATCTCCACTATATTTTCATTTTTGCAAAAATAATTCTTGCACAAATTATGAAAACCAAAAACGTGACATGGACCGTTCAGTAAATCCTCTTTCAAGCTCTTTATTTTTCCTTCTAATGGTAAGTCCAGCTTTGCAGAGTGTTCTATAGCTCCAGTGACTGCTTTATGAAGGCGTCGAATACGGTCACTCAGTGCTTTGCGTAATGTGACAGGTACTGGTCCATTCCTATTTTCGGTCTTTTTTACAATTTTCCTTAATTTATTTGAGTAATTCCTCATCAAATGATTGGAGCATTCTATTTTTCTTATATAGAGATTTGGTCCATAAGGCATTGTATCTCTCAAAGCATTACACACGCTGCTATCACCATCGCCAATCAATTTAGAATACTTTAGTCCATGCATACTAACACTAATTTTGAATCCCTCCACGATCGCATTAGTTTCCATTTCAGTTGAAGGGCCAAACCAATTTTTATAACATTTGTGAGCAAGAACTTCAGTTTTCCGCTTTGCAGCTACAGCACAAATGTAACAGTAAGAGTTCCGGACCCCAATGAACAATATTTTCTTAGTCCTAAAACCTATGATGCAACCAACCCCCGACAAAGAATTGAAATTTGTCCCGTAACTTCGTTTACCCCAAGATTCGTCAGTTTTACGGTTATATATGGTATACCGTCTGTATCGATATCACCTTGCTCTATCGCCAATTGCTTTTCTTCTTTCCCGGCTTCAAGCATGTGTTGCAGAGCGACATCTCTGTGTATATCACCTAACTTACTACATATTTTGATATAATAACGCTCAGACATATTTGGCATATTTAAACATGCACATATTTCGTCCAATTGGGCGTACCCATTACCAGTTTGGAAAACGCCTTCTACTACACTAGCATTTATATAATCTTTTTGGTTGGTTTCTTGAGAATGTATTATCTTTTCCATCTTGCACATTTTACATACAAAATGAAAGCTTGACATGAACCCTACCCTTTTTTCTTTTATAAAATTCATAGAGGTAAAATTACAGTCAAATGGATGATGCGACATGGTTGCAAGCTGACTAAAAACATAGCCAATGTTGACTAATCGATTCCCCTCTAATGACGGTGTTTTATTGTCGTTTTCTTGTTCTTCTGAAACAATTAGCTCGTTGTCTGATAAAGACGTTGAGCTCAAGTTGGTCGAATAGTTGATTTCTTCTTCAGCTAGTTCTTCACCATTATTTTGTTGAAGATGTTGCCTACAAAAAAAAAAACATAGTTTTAGATCTTCAACATGAACAAAAACCAAATCGTGACATGTCTATTTTTACATAACACTAGTAAAGAATTCACTCACCTTGATAATAATGGAAAACTGCATACATTATTTTCATTATATTGGCCATATTCCACGATCTCATTTTCATCAAAAACCTTGTTCTGTGCTTCATTTGTTACAGTAACTTCTTGATGTGTTACCCTATCCTGGGTAAGCCTAAAACAATAAATAAATCTATTTATTGATTCTAAAAATATAAATACCTTTGTTTTGTGCATTTTATATATTATTATTATATTCCAATTTGCTATCCGCCTTACCTAAGCAGTGATACATCATTATTGTCAATGTTTTCTTTGTTCTCATTTATAAACCTGGAAAATAAAATAAACCTTTATTCCTTCCTATGATCACTGCCTTAATAAAAATAAGAGTTTATAATATATATATATATATATATATATATATATATATATATATATATATATATATATATATATATATATATATATATATATATATATATATATATATATATATATATATATATATATATATATATATATGCCGTGTAGTGGCGGTTAAGAATATCCACTACCCCATATCTTCCCGTGGGTGTCGTAAAAGGCGACAGAGGGAAACAGGCAGGAGATGGGCAGCAGCATCTTCCTGATAACAACAATTACACAAAAAAAAAACTGCGGTTGCCAACCCGCTCGCCAAGCGTGGCAACTATGGCAATATACCCCCCATGAACAATAACACAAACAGACGGCCCCCAGTCCCCGGCGGCCCCGCTATTCCTGGCTACGGTGGCGACCATGGTAACGGCGGGGCAGGGGGTGCTAAGAATCTCCGGTGTCGGCGAATCCGGTGGAGGATTATCAGAGGTCCGAAGAGAGGGGGAGGACACGGTGATTCTCGAATCCGGCAACTTGTTCTATCACCGGGAGGGCGACCATCTGTCCCAAGGAGGTGTCGGATTTATCGTCCACAAGTCTCTCGTCAACAACGTTGTAAAGATTGGGAGTGTGTCGACGAGGGTCGCGTACCTGATACTCAGAATCACCAAATGGTATTCGCTGAAGGTCATACAGGTTTACGCACCAACCTCGGCACATCCCGATGAGGAGGTGGAGGAAATGTATGAGGATATTTCCAAAGCCATGCATTCCTCCAAAACCTACTACACGGTGTTGATGGGAGACTTCAACGCAAAACTAGGCACAAGAGAAAGCGGTGAGCTGAAGTTAGGGAAATTTGGAGTAGGGCAACGGAACCGAAGGGGCCAGCAGCTGGCCGACTTTATGAAGAAAGAGGGACTCTTTATGATGAACTCTTTCTTCCAGAAGCGGCCCCACAGAAAGTGGACCTGGTCGAGCCCCGACGCTTCGACAAAAAATGAGATTGACTTCATTATGACGACCAGACGCCAGCTGTTCAGTGATGTCTCAGTGATCGCAAGGGTGAAAACTGGCAGCGATCACCGAATGGTTAGAGGCACACTGAACCTAAACGTTAAGTTGGAGAGGTCTCGTCTAATGAAGTCAACGCTCCGTCCCCCTCGTGCTCTAATCCAGAATCCCGAAAACTTTCAGCTCGAGTTACACAACCGCTTTCAGTGCCTACAAGATTGCAATGCAGTGGACGATATGAATGACAAGCTCGTGGAAACTGTCCATGCGGTCGGAGCTAAGTTCTGCAACACCCGCCGCAGAAGAACACAAAAACTCTCCGATCACACTCTTAATCTCATGGCTGTTAGACGGGAGATGAGGCTGCAATCGTCAACAGATTTGACAGCATACAGGCAACTGAACAGACAGATCTCCAAATGCATGCGGCGAGACTTACGCAACTTTAATACTGCTCGTATTAAAGAAGCGATCGAGCGGAACCAGGGCTCCAAAGTCTTTGCCAGAGATCTGTCTGCCCGTAAGAGCCAACTGTCAAAGCTGAAGACTGAGTGTGGCAGCATCGTTTCCGGGACACCTGAGATTTTGAGTGAGATTGAGAGGTTCTATGGGCAGCTGTACACATCATCGTTGGAGCCACACGCAAGTGTGAGTAACGATCCAAGAGCAAGTCTTATCCGACACTATTCCGATGATATCCCGGACGTCAGTCTAAGCGAGATTAGAATGGCTCTCCAGCACCTTAAAAACGGCAGGGCCCCAGGTGAGGATGGAATTACAGCGGAGCTTCTGAAAGCGGGTGGAACACCGGTACTTGAAGTCCTTCAGAAGCTCTTCAATTCCGTCCTCCATGGTGGCACTACTCCAGAGGCGTGGAGCAGAAGTGCGGTGGTCTTGTTCTTTAAGAAAGGCGACAACGCTCTCTTGAAGAACTACAGACCGATTTCCCTTCTGAGCCGCGTCTACGTGCTGTTTTCGAGAGTCATTACGAATCGTCTCGCACGCAGACTCGACGACTTCCAGCCTCCCGAACAAGCCGGTTTCCGAAAAGGCTTCAGTACCATAGACCACATACATACCCTGCGGCAGATTGTACAGAAGACTGAAGAGTACAATTTGCCACTTTGCCTGGCGTATGTGGACTATGAGAAAGCCTTTGATTCCGTCGAAATTTGGGCGGTGCTGCAGGCCCTTCAGCGGTGCCAAGTTGACTGTCGGTATATCGAAGTGCTGAAGTGTTTGTACAGTAGGGCTACGATGGCTATCCGAGTACAGAACCAGAGCTCGAAACCTATCCAACTGCAGAGAGGTGTAAGACAGGGTGACGTTATATCCCCGAAACTCTTCACCGCTGCTTTGGAAGACGTTTTCAAGCTACTGGACTGGAAAGGATACGGTATTAACATCAATGGCGAGTACATCACTCACCTTCGATTTGCCGACGATATAGTCCTTATGGCAGAATCGCTGGAGGACTTAAGCACTATGCTCAATGACCTCAATAGCGCCTCCCAACGGATAGGTCTTAAGATGAACATGGACAAAACAAAGATCATGTTTAATGTCCATGTCACACCTATGCCGGTAGTTGTTGGGAGCACTATGCTCGAAGTTGTTGACGAGTACGTTTACCTGGGACAAATAGTCCGCCTAGGTAAGTCCAACTTCGACCGAGAGGTCAATCGACGGATTCAACTCGGCTGGGCAGCGTTCGGGAAATTACGACATATCTTCTCGTCAGGTATACCTCAATCTCTAAAAACTAGATTGTACAACCAGTGCGTGTTGCCAGTGATGACTTACGGATCTGAGACGTGGTCCTTCACTGCTGGCCGTATGAGGACGCTCAAGGTCGCTCAGCGAGCTATGGAGAGGGCTATGCTCGGAGTTTCTCTGCGTGATAGACTCAGAAATGAGGATATCCGCAGTAAAACCAGAGTGACCGACATAGCCCAACGGATTAGTAAACTGAAGTGGCAATGGGCCGGCCATATAGCTCGAAGAACCGATAACCGATGGGGAAGAAAGGTTCTCGAGTGGCAGCCTCGTACCGGTAGGCGTAGTGTAGGGCGACCCCCCACTAGATGGAGTGACGACCTGGTAAGATATGCAGGAAGTCGATGGATGCAGGTGGCTCAGGACCGTGCTTTGTGGCATTACTTGGGGGAGGCCTATGTTCAGCAGTGGACTTGTGAAGGGCTGTAATGATGATGATGATATATATATATATATATATATAATATAAAGATAAAATAAGAGTTATCTAAATCTAGATTTATAGTATTTTTTCGCGACTTCATATAAATAAATAATAAATAATTTAATTGTATTAATTTTCTATGAAGATATAATACAATATAGTATTTATAATGCGTTCAAACTAAAATAGATTTATGTAAAAATTCCTGCGTCCCGTTTACAACAATCAAAGAAGGAAAAGCAATTAGAGTAAATAAATTCTTACGCTTTATTATGTTTTTGTTTTGTGGGTCCATTCCTTTTTTTCCTTCGAGCCGAAAGACGTAAACGCTTTTTGTTACCTTTTCGGGAATCTGGCTGAGTGTTATCTGTAGAGTAATCAGTAGGTGTAACATCGATTTGTTGTTAAAAAATTTGTCTGTTCGACATAAGATATACCTTGATAAGTAGTTGGTACCAACCTATCTATGTACATGGATAGGCTAGTAGCTACCTACTATATATATACATATATATATATATATATATATATATATATATATATATATATATATATATATATATATATATATATATATATATATATATATATATATATATATATATGCATAGTTGTGTGTGGGAGCAGTTGTGGCCCAGTATTAATAGCCCGGACTTACGAGTTGTAGGTTTTGAGTTCGAACCCAGCCATGTGCCAGATGTGGGAACATTATAGGCTGATGATGACTGACTACATACGTAGTTGTTCATGTTATCAACATGATGTGGTTAAAAATTGGTTTGATATTTTTACGGTACAATTAGCTACCTACTTTAGCTCTTGTATATAATTATGTAAAAAAATCTACTTACCCATTTTACAAAACGACTCAACGAATAAAATCGAGATATAATCCTTATCCAAACAAACTCGGTGTCTATATTCACTAATGCCAGGTTCGTATTACATTATAAAATCACTAAACCTTTCGCAAGCCAAATCAGTGTCCGGTATAAAAAACAAGATCGTTGTAGTAGGTAAAATAGAATAAACCAAAAATAAAATGCAACAGCACATTCGCTTACGCGCAGTCAACGAATTCTATACCTGCTAACAATTCGCGGGAGGCCCGAGAGCCGAGCGCGGGTGCACCAGCGTCTCACCCCGCCACAACCCCGCACGACTCGTCCCCCGCATACCTCACCACCACTTGACTAACAAGCGAGTGAGAACGCGATAACAGTCAACGAAAAATAGTGTGCGGAAATTTCATAAAACTTGATCCAGGAAATACGTGTTTTTCAGTAAGTCTTACTGAAAAACACGTATACGTATACATACACTTAGAAACTCCATTAAATTTTCGAGTTTTCTATCAAAATATTTTTATTGGTTTTATTATTTATGAGTACATTATGAGCGGCCAAAGTTCAGGTAATTTTGTGCAAAAAAGCAGATTTTTGTAGGCTTATACTGAATTTGTTTCTCCAAATTTTGATTTTTTTGTTTTGACAGAAACTTAGATATAGTGCACAAAATACCTATTAAATCAAAAATTTCAAAGAAATATCTATTACAACGCCATAATCATGTACGAGCGTTTGTATGAAAAGTAAGACCGGTTGGCTGCTCTTAAAGCCACATAATAGACAATGTACCCAGGCGAAACCGGGGCGGGTCGCTAGTTTCTATATATAAATATATGCATATATTTATATATGAAAACTATAAACAAATGTTAATTATATAAAACAAATGTTATTGCAAATCTTAATATCTTATAATATATATAAATTACGTGTCACGTTGTTTGTCTGCGATGGACTCTTAAACTACTTAACCGATTTTAATCAAATTTACACACCGTGTGCAGTTTGGTCCAACTTGAGAGATAGGATAGTTTTTTTGCCCATGAGTGATCCACAATTTCTTTTTGCTAATTTAAGAATTTTTGATAGGGCATGACAGGGTCATCGAAAAGGGCAGAACAACGACTGTCTGGTAAGCTAGTAGAATATAATATTTAGTTATATTAATTTTACTTCTCCCACTCCCGTACAGATACAAAGAAGAGTGTCAACGTATATTCGAGCTTCAGAATCGAGTACTTACTAGTACAGAAGTGCTGAGTACAGACGAGGCCGAGAGCTCTGTCAGCGAGGAATCCGATTTAGAGGAGATGGGCAAGAACTTGGAGAATATGTTGGCCAACAAGAAAACTACGGAACAAGTATTTAAAACTTATTACGTTTTAATAAAAAATATATTTAAAATTAAAAAATGAATAATTTTTGTGGACTAATTGTTATTTTGTGATATCTTTGACAGTTATCATTAGAAAGGGAAGAAGCGGAAAGAGCGGAACTAAGGAAAATGATTCTAGGACAGTCTGAAAAGAAGCCGCAGATCAATCAAAATGATCAACAGCAGACTTCAAATCAAGGTTCGTAAAATCATGTATAAGTGTGTGTGGCTACTTTATATTATTATAAAAAGGCAACATTTAAAATAAATACTTATATAATTTTCCATCAATATGTGATGATCCATGTGTTCCATCGTTATCATTATCATCATCATTACAGACCTCCACAAGTCCACTGCTGAACATAGGCCTCCCCCAAGGAATGCCACATAGAATAGTCCTGAACCATCAATACTTAATTCTTAATTAGTTTTTATATTTAAGCAAACATCACACATACATTTAAATCAATTTCGCGGATTTAAACACACTTAAATTTGACTCATTTTTTAATTTAAACGTTTTGAGTGTTTTATAATACTATATTATATATAATTTTTAATTTAATATTTTATTTATATTTAATTAATTAACAAATAACGAACAAGCACAACTCGCGATCTTGGAGCTTATCGATGGTACTACAAAATATTCGATAGTATATTTTAATGAAATTTTGAGTCTTGCTAACTTACCTAACTCTTTCGTTCAATTATAGTTTATTGTCTGTGCTTATTGTCTCCAGGACGTGTATTACGTATCGTTCGTACATTCCGTAACGCCTCCGGGCAGAGGTACACTCGAGTGGAGTTAGTGAGAAAGGCGGCCGTGATTGAAGCGTATACTAAGATACGTTCCACTAAAGACGAAGCGTTCATACGTCAGTTTGCGACTATGGATGAGACACAGAAAGAGGAGATGAAGCGTGAGAAAAGAAGGATTCAGGTTTGTTTCATGGATACGCATGGAGTTTACATCTTTAAAGGTACACTAGTAGCTCATTCTTCCATATAGACGTAGTCTGGCGATTACTCCACTGTTTGATGGTGTACGTTCAAAATAAAAACTGATTTCAATTTGTCTCATTCTTATCTAGCCCTGTATGGAAACAAAAAAGTAAAAAAAAAGAATATACTCAAAAGTGATAATTTTAACATTTCTTTGGACGGAAAAAAAATAACATAAGAAGAACGAAAATTGCAAAACAGTTACCATACAGAGATAGATTAGGTGTTCAAAAGTGCAAATAATTTTATTTTGAACAGATACATTCAATAGATTTTTGATGATATTCAGATTCCCAAAGGTCTTTTTATAACATTTCGCGCGCTCGTTTCATTGTAAATCATCATGCATTTCGATTTCGCACGTGATGGCGGCTGAGATGGCATGCATTTTAACTCCGCCCACCACTTAGTTCGTGCTGGGGGCACCTTAAGAAAAGAAATTTGCTTTTTTTTTCAACTCAAGTGATAAACTTACAGTCCAGCTGATGGTATGTGACTACTGCAGCACACGGACACCTGCAACCAACTTCAAGAAGGCAACATAAGCGTTGTCGCCTCTGAGAACTAAACTGGAATGCCTCACAACCTATAATTATACCGGTTCTCTTCACCCTTCAGACCAGAACAAGCAGTGTAAGTTTGCAGAAGTAGCTAAGAAAGTGGTTCCTATTCAGATGGACTCATAGGCTCATGACCAATTTTGATTTAGGTTCATTCGCAGGTCAAAAAATTTATAAACGATTGTTATTTTTTAAAAGAAACAATTCTGGAGTATTTCCAGCTCCCTTTATTTGCAATGTTACATGAACCATGTGTGTTAAAGTAAACAGATTTTTTAATTTAATTTCAGGAACAACTGAGACGCATTAAGAGAAACCAGGAAAGAGAAAGGCTTGCAGGAAATGTGACAGTGCCTGGTCAATTCCCAGGAAATAACGACAGTGAGTTGACTGACTACAAAAAATTATGATTTGTGCCTTTAACTTTGTTATTTTTTGCTTAAAATTAGAAATGTCGTCTTATAGTTCCCTATTATAATAGGAATATTTGTTTATCTACAGGTCTAAACATGTCATCTATAGATCTGGGTTCACCATCGCCAGGGTTAATTCCTTTAGGTCAGATAAAGCAGGAACCAGATCTTCACACACCTTCTAGGCGACGAGCGAAATTGAAACCCGACTTGAAACTGAAGGTTATTTTTGTCATATTCGAACATTATTGTAATGCGAAGCAGTGTGTTTTTAGCTTAGATAGAATGAGAAGTCCGAAATAATAGAATGCAATGAAATTACATTTGCTGTATGAAACTGAATCAGTTGATTTTTACATTTTTAGTAATTTTTATGGAAAACACAATCACTTATTAATAATAATTTAACTTAAAAAGAAATAGAAAATCTAATGACACTAAATATCACTTTTATAATGTTTCAATACTGTTGAATCCTAAGGTTCTTCTTTTTCGAAGAAGCCGATCGCATAGATAGTTTTACCCCACGGCTAAAAAGGACCGCCGGTAAATATCTTAGTATATAATGATTATAATATTCATTAAATTGAATAGCGTTAATCGCTAGTTAGATATTACAATTGTCTTAAGGTCTCCCTCAAGGAATGCTACAAAATATTACAATTGTCTTAATATCTAACTAGCGATTAACGCTATTCAATTTAAGATAATCATTAGAGACTATTTATTTTATGTTTTTTCATTGAAAAAAAATCTAAGTTTTTGGGATAAAATATAGCTAGATCACTCCTGGCATTACTTTCTATTTTTTCTTGTTTCATTACAATCGGTTCAATCACTCCGCAGGTTAGCGCGTACAGACAGAGAACAAAAGGTTTAAAAATGTCCATTCGTGTCTTAATTGCATGCAAATTACTTCCTCAGCAATAAAAGGCAGTTATAGTATTTCAATCAGACACGTCAATTTTGAAGTGAAAACTTCTTTAGCGGCGTGGTACACTTTTTTGTAATGGGTAAAAAATGTTAAACTCGCGTTAGGACACGTGACCCTGATCGAAAATTCGTAAGACAGATGGAGAGAGAGAGAGACAGCCGGCGCGGCGTAGGAGAGGAAGTATCCCCCTCTCTTTCTACGGCGCGGTGAAAATGTATGCCTGCGCCTGCTGTTTCGTTTAGGTGGCGCAGGGCACTTGTTATTCATATGATGTATTCGTCCTTAACCAATTACTATGGACGGCTCGCACTGGCTTTGCCCCGTTAAACAATAATATATCTATAAATATTAGGTAGGTATAGTTTCTTTTAAAATGTCATGGTATGCCAAATTTTTTGTTCCGGTTTTCTGGGGTTTTTATATAAATTAATTTTTCACATTTCCTGACCTAGATATACCAACATGCCACTGCCGCGCCGACCGCCACCATAAATATTTGTATAAAAGTGGTTACTATCAGTTATCCTTAGAAGATCTAGAGGAACAATTCAGCCTTTCATTATTTTCGTGTATCTTTAACTTTTGACACAGCGCTCGCCATAGCAGCTCTCAAGAAACACGACTTTTTCCGACTTAGTTGACGAATATCATCATAACTTTTGGCAAAATATATATAATTACTAGGTGTCTCAAAAGAAAGTTCACATTTAAATCTTTTTTTAAAAGAAAAGTCTTAGCTTTATTGAAAAAATGTTTATTTTATATTGAAGTACACTGTTTGGGAATTTATTTTTTAAAAATAACATTGTCCAAATGTAAACCGTTGCGCTCTCGGCATTCATTTAGTCGGGCACTAAAATTGCCTATGACAGCTCGGCAGGTAGTCTCCGTGATGGCTGCCATTTCATGACGGATATTTTCTTTTAATTGTGCCAGGGAAGTCGGTTTATTAGCGTAAACTTTTGATTTGACATAACCCCACAGGAAAAAATCCATAGGCGTTAAATCGGGACTCCGTGGAGGCCAATTTATGTCACCTCGCCAGGAGATTAATTTGTTCGGAAAAATTTCTCGAACTCGAGGCAGAGATCTGTTGGACGTGTGTGAAGTTGCTCCATCCTGCTGGAACCATGTTCTTTGGTTGTAACCAGGAAAGTTTTGCAGTTGGGGTACGAAAAACTCGTCTAACATCTCCACATAACGCTCTGAATTCACTGTGAGTGTGCGTCCCCTTCCATCTTCAAAAAAGTAAGGGCCGATAATTCCTCGCGCCGACATCGCTGCCCATACGGTGACTTTGGGTGAATGTAGCGGTTTCTGATGTTTTTGTTTTGGGTTGGTTGCACTCAAGTAACGACAATTTTGCTTGTTTACATGCCCATTCAGGTGAAAATGGGCTTCATCGGAAAACAAGATGTTGGTGAACGTTGGAAAGCGCTCAATCATCTGATTTACAAAGGCAAGCCTCTGAC
Source organism: Parnassius smintheus behrii (assembly GCA_036936625.1). Classification (NCBI taxonomy): domain Eukaryota; kingdom Metazoa; phylum Arthropoda; class Insecta; order Lepidoptera; family Papilionidae; genus Parnassius; species Parnassius smintheus. Next base: position 28,438,508 of record JAUPFT010000004.1, read on the forward strand.
CAGCATCTTGAGGCTTCAGTTCTTGCACTAACTGAATTTTGTACGGGTGCAGCTTTAAATCTTTGTGTAAAATGCGGCATAATGAAGATCTGTGCACATTTAAAGCAACAGCACGCTTCCGAATCGAGAGGTTTGGATCATCTCGAATAGACTGAGTAACACTGTCCACGTTTTCGGCTGTTCTTGATGTTCTTGGTCGCCCAGATTTTGGTTTCTCCAGAGTTGACCTGACAGTCTCTTCAAACTTCTCAACCCATTTTGCAATGAGACGAGTGCTAGGCGCATCATTTAAGTGACGAATATGTCGAATACTGCAGAATTTTCTACGCGCTACAGTCGCCGAATTACCGTTTTTGTAAAACTCACGTACGCACAACGCACGGTCCGCACCAGAGAAACGCTCCATAGCGACTAAATTCCCAAGAGCCAGACTACCGACTGACATACCCCCCGCGCCCCTCAGAATAGTTGCTTTCGCGTAATAAGATAAGCAAATGTGAACTTACTTTTGAGACACCTTGTACATAATATATAGCCAATCTCCATCTGGAATAACGTATCTTTCAAATGATGTGTGTATTGGCTCCGATTAAAACTACCATTTACACATACACAAGCTCACAAAATTTGCATTCTCACTTTATAATATTACAATCTATACGATTGTAACTTCTTCTTTTTTCATTAAATATTAAACGTCACCTTCACGTTAGAATTTTCTAATGTATCGTAGGGGCAGTTCATTTATAAATTTCGCAAAGACAAACTATATAGCCGTCTCCGTCGCCTGTACGTAGAGAAAATTCATTGTTTTGTAATGAAGTTATCAAAAATTATTTATCAAATTAAAGATTATTATAGACACACACATCTGTATATATGTATCTGTAGTAGTTCTTCAAAAAATCATATGTCCGTCTCCTAAATACAGGTTTACAGTAACCATCTTAAATATAAAATATTAATTAGAAATAAAATATTAAAAATAAAATATTAATTAGAAATATTATTATTTATACTTATCAATATAAATATGTTTATTTAGCTTTTATAATTTAAATGATTACTTTAGAAGATATAATTCATTTATTCATTCCAGCTTTTCACAAGTCCACTGCTGAACACAGTCTTTACCCAAAGAATGCCACAAAATTATTTATTTTCGCACGCCTCACAACGTGAGGGAGTGCTCTATTCTCAATATATGACCATACCTCAATTCTGCTACATAAAGTCGTTCTTACACTTTTAGCTAGACATTGAATTATAAGATTAGTTTATTTTCAATTCATTCGCTTTAGATTACACAGCAAAAACTTTTGGTTTTTCCATACATAACATAACATAACATAAACACTCACGCCTGTCACCCAGAGGGGTAGGCAGAGACTACAGACTTCCATTTAGCACGATCCTGACATACCTCTCTCGCCTCTTCCACATCCATATACCTACGCATACATGCTCGTCGGTTAAGGGTACTCTTAATTTGGCCCATTTTAAGTATATCGCCAATGTGGTCGACAAACTTTCGCCTAGGACGTCTCTTTCCGACTCTTCCATTCACTTCTGCAACATAAACTTTCTTTGTCAGTCTTTCCTCGTTCATTCTTTCTACATGACCAAACCACCGAAGCATTCCTTTCTTAATCCTGGTCACCGCATTATCTTGCAAACCACACTCTTCTTTTATCACACAGTTTCTCACCCTGTCACTCAGATTCAGCCCTAACATACTCCTTAGCGACCGCATTGCTGTTGCATTTATTCTACTCTCGTGCTTCTTCTGCCACAGTAGGGACTAATACAACATTGTGAATTGCCATACGTGCCTTTTTTGACACATTCTGACTTTTCACAATAGAAATTTTCACAATAAAAATTTGGAAGAATGTTTTTTCCAAATATTTTATTATGTGATTGTTGCATATCCAACTAATGTAACGGATGTCGGCGCGCGCAGTGCGGTGCGTGTGGGCAGGTGGGGCACATGCGCACCAACAAGGCGTGTCCGCTGTACACAGGGCAGCCGGGCGCGCCGCCCTCGCCCGACCACGACGTGGACCCGCCGCCCGACCCCGACGATGACGACCTAGGCTACGTCGACGGCACCAAGCTCACGCTGCCCTCCAAGCTCATCAAGGTAACTATATACAACACGTAACATAATATTACGCGCTCCAGTCGCCGACACAACTAGCGCCATCTAGTGTCAGGAACGAGAGCGAGGGGAGCGTTGCAGTTTATGGTTGCGCGGAAAAAACCATTGGATTATTATATTTGACGGTAGAGGTGCCAAGCCGCTTGTTCCTTTCCGACAAAACGATATCATTCATACCCTCCTCGATCCTCCATCGACACATCGGGGTGGTGGGGTGGGAGGGGCAAGAAGATGATTCTAGAATGTCACGTAATCATCGGGGCCGAGGACATATAAGGCACGCGCGACCGTTGCGCGGCCTCTTTCCTACCGCGCCAGTCATTGGAACAACAGCTCTTTCCACCGCAGTCGTCGTTGAAACCACACCGCTAGTAGAAACCGCTTTAGCCTGGGAGCAGTCGAGCTCCAGAAAACCCGCCTCACCTCGTGTGAGATATAGTCGCGCACCGCCTCTCTCCGGAGTGTTCCAGAAGAAGTTCCAGAAGTTGCAGCTATAGTGCTCAACAGGATAGAAGAAACCCCGGTGAGTCAACACTCCTTTATTTACTGCCTTATATAGTTTAACCCGCCCCAATTTTGTTGTTCTCCTAATAAGGCAAGATTCCTTTTCAGCGATTTGGCACCATAATAGTTTAGTTTTAGGGAAGAGCGAGTGCATTATACCGCATGCTATAGTAGTCGCTTTTACGTAAGCGTAGAAGCATCCGCATATACAGTCCACTTTAGTTAATATCTCGCGTAATAGGTTTAAGGTTCGACCGGGGAACTAGACTTCGGCAGCCTTAAACACGTGGCTCCACCATTTTATGGTCACTTCGAGCAGGATTTTGGTCGAATTGTTGAATTAATTAATTAGATAATGCACTCCAATTTATAGAATAGACTTAAATAGTGTTCGTTTAAATTTAAATTTTGATTAGGTACTCGCAAACAGAATTATTCGTTTTATAGCGCTCGTATTTGATTAAATTTAAAGCCTATTAAATAATTGAAACAGTGTAATAGGAACCGTTTGATACGCTTACCCACAATCTTGATAAAATTATTGAATGCAAATGACGCGTCACCTCGACTCGCTGCGCAGGTGTTTGATTTAATTACGTAATACGGCATACCGAGTGTCCATCCTTTATTGTTTGTGCGTTGTGAGATTAATTGTGATTGATATAACTTTATTATAATAGTTTAAAATGGCAGTTAGTGGAAGTGAAATCAAAATTAAAACGCTTTATGCTAAGAGGGACATACTCTTTTCGCGTATGCAGAATATAAGTGATTATATAAAGAACATTCATATAGAAGCAGTGCGGGAAACTTTTTTGACCGAAATTGAAACGATAGATTCTCTACGAATAGATTACGAAAAAATATTAGACCAAATTAATCATTTGGAATTACAAATCGACCCGCAATACATAGTGAACTACCAACCGCTGCTGGCATTCGAAGATATGTTGTGTCGCGTGAAAAAAATAGCGAGATCCCTATCTCAAAACGAAGCAAAGCCGGAAAAACAGGTACGTCCAAGCGACTCGATTAGGTTGCCGCCAATAGATATTCCGGTATTTAATGGTGATATTAAGACGTGGCCCTTCTTCTTCAGTAGTTTTCAAAACAATATACACAATAACCCATCGTTATCGGACGCCGAAAAATTATATTACTTAATCAGTAAACTTAGTGGCAGGGCACAGTCGATCTGCTCTGGTTTTACACCTACAGCAAACAATTACTTATTAATATTCGAAACGCTTAAAACTAAATATGAAGATAGGAGAATGTTAGCTTCCGAATATTTGAACCAGATATTCGATCTTAAACCTATATCATCCGCGAACATCAACGGCTTAGAGCAATTTCTAGATAAATTTGTGGCATCGGTGGCTGCACTTAAGAATTTGAAATTTAATGACCTTATGGACGTGGTGTTTCTCCATATTGCACTGAAGAAGTTGGACCCCGACACCGTGCGTGCGTTTGAAATGGAGCATCGTAGCTCGGAGATGCCTTCCTTTCATTCATTAGCATCGTTCGTGCGAGATCAAATAAAGGTGATGCAGCGCTCTCCGAACGTTAAACAGGAGAATAAAAGGTGCGTCGACCGTAGACAGACTCAACCATCTAAAATAGCAGGGTCGTTAACTTACGTAACCGCTACGCCAACATCACTCCAGCATACTTGTTTAGTATGTAAAGATAGACACGGTAATTTATATAATTGTGCGACTTTTCGTAAATATTCACCAAGCGAGCGTTATAAATTAGTAAAGACAAACAACCTATGTTTGAACTGCTTAAGCGATAAGCATTTAGTTGCAAAATGCAATTCGAGTTCCGTATGTAGCAAGTGCGCCAGGAAACATCACACGCTATTACATTTTGAAAATAGCAATATAGCGGCGTCAAGTAAAGCGGATAAGGAATTCGCCCCTACTAAGGTCAACGATTCTAGCGGTCGACCTGGTGATGTCGCTCTGTGCTCATTGGCAAATATGGGAGCACAACCTCCTTCAACCGTGTTACTGGGTACGGCACGTATTTTGGTTAGGGATTCGCGTGGAAACGAACAAAGCGTCCGTGCACTGCTGGACAGCGGAGCCCAAAATAGCTTTATAACGCGACAATGTTGTCAGCGCTTAGGCTTAGTAATAAATAGGTCACTTTCATGTCCTGTAATTAAAGGCATCGGAGGCACTAGTAAATCGACACAGGGATATATAAATTTAAAAATTTATTCTCGGATAGATCGTAATGTTAACTTTGATATAAATGCACTAGTAGTAGATAGGGTCACTGAACGGTTGCCAACCGTTTCGGTTGACACCTCGGCAATGATTGAATTTAAGAATTTGACTCTGGCGGACGACACTTACGCCGTTCCTGGAAACATAGACATGCTCATTGGAGCATCGCTTTTCCCTTATCTTTTGTTAAACAATAAGGTCAGGGGCAACTCTTCGCATACCGCGCCTTACGCGCTGGAAACCGTATTGGGCTATGTGATCCTTGGCTCCGCCCCCATCATAGATAGTATTTCGGCAACCTCTTATTGTGGTATGGCTGTCGAACCGCTCGAGTCGTTGGTCCGCAAATTTTGGGAGATGGAGGAGGTGAACGTCCCACCCATAGCTAGCTCAGATGACAGGTTATGCGAGGAAATTTACGTCCGCACGACCATTCGTGATCGCGACGGTAGATATAGTGTAGCGCTACCCTTTAAAGGAGATGTTTTATCCCTCGGCGATTCGCGTCAAATGGCGGAAAAACGTTTCTACAGCTTGGAGCGTAGGATGCTCGCTTCACCCCAGTTAAAGGAAGCTTACGACGGCGTCATTAACGAATATATAAGAGAAGGTTACATATCACTTGTGGCTTCGAAATTAGATAACTACGAAGACACACCGTCGTATTTCATACCACACCACGGAGTCATTAGAGAGGACAAACTTACATCTAAGTTACGTGTAGTGCTCGACGCTAGTGCTAAAACTAGCACTCACCTGTCGCTTAACGATATCCTCTATAGTGGCCAAAATTTACAGGGCAGTTTATTTAATATAATAGTCAATTTTCGTTTGTTTAGTATAGCACTATCCGCCGATATTCGTCAAATGTTTCTTTGCATAGGGGTCCGTGAATGCGACCGTAGATTCCAACGCATTTTATATCGTTTCAACCCAAAGGAACCTCTAATGGTGTTTGAATTTAACCGCGTTTGTTTTGGTCTAAAGTCGAGCCCATTTCATGCGTTACGCACGGTGAGACAGCTCGCTCACGATGAAGGTCCCTCTTATCCTAAAGCTAAGAGGGCAATTGAAAGCGGATTATATATGGATGATTTTGTGTACTCGGTCGATAGCGTGGAGGAGGCAACCCTAACCACCGCCGAGGTTATAAGGCTCATGAAATCGGGTCAATTCGATCTTGTGAAGTGGACTAGTAATTCGCGTCCGGTTTTGGATACAATCCCACTATCACACCGTCTTTCAGCGATAAAGGAATTCGACGATTCTGATACACACAAGGTGCTCGGTCTATGTTGGTCACCAGAGTCCGACGTGTTTAGCCTTAAGGTAAATCCGCCCGTAGAGAAATGCACAAAGCGCACAATACTGTCATGCGTTGCTAGATTATGGGACGTCATGGGTTTCGTAGCTCCAGTGGTATTATACGCTAAGCTTTTAATTAAACAACTTTGGTTATTGGAATGCGACTGGGATGACTCGCCGCCTGACAGCATTGTTCGGTTGTGGCAGCGCTTTAGAGAGGAACTTCCTTTATTAAGAGAAATTAAAATACCGCGTCATATAAACGTAGATAGGAATAGCGCCATAAAGGTCGTTGGGTTTGCAGACGCCAGCGAGAAGGCTTACGGGGGCGTTGTATATTTCCACGTCCAGAATAATGGTAGAAATTCGATTAGCCTCATTAGTTCTAAGTCGAGAGTCTCCCCCCGTAAGGTTGTCTCTCTGGCGCGCTTAGAGCTTTGCGCAATATTAGTACTCGCCAAGCTTATTACCGCAGTTATCAGCGCATGTAGGGATAGAGTTCACATAGAAAGGATATTTGCCTTTTCCGACTCCACCGTCGCCTTATGCTGGGTTCATTCTTCACCCCACCGTTGGGATACGTTTGTTGCGAACCGAGTGGCCAAGATACAAGACGAGTTAGAAACGCGGAACTTTTATCACGTGTCCGGTACGGAAAACCCCGCCGATTGTCTATCCCGTGGACTCACCCCGATGCAAATAATGGACCACCCGCTTTGGTTCCACGGACCTGCTTGGGTTCACTTGGATCCCTCGCAATGGCCAATAACCGATTTCGAACCTTCGTCAGTGTCACAACCGCCGGAAGAGAAGAGACACGCTCTAGTGGCGAACGTTTCGAGCGAGGTTTCTCCAATAATTGCTTTGGCGAACCGCTTGTCCTCTTGGTCGAAATTATTGCATAGCGTAATTTACGTTTGTCGATTCGCGAAGCTGTTACCGCGACGTTCGTATGTCTTAGCATCCGATTACAACTATGCCGAGTCGCTAGTATTGCGTGAACTTCAACGTGCGCACTTCTCTGAAGAAATTAGAAGATTACAATCGAATAGAGCTTGTAGTCGCGCCTTTCAACGCCTTAAGCCATTTTTACAGGATGGGATTGTAAGGGTAGGTGGACGCTTGTCCAACTCGCAATTGAGTTTCGACCAACGGCACCCTATTGTTTTACCGCGTAAAGACCATATCATGAACTTATTAGTCGACTACCATCATAAATTGAACTCGCACGCTGGCCCCGACTTGTTGATGTCGATTTTGCGTCAGAATTATTGGATTCTTTCTGCACGTAGTTTAATACGCAATCGGGTGCACAGATGTATAGCTTGCTTTCGGGCACGCCCCAAGCCGTCATTTCCGGAAATGGCGGAACTTAGATCTTGTAGAGTAATACAATCAGTAAAGCCCTTCACGCACACCGGGTTTGATTTCGCTGGTCCGTTTAAGGTCACGCTCACTCGCGGGCGTGGTATAAGATCCACAAAGGCTTACGTCTGCATTTTCGTATGTCTAACTACTCGAGCGGTGCATATAGAACTCGTTGGTGATCTAAGCACAGCAGGCTTTATGGGTGCATTTAAAAGATTTCTTTCCCGCCGTGGCCCTGTAAGTAGATTGTATTCGGATAACGGTACGAACTACGTCGGTGCAAAACGTATTCTATCGGAACTACATGAGCTCTTAGCTAGCAAATATTATAATTTGGAGTTCGCTCACATTCTAGCCGAGAACCGCATTGAGTGGTCTCTGAATGTCCCAGCCGCGAGCCATTTTGGGGGCAATTGGGAGACTAATATCAAGAGTCTAAAGAGTCATTTATACCGAGTAATAGGAGATCAAATTTTGTCCTTCGAAGAGCTAAGTACGGTGCTCGCTCAAATTGAATGCGTAATGAATAGTCGCCCACTTTGTCGTACGTTGTCTAGTGACCCCTCGGAACCGCTGGCTCTAACTCCAGCACATTTTTTGAATTTAACGCCTTTAAAGTATTTGCCAGCCGCAGGTATGGATGAGAACAGACTTAGCATTTCCGCACGCCACAAATTATTAGATCGGTTAGTGCAATCGTTTTGGAAACGATGGAGGATGGAATACTTGCATACTTTGCAGTCTCGGCAAAAATGGAACACAGCAACTGAGCCTTTAGCTGTAGGAACTGTAGTTGTGCTCACCAAAGAGAATACGCCGCCTCTCCACTGGCCGTTAGGAATTGTCGAAGAGGTCTTTCCCGGTTCCGACGGAGTAGTTAGGATAGCTCGCGTTAAGACCACGGTTGGGTCTTACTTGCGTCCGGTTGTCCGTTTGTGCCCCCTGCCTCTTCCATAATTTAAATTAGCTTTCTAGATTAAATTGTAGTTGAATTTAAGTAATCTTAGCGTTAGTTAGTTATTTTGTTAGTTGATCTTAGCTCTAGTTGTATTAGTTAATTTTGAAGGAAATCCTTCAAGGGCGGGGGAGATGGTTGCGCGGAAAAAACCATTGGATTATTATATTTGACGGTAGAGGTGCCAAGCCGCTTGTTCCTTTCCGACAAAACGATATCATTCATACCCTCCTCGATCCTCCATCGACACATCGGGGTGGTGGGGTGGGAGGGGCAAGAAGATGATTCTAGAATGTCACGTAATCATCGGGGCCGAGGACATATAAGGCACGCGCGACCGTTGCGCGGCCTCTTTCCTACCGCGCCAGTCATTGGAACAACAGCTCTTTCCACCGCAGTCGTCGTTGAAACCACACCGCTAGTAGAAACCGCTTTAGCCTGGGAGCAGTCGAGCTCCAGAAAACCCGCCTCACCTCGTGTGAGATATAGTCGCGCACCGCCTCTCTCCGGAGTGTTCCAGAAGAAGTTCCAGAAGTTGCAGCTATAGTGCTCAACAGGATAGAAGAAACCCCGGTGAGTCAACACTCCTTTATTTACTGCCTTATATAGTTTAACCCGCCCCAATTTTGTTGTTCTCCTAATAAGGCAGGATTCCTTTTCAGCGATTTGGCACCATAATAGTTTAGTTTTAGGGAAGAGCGAGTGCATTATACCGCATGCTATAGTAGTCGCTTTTACGTAAGCGTAGAAGCATCCGCATATACAGTCCACTTTAGTTAATATCTCGCTTAATAGGTTTAAGGTTCGACCGGGGAACTAGACTTCGGCAGCCTTAAACACGTGGCTCCACCAGTTTATGACATCACAGATCTTTCGACCGACAGCGCCACCCGAAGAACTAAGTTTCTAGAGAATCTATACTCGAGCTCTCGGTACCTTGCGCGTGTTTACTTGAACATTCCGGATATTTTTGCTAATTTAAATAAATAGGTGGCGCAAGATGCGATCGAGACGGAGTTGAACTCGACGACACAAGCGAAGCTTTGGAGCGGAATTAAGTGAATTAGTGTGTTAACGCACTTTGTGAAAGTAGTTTGTTTAGAATCGTTTACTGAATCGATTCCTATAATTTTTAATATAGGTAATTTTTTATCCCAAAAATAATTAAAACTACGTAAATTACAGTCGTGCTAAATCTGTACAGTCAGAACAAACTGAAATGGATTTTTAAGAATGCAGTTTTATTTGTGTTATTACTAATTCTGTCATTCAATAAAAATAAAGAAAAATGAACTTTATTTCAAGCACGTTAAAGTCTTTGCGTTCGTGGATTTGTACTGTGAGCACAACATTCTTCCGGAATTAGTATAATTAATTTGATAAATAATCAGTGCATAAAAATGTTTAACAAAAAATTCAGTGTATGTATTATGATTATAACATAATATACTAATTGGGGTGTCTGAGGGTGTGCGTTAATTACGTTACATATTGTATAATGTCCACTAGACTGAATTTCGATCACGGCGGCCAGCCTCGACGGAGACTAACCATCGGTTCAGGACAGGACTATAATAGGCTAAGCTTTCCATTGACGTCCGTCGAGTTGGGGGTTGATACAGAAGTTTTTACAGAAAGGTTACATTAATATAAGCACACACGTAAAATTTCAACATGCGGAAAAGCGTACTTTTTGAGAAAAATAATTATTGAAAATCAATTATTTTTGCAATATTTATGTCAATCCCTATCTCAGATTATATGATATTTTTTTACAGAAAGGTTACACTATTGTAAACACACACGCAAAATTTCAACATGCGGAAACGCGTACTTTTTGAGAAAAAAATTATTGAAAATCAATTATTTTTATAATATTTACGTCAATCCTTACCACAGATTATATCGAATTCTCGCCATTGAATATTCGTTTTCCGTACAGTTAAGTTGTCATACGTTCGGTATCATTTTGTTGTACATTTTACGTAAATAATTATATTTTGTACTCATTTGAATAGTTTTCATGCATACACATATATTTAACAGTTTATATTTAAATTACAAAATTATTATCATTATGAGCTATTAAAATTAAAATGTGTAGTGTTTACCGTTTTTTGCCGGCTTGTGGGACGTAACGTAAAACTGATGATTTCTAAGAATTAATTAAAGCAATATGTGTATAAAATTGTATAAAACATGTGTATAAAACAGTGCCCACCTATTAGGACAGATAATAAATAAAATAGGTTAGGTTCAACTTATGTCAAGGAACTGAATTAATAGACCCCAACTCCACGTGGTACGAGTCTGTCCTACCCCTAGAGTGGTTTTATAGAGCCGGAGGCGTGGAGAGAGAGCAGCCTGCACCTGCTGTATGCCTGCGATTTGTTACGCAAAGGCGTAGAGGCTGCTCTTCCCGCAGCGCCGGAGACGTTGCAGTCTCAAAATAGATACAGAAATCCCTCTGAATGAGTCCCTCTATTTATTTTTGGTGAAGGGGTTCCCCCCCCCCCCAAGAGGTCCCCATGGTTTTTTACACTTAATATTTATCCATAAAAATAAAATTTCCTCAGAATTAAAATTCAAAAAACTCAAACAGGGGGGGCTCCGCAACTTTTCCCTTTAAGGGGGAGTAGTACACCTCACCCTCGCCCTCCCACCACCCCCTCCTACCTCCAATTCTTTTTTTTAATTAGTTTGTTTAAACGTGAAATAATATAAAATTAGTTTTTATTTTTTTTATTACTTCTGGTTCTGACAACCCTAGCAATTTATTGTTATGTCGGTTTTCCGGCAACATCAAACACGATCTGATTAAGCTTTGTAGAGAACCAGAAACCCTATTTACTGGAACGAGGCATTCCATCTAAGTTCTCAGGTGTGGCGACAAACCATCTGCATTTTGATTCTAAGTATAAGTGTAGATATTTTATTCTATAAAAAGGAGCCATACTGCAGTTATATTAGAGCAATATATTAGTTCAAACACGAGTGGCTCGGCTCAACCGAGTAAAGTCTCTAAAAACTCTCACTGAACATCGACGTAAAATAGCACCTTAAATGCTGCTCTGTTTTTTATAGTGTCGAAGACCGTTTCTACTTTATATGAGACTTTCCATCCTAGTCCTCAGGGGTGATAAGGCATCTGCATTTTAATTCTAAGGATAAGTGTAGATGTCACCTTCTTAATATATATAAATTACTTGTCACGTTGTTTGTCCGCGATGGACTCCTAAACTACTTACCGATTTTAATCAAATTTTCACACCGTGTGCATTTTGGTCCAACTTGAGAGAAAGGATAGTTTTTTTGCCCATGAATGACCCACAATTATTTTTTTTGAATTTAAGGATTTTTAATAGGACATGATACAGGTCGTTGAAAAGAGCAGAACAACGTCTGTCTGGCAAGCTAGTATTCTATAAAAAGGAGCCATACTACAGCTATTTTATAGCAATATTTAATTTAATAGTTCAAGCAAGAATGGCTCGGCTCAACCGGGGAAAGTTCACACTCTCACAGAACACCGACGTAAAGTAGCACCTCAATGCTATACGAGACTTTTCATCCTAGTCCTCAGGGGTGATAACACGCATCTGCATTTTGACTTGTAATGAAGAATAGATGTAAATGTTTATGGGCTACAGCATCCACTTATCAGGTGGCCTATGTGCTCATTTGTCATTCTTATTCTATATAAAAGGCAAATGTCACATAAATATTCAATGAGCGACGAAGATTAACTAACGGGTCAGTTAAGTGAAAGAATGTTTACTGTACTCACCTAGCACCCTTGTAGTCCACCAAAGAGACTTGAATTCACCATCCTTAAATCCACCATTGCGCATGTCAGGGCTGTGCTTGCGACTCGTGCCGTTACGTATGCGAGCCATTGATTTAAAACCGTACGACCTCCCTGTGGAATAGTTTACCAACGGCGATTTTTCCGGACCGATACGACCTGGGGGGACCTTCAAGAAAAGAGCTTACTCCTTTCTAAAAGGCCGGCAACGCAACTGCAATTCCTCTGGCATTGCGGTTGATCATGGGCGGCGGTAGTCACTTAACGTCGGGTGAGCCGCATGCTCGTTTACCCCCTCTTCTATAAAAAAAGTCTTAATATAATAATATATATATTAAGTCAATGGTGTAGATGATGTTTATTTCATTCATTTTGGTAAATGGATGGCCCATAGTCACCATCTGTCCAGAACTCAGAAACAAGTAGGAAGTAGGAGCGTTGGTACGCCTAAGGACTAAAAAGAAATGCTTTTTTGCCTGTAATAGGGTCTCTTAAACATAAGGTTTACATTACATTATATTATGTAAAACTACCACTACTCGAACGAACAATTTATTTTCACTACTGTGGTGTGGTAAAAAAAATGTTCGTTCGACTATTGTCGTTAATAGCTTCCACCTTCATTTTAAACTTGTTAGAACGTTAATGAGATTCTTTTTAAAAATAAAACCATGAGGATTAGAGACCAGGAGAACGATCACTACGTACTAAAGTATAGCCCGCCTGTCCTTGAAAATTGTAGAATTTATAGCGGCGCTGACGTCGGTGAGTAGTGACTGCGAAGTTACATATATATAATGTACAAATTTTCTCCGCGGCATTGGTGAGAAAATTTTCATGCTCCGTGATTTTGTAATTTTTGACAAAAAGAAACATTAAAAAATGGAGAAATATTTTATTTTGCGTGGATGTGCAAGTGGTTTAGCATCTGATCGGAAAAATAGACTGAAAATGACTTTCATTGACCGAACTTTGCGATCGCAGCGCCTCACTTATGGTGTCCCTATTTCTGGTACACTATTATCTACGGCGATCGTTCTCCTGTTCTCTAACCTTCATGAATAAAAGCATGCCATTTATACGTGGTAGAGCCATGCTGCAGTTATATTAGAAGTATAGTTGTAGCACGAATGGGTCGGCTCGACCGGGGAAGGACCACGCTCTCACAGAATACCAGCGTGAAATAGTAGCTGAATGCTGCTGTATTTCGTATGGTGAGTGTAGAGAACCGGAGACCCTTTTTACTGGAAACGAGGCATTCCATCTTGGTCCTCACGGGTGACAACGCATCTGCATTTTGATTTGTAATCGAGGATAAATGTAGATGTCTATGGGCCACAGCAACCACTTACCATCAGGTGGACTGTGTGCTCGTTTGTCACCCTATCCTATAAAAAATTGCATTAAAATGTGTGGCAGCAATCAGCGGAGGAGTTGAAGCGGCGCGGGGGCATGGGGCGGCGCGAGGTGCGCGCGGCGGGCAGGAACAAGCGGCGCGGCACGGCCAGCGAGCCGTGCGACTACCTGGTGCGCCGGCCGGCCGAGCGCCGCCGCACCGACCCGCTCGTCACGCTCTCCTCGCTGCTGGAGGACGTGCTCAACCACATGCGCCACCTGCCCGACGTCCAGCCTTTCCTCTTCCCCGTCAACCCGAAAGTGAGCCAATTTCAACTCTATGCTTTGGAGTTAAAGTACGGTAGTGCATATTTTAGATTTACGTGTTTCTATTTTCTGTGTATTTCAATTCCGAAGAGAAATGCATTTAATCATAAAAACTCAATTGCTTTGTCCTTTTCTATGATTTGATTTGAAGAAAAAAAAATCAGTTTTATCTGAATTAGGATTAGTTTTATAATATATTAATTTTCTATTAAATTATCAAAAAACAAAAAATAAATTATAATGTGAGACCTTTTTCGAATCTCATTTAGTACATTTGCTAAAACAGTATTATGATGTACAAGATGATGTGCTCGCTATATCACGGTATTTTATTTTTATTGTGTAGTACGGAGTAAATCAATTACGGCTTTAATTTTTGATACTTCATAAAGTTCTTAATTTAACGAAATCGATAGTTTAGGGGTTTAGACTCAATTACTTGCTTTTAAACTGTTGCATCTACACAAAGTCAGTGTACATGTTGCTTCATATTTATATGACGGAAATATAGGTGTTTTACATGAAATTCATAAAAAAGTTAATATAGTATATAAGTTAATATAATATGAACAGACTAACAACAGAAACAAAAATTATTTCATTTATTGCAGCTAGTTGCAGATTACTATCGCATAGTGTCTAGGCCGATGGATTTACAAACCATCAGAGATAACTTGCGACAGAAACACTACCAAAGTCGTGAAGAGTTTTTGGCTGACGTCAATCAGATAGTTGAGAATTCTACACTTTATAACGGTAACTATGCTGTATATTGACATAAAATTTTGCATTTATATTAAGGTTATATTATATTGGATTAAAAAAAACCTTCCCATCTAGCTGATTCAGACAATCTACTTGTGTGATAAAATTTCGTAACCAAATAAATTCATTAATTTATTTATTAATTTATTCGTACACCGTAATAAAAGCCTCACAAGGTGCAATTTACCTTTTCACACCTTGATTACAAAACATCTCTCTGTTATTACTAAATAGAGTAGATTGATGATAAATAAAAAGAACGGATAATTTAATTATTATAACACCAAAACTTTACTCAAAAAAAAATGATGAAAATCGCTTCAAAAGCGACATTAAACACAGATGCGAATAAGCGATATTATTGTTTAACAAAAATGTTTATTGACTCAAACGCTATGAGGCTTGTGTTTTTATGTTATATTTTAATATAACCTTTACAGTAGCCACTTACATACTAATAATCACAAGATTTATAATTAAAAATACATTATAATTAAAACAACACTATTAATTTAGTTTGATCCTTTTATATAGTCTAGCAATATTCTAGGTCCCACCAGTAGTCTTACAGTGGCAGCCCAGCGTATGCTGCAACGCTGCGTTGAAAAATTAGCCGAGAAAGAAGAACAGCTCATGAAACTGGAAAAACAAATAAACCCACTTCTAGATGATAATGATCAGGTAACCTATTTTAATATTAGAATGATAACCAACCTAATCTCTCACCTAATAGTAATCAGTGGCTACTGCAGCAAATTGACACCTAAAGCCAACTTCAAACATGGGTCACAGATGCATATCATCGTTTTTTTATTAGATAAGGGTGACAAAGAAGCACACATCCCATCTGATGGTAAGTGGATGCTGTGGCCCATAGGCATCTACATTTTGCCTCGATTAAGAATCAAAATGCAGATGCGTTGTCACCCTTGAGGACTAAGATGGAATGACTCGATAAAAATCTTAAAAGCGACTGTAGCTTAAGGCTCTAACTGCATGCAACCGGCTTATACTGGTCCGAATAAAACCGACTACATGCGGTCCACTTGAATCCGTAAAGAAATTTATTTAGTCTACTGCTAGCACTTCCATTATTTAGTTGTCGCGATACATATTTATAAAGGAACGTAAACTAGATGAGATTTTAGCTGTTGCCGTTTATAAGAAAGGAACGACAGATACTGGTTTATGTTCATCCTTTTAACTTATACCGCTTATAATTCCATAGTGAATAGATTCACTATGGAACTAAGATTTATGAAATGCACCTTGTCAGAAAGGTGTAATATTTCATTCCCTTGATGTTGCAGTTGTTCAAAGGTAGCGGTATAGTCATCATTATATCTATAACAAAAATAATTTGGTTATTTTCTATTCATGTTATTAAACAATCGGATTTCACCATATCTGTTTTATAAAAACACCCGCGTGCGTCAGTAACAGCTATAACTCTGTATCCGTGTCCGTGTGCGTGTGGTATTTTCATATAACTACATACATTATACGTTATTACCACACTCTTGTACTAAAAAATAAGGGACGGAATGGAAACGAGTGCATGATTCGGTTGCTACTTTCTTAAAATCGGGATCAAATGCCCCCGGACCGCATGTAGTTGATGTAAGAAAAATTCATATGTTTTTTTGTGAAACGGATTAAATTCGGGCTTGACCAAGCCCGTTTTTACTGTGAGGCTCTAACTGTTTTATAGTTCGAGTCTTATGAATAAGCGCGGGCTGCAGACCCGGAAAGTCGTGTAGATTCATTCTGTCATTCAACTACTCAGGTGAGCCACTCCTGACTCAAGCATTTTAACTTTTCTTAGAGTGGTTAACATGAGAGTATTAGCAATTTTAAAATAATTGCCAATATTCATTAAACAAAATAAAATAAATAAATAAATCTCCCAGGACTCAGATGAAATGCTTTACAACTTGTAATCATACTAGTTCTTCCTTTAAATCACAACACAGCCTGGGTGCACTTGCTTGGCAAAACAGATTAATTTATATTAAGGTGGATGCGTCGACCGTCCGCCCATACATTTTTTAACCAAAATATACACTAAACACAGACACTCTTTATTTAAAACTAATCATTTTATCACTTCTCTACAATGAAATGTGTACGCGTTTGACCTTTATAGGCAATTACTTACATTATATACTGAGAAAAACAATAGTGAAATCCCGGAAAAATTTGACACTTCTTTAGTAGTGTGCGTGACTTTTGACACGCAAACGAAAGACGACGTTTAAACATTGGCACGCTAGATGGCATCCAAGTGATCTTAAATAATTCTGATAAATCAATACCTTAAGTTCAATAATTGGTTAATTTCCTTTCCAACCGTTAAAAAAAACAGTATAAAATAACATAAAACTAATGACCTTAGACACCCATGTTTTTTTGTAAACAATTTTATTACTTATTATTGTTGTGTGGCAACATAAATACCAAAAGTCGTAGGTAAAGCGACGTTGCCGTCCTTCCTGACATCAAACTGATAAGAGTACTAACGTATTCCTGACCTTGAATTGAGGAAACAAAAGCGTTGCCAAACTTCGTTCACTTGTTTGACTTGTTATAATATATTCTGATTTCGTTTGTCACGCTCTATGATTTGCGCGCGGAATTTCTTGTGTATTACACATATTTTGTATGAATGTTTTCATTGATTGAAATTGCAATATTTCTCTAGTATATATTTGAGACTATATTGTAATTTATCGTAGGTATAGTAATTAATTATTCTAAAAACGCAATTATGTTTTCGGTAGTATTATTAACAGCAGGCTGGCCCATGATTTTTCTGAAATATCGTCACAATACTGATTACCTACGTCATACGTGTCAGTGTTTCATATATGAATGTGTTTGAATACGTTTTTGGTCAACAATAAATACAATTATTATAAATCGGTAAACTACCAAAGTAGTCACAAAATTGAACTTGTAAACATTTGCTAAATATGCTTTTGCCGGGTTACATTAAACGCCCTTTACGCATATTTGCAAACAGTTTCAGACAGACACACATTATTAGTTTGTTATATTTTGTAGAGCTCAAGTTCACGGTTATGGTGCGTTCGGAAACAAATATAATTCAGTTACATAAAATCCTTTTTTCTGTTCCGTGCTTTATTGTTTATAAATAAATAGCTTATTCTAATCTGAGTTATATTTTTTTATTCGTCGGCCAATTCTACCAGGAATATAAAGATAACATCGAAATAAAAAAAATAAGTAAATTTTTGTACATTTTAGTGTTCTAGATTTTGTGTTCCGAACGCAACACAATTCATATAGAATTGAAGGAAGATTTGTGTATATATTGTATGGTACCTGGATGACCGAGCATTTCTCGGTATTTTTTTTTGAAATCGTGTGTTTTGGAAATTATATTTAGTATACTGATAAAATATGAAGAATATTTTTTGATCTTACCGACATAATAGAAAAAAACTGAACTGGTTATTAGAATGATAAATCATGAATGCAATGAATTTTTCGTATTTTAAAAAAATACTAAAAAGGGCTCGAAATAATAGATTTTCTCACAAAAGAAGGGAACTTGAAAAAAAAGGGAAAGAAGTCAAACCTAAGACAAGACGCGAACAAGGGCACTACGATTTCGCGACAGTGCGTTATCCACTTGAGCTATTACGATCATTATAATTGTGTTAAAATTTACCTTCTTATATGCAGTTTTTCATTGTCTGAAAACACGGACAAAACGACATTTTCTAAAAATGAATCCCAGCTAGATCGATTTATTGCCCCCAATAACCCCTGGACACTAAATTTTATGAAAATCGTTGAAGCCGAAATATACAAGAATTACTCGTAGGTATAGGATTTATATTTTTGTGTTACTAAAAGCTTTTGTTGAGTGCTTCGAAATTAGGAAATATTATTTTCGAACTTCCTGGTTATTATCACAAAATAAATTGTGTGATAGATTTGTTGTTATCTCTTGTTTATGAATTATAGTTTCTTACGTGTTAGTTATGAAACGTCTAATTATTGTAATAATTGGTACTGTTACAAATCATCAGTTTTATTAGTTTTAAGTGAATAGGCATGTACCATGTATAATTATGTTGCTTCAAATAAGTATTTCTGTTTTGATAAAAAATTCAATAGTGTAATGTATTAAAATAAAATTGCGTTATATTGTAATCAATGTTGACGTAATTTATTTCCCAAAGTCATAAATCAATTAAATACTTTACGCCGACAAATATACATATATTTTATTTTTGTAACAATCGTACATAGCGTTTTGTAGTTCTGCCTACCCAATCTACACATACAAAAAAATTAAAAATTGTTTTTTTTTACATACGCCATCTAGTGTTCTAGCTTCGTAAACGTAGGGATACGTCTGAGTGTGTAAACAATGACAGATGTTATAATCAATATTTATGTGGAATTGGGTGGATTTTGAGGCAATGATATGATCCATTCCAATAAAATGTAATATCAAATAACCGCTAAGTCTACTCCTACGACTTAATAATTTTCTAATTACACAAAAATCCAAATAAACTAAAAATGTTGACTTCAGCGCCATCTTGCGGGAGAATGGCTGGGAACTGTCCGTAGGTTTCACCTTAAATTATATTATCTTTCCCAGGTGGCGTTGTCATTTATATTGGAGAATTTATTGACAACTAAACTGAAGGTAATGCCAGAAGCGTGGCCATTTGTGAAGCCTGTTAACAAGAAGCAAGTCAAAGATTACTATAATGTGATCAAAAAGCCAATTGATATGGAAACCATGGGCAAGAAGATACAAGGTACTATCCTTATTTTAGTTGAGCTTGCTTTGGGATTTTTAGGAATATGTCAGCTGGCTGGTCATATATATATATATATATATATATATATATATATATATATATATATATATATATATATATCACAACCGCCACATTTAGTGGTAAAGTAAAAGTAAAGTTACAGCCTATATACGTCCCACTGCTGGGCACAGGCCTCTCCTAATTTCTGAGAGGGTTTTAGGGCAAGGAAGTGTCCGTCGCGCTGCCCCAATGCGTGTTGGCGAACTTCATATTATGTCTTCCAAATATATAATTCCTCAGACATGCAGGTTTCCTCACGATGTTTTCCTTCGCCGCCGAGCATGTGAAATTTAAATCAGCACTTAAAATTGCAATTAACAATTTCGTTGGTGCCGGCAGGGATCGAACGCGAGTTACTCGCGGTCTGTTATATTTACAGCGAGCGTTAAATATTTGAGCTACCACGGCTTACATTTAGCCGTGGTTACATTTATGTTATTTTGTACTGAAGTTTGGCGTCGCCTCAGCACACATAAAAGCAATTACGTCGTATTATCAGCTAATCACTACTACAAACCCGATTCGCTATGTTGACAGACGGATTTCAATACATATTTATTTGTAAATAGTGTGCAATTTGGCATTTTCTAAATAATTTGCATGCGAAATTTGAAAACGATTGTAATGTATTATAGTATTCTATGGCGGAGGAGCTAATTTGTTTGAAATATCTTTTTGTACTAGAGTTATATTTGATATAAAATATATGATGATTCGAATGATAGATCAAAAATAAATAAACCAAACCACAGATGTTTATAAAAGTAGAAACATTTAAAAAAGAGTTAAAAATGTTCAAAAAATTAAAGAACAAACGTGTGAGGCATTGTTTTGTGTATTAATATAGAATAAACATATTTAAAACTAACTTTTTAATTAAATGAAATTGTATAACAAAAAACTTCATCTTAGTGTCAACTAGCGACATCTGGTGAGTGGAAGATTTTTTAACCCTCTTTGAGTGCCATGTGATTTTTCTCCCTTTACCCATAGTTACCTTTTACGACTTCCATATGTAGAAATGGGATAGTTTTTTACGCCGCTACCGAACTGTAAAATGTCTTCTTGCATAATTTCGTTTAAACATACGAGCTGAGCGAAGCGTATCTGTGAATTGTCAATTTTATCTCCAAGTGTCAACCATGCCTATCTGCTGAATATCGGACGAAGTTCTGGCAAAATAATTATGAAGTAAATTCCACTCAAAAAACGATAGGCTCTTATGTTATAAGCGGGTGACAGAGCACTAGTCCTACCTGTGCAAAAGTATAGGCTCCATGCTTAACGCGTGATGTGAGTAAATGATCATTCCTGGAAACTTTTATACCCAGCAGTGGTAAAGCCGCGCTGGAGTGATATTATGGTTGCATTGAGTTAGGAGAAAAGTGAAACCCCTTTTACTGGTAACCAGGCATTCTATCTTAGTCGTTAGGGTAGGCAATATGTCGACATTTTGATTCTTAATTGAGTCATCTTCATCATTACAGTCCTCCACAAGTCCACTGCTTAACATAGGCCTTCCGCAAGGAATGCCACAAAGCACGGTTCTGAGCCACATGTATCCATCGACTTCCTGCATGTCTTACCAGGTCGTCACTCCATCTAGTGGGGGGATGCCCTGCACTTCGCCTGCCGCTACGACGCTGCCACTCGAGAACCATTTTTACCCATCGGTTATCGTTCCTTCGGGCTATGTGCCCGGCCCAGTGCCACTTCAGTTTACTAATCCATTCGGCTATGTCGGTCACTTTGGTTCTACTGCGGATATCCTCGTTCCTAACTTTATCACGCAGAAAAACTCCGAGCATAGCCAGCCATCTCCGTAGCTCGCTGAGCGACTTTGAGTATACATGTATAAAATAAATATTTTCATTTTACCAATTTCCTGACTTCAGTAAAACCTTTTAGTTAAGTATTGGGTATTCAGCCGAATAGTATCCAGATATTTGGTATTCGACTTAATAGGATAAAGTAGCCGAATAGGCCGAATACAAATATAATAACCGAATACTCGTTGCAAGTCTACTTAATAGCTGGTAAAGATTCATTGAAATCATTAATTTTACAGCTCACAAATATCATAGTCGCGAAGATTTCTTGAAAGATGTCCAACTGCTTGTGGACAATTGTCGCGCATATAATGGGATCAACTCGCAGTTCACTCGACAGGCTGAGACGATATTGAAAGTTACTCGGGAAGCCCTTGAACAGGTAAAACGAAAGTGATATCTATTTTCAGTGTGTTATTAGTAAGGGGAAATATTAAAAATACTACCTCAAATGGCTTGGTAAGATCCTCCGTTATGCCGAAAATATTGCAGCATTCATTTTGAAATAAATATATGGTAAAGTTTAGGATTAATGTTAAGAACTATGTTAGACGTAAACATGATTTCGTAAAATTTTCTCGATAGAAAAAAAATCCAATGTTACCTCCAAACTGAACAATAAACCGCTGTTATTCATAAAATACTTTAAATTAGATCATGAAACTTTGCATACTAACTGAACTAGCAGGGCTTATGTTGTTTTTTTTAATACAATAATTTTCACTGTAAAAAGAAATTACCTAAACTATCGGCGTCTTAAAGCTTGTTTCCTGCCGCCCGGTTGGTCTCGCTTCGGCTTTTGAGTGGTGAAGTTGTGTCACTTACGGTCAGAATACAAATTACGCAACAGGACAGTGTAAAATTAAAACGGGAAATAACCGTAATAAAAATAAGAAGCGACTGGGTTGGCGTAAAGAAACAGGCATAAATATGATAAACCTAATGAAATAAGTATCTAGCGACCTATCTACTTACAGTATTAGTGATTACAATCATGTCGGTACATAGCATACGACGTGCGGGGAAGTGGAGGCGAAATTAGAATTTGAGCTGATTTACTGTATCCCCTTAAGAGGGCATATGCTATTTGCGTCGAAAACTTCATGTTTTAGGGTTTTTTCAAGGGCGATATCGTTACGATGTGAGCAAATTATTTGCTAAAAATTACGGATTCAGAAAGATAAAGTCATTATTTAGTACATTGCAAAGGAAAATCATAGTTTTTAATGACGGCTTTTTAGAGCGAGGACAATCCCTTCATAGCGTTTTACGAAAATATGCGTCAGAGTTATCTTTCAGGTGGAATACAACCATGATTATAAGCTAAAATACTTTATTTTAAACATTATTATAATAGAATATATAGTCTTTTAGTGTATAGCAAAGCTTAAATTGTGAAAATATTACAGGTAATGTTAAATATCCAAAAAAATTTTAGCTCGTTTTATTTAGTCAATTATTTTATATGATTATTTTAAAAATACTATAAATCATCACGCGCAAACACCGTCTGATTCAGTGCGCCCCGGGTCTTCCCAACGATAGGATGTATCACTTTTCCCACCACAGTACCGCGTACGTGTTAATTCACACCGATAGTATAAGCTAGTGTTGCCAAGTGTCCCGATTTGTGCGGGATTTTTCCCGATCAACGATGAATCGCGACGCCAAATGTCCCGAATTTTCAGTAACTAGTCTATATTTCGATCGATCATTTTGACAGCAAAATTGAATATATCTGTAAGCTGCTAATACATTAAAATACTTTTGCTTTGCATATTTTCCTACCAAACTTGGACTAAATTTGCGTTGCGCGTAATGTGATGGTATGGCAAGATGCAGATATCAATCATGTTTATTTGTTTTTTTTCTCGCTGCCTGATGCATATCGCCGGTTTGCGCTATGCATCGCAATAATAATCAGTACAATATCAACTTATATGCTGCTGCTTAGATAAGTACAATTAGTAAAATGTAAAAGGCTTGTGGAAAAGTTCTTCCACTAGTCAATTTCTTCTATCATTTGTAGGTACTGTTGTTTTCAATAAATAAAGTAACATTATATGTCCGATGCAAGGATTTTATCTAGGCTATAATAATTGTAAAACACATTGCGAATTGTGTCAAAAAACTATTAAGCTAAGCTATTAGTTATACAGATAACTAATAGCGACCATGGCTACAAAAAATCAGTTTTTTGTAGCTATTGTAATTGTCCCGATTTGAAAACCAAATTCCCGATTTTATATGGACACACTCTCGGAAACGATGAAGGGGCATAGCTACAGAATAAACAATAGTTCGCGCAACACAACGCAAGGAATGATACTTTGTTAGATGATATTATTTAAATTAATTATTAATAATTTTTCAAGTCAATTTAATAGTAAGCCATTTAGAACTAAAATATTTATCCCTACAAAAGATATATTTGACGGCTCCATGGCGGAGTGATTTAGCAATAAGTTTAACTCTAAGGGCCGCGGGTTCGATTCCCGCACGAAACAAAAATTTGTAAACCTACAAATTAATAATTGTTCCGGATCTGGATGTTTGTCCTTGTGAAATTTATGTTCTTATGTTAACTGCCACCACTACTTAGGAAACATTCTTAGCGTGGAGGTAACGTTATTATAAAATAGAAACAAAACAGATATGATCCATGGCAGCTCAAGGGCAAAGTGATCGCCATAAACGCGAGCAACCCGGGTTCGATACCTGCCGACACCAATGAAATTGTTATTTAGGTAAATTATCTTTACATTATGAAACAGAATAAATGTATATCGAACAAAATCTATTTTATACAATATATATTTTTCAATTCGAACATATATTACATATCCCTTTCTAGTTCTTAACTAACTTGGCGTTGTGAGATTCCTTAGTCTACTTACTCAACAGAGTAAAAAAGAAAAGCCGACTTCAATTTACTACAAGAATAAAATAATTTATACATATTAGCTTCCGATGTCAGGGCTAGATCGGATATTAATTCTTATATACACTATGTCTTAGCACCGACCTCATAAGCTGTTATGTGGAAATTATTTTATTCTTTTGGTTCTAATAGTATCAGGATGATTCGTGCTAGATACAAATATGTTTGGATAAAACTACTATAGTAACCTTGCGCTCGCCCCACCTCGAGCAGTTACGCACACAGAGAACATTGTAGTGTGCTTCAATATTACGCCGTTCCAGAGCGATTTTGACTTGCGCAAATTTGAATATACGCTCTTAACTAGCGTCGTTTATTTTTCTATCTATTATGATTCTGTTAGATATTTCCTCTTTTTGTTTTGCTAATATGTATGTATGGTCTTTCGTATAAAATTTGTTTTTCTATGAGGATGTAAGGTAATAAGGTAAACGGGGGTTCCGTTTACCTTTATCTATTCGTCTATGCGATATTTCTGACGCTCCTAAGGGTTATTGATTCTTTTACACTGTCGTCTTATCGCAAAATATCTCTTAGACACACACATGGCACATGAGACTTATATTGTAATTCATATTTAACACTTTTCGGTTTTAATTGTGATTCAATTTAGTTTGGTGAACACGTGAGCCAGTTGGAAGCGAATATATCCAAAGTGCAGCAAAAAATGCTGGAAGATGCAGAACAGTCTGACTTGGAGTCAGAAGAAATACCGCAGTCGTCTGATGAGAAACGCGGACGCGGTCGACCAAAGAAACATAAACCTTCAACTTCAACAGGAGATGGTATAGAAACATCCAATTTACTCTATTTGTCACATTTTAATAATTTATTTTCCAGTAAAAAATATTTTGCTAAACATTAGAAACATACTAAGAATGGAAAGGGACAAAGTAAATTGTCCCATATATACTTTACTGCTGTCAAATGCATATACACAGTTGTTAATCATTACTATCATCATCATCATTAAAGGCACAAGTGCACTGCTGAACATAGGCCTGCACCAAGGAATACCACAAAGCACGGTCCTAAGCCACCCGAATCCATCGACTTCATCCTCTTACAAGGTCGTCACTCCATCTAGTGGGGGGTCGCCCCACACTACATACAATATTTAATGCATAGTTACTTATAATATATTTTTTGTTTTAATGCTAATAACATATCTTTACTAAGCTAATAAGTGTCTAAGTAAAAAATGAATGAAATCAAATAAACGAATTCAATTAAGCTGTCATTGAATTTTACCATCCTCGGCTACATCACAAATTACTTGCAGGTCGGATAGTAGCTAAGCACTGATTTATATTAAGTTAGAAATGTGAATAACCGCAGAATTAGAATCAGTGTCATAGACAGTACGACAGTCGACTATGGGAAATGCCCAGAAGATCCTTTAATCTTCAACATATGGCGCATAATATACAGGGTTATTTCTCAAAGAGTAGCCCAATTTTAAGTAAGTTCAAATATATAAATAATGATATACAGTTATTAGATATTTATTGTATATCGAAGGATCCTTACGAATGTGCGTACACAGTAAAATCACTTAAAATAATGCATTACCACACATTTTGAATTTAAAAGATAAAAAGGACAGAATGTCTTCTTTTATTAAACTAATATTTCTAAAAAATAAACTAAATTTTCGTTACCTCTTGCCTATAATACTTATCCTGCACCTTCTCTGCAAATTTGGCAGAATATTGCAAAATAACCCTGATTATATTGTTGTATTTGCTACCGACTCCAGTGATGGTTTCCGGAATATCGACACTACACGGCCGTATATAAGTATAACTTACCTATCGACTAGACATGTTCCTCGTACCTCCACCCATGGACCTCGTACTCGTAATGATAATGATAATACTGAAATAACTTGAACTTTTCAATTAGAGTCATTCAAAACTATAGTAAGAGAGAAATAATATTTCTCTGATGTTAAACACCGTCGTTTTGTTAGCTTGCAGTTTACGGACATGTTAATTAGAGAACTGGAGACCTTTTTTTACTGGTAACGAGGCTTTCTATTTAAGTCCCCACGGGTGATAACGAAGTTACATTTCGGTTCTTAATCGAGGATAGATGTATATATCTATTGGCCCAATATTCAATCGCTACTTAATTTTATTATGTCGTTAAGTCTCGTGGTTTCACAGTCACTTTGACTTAAAGAGATAGAGACAGCTCGAGACTTAACAACATCTTAAAATTAAATTTAGTTTTGAACAAATTGATCTGGTAAGTACTCATTTTTTTTTCAAACTTTTCAATTTTCAATTTTCATCAGGTAAACTGTGTGCACGATTGTCACCATTATTCTATGAAAAAATCAATTTGCGCAAATATAATATTTACTATACAACTGTTTAGATATATCGTGGGTAATTAAGCTTTCTTACTTTAGAGCTGCGACAAATGGTTCAGATGATCATGCAAATTTTCAGGTGCTACCCCCAGGAAGCGCGGAAGACCCAAAAAAGATCAAAATAGTTTGGAAGAAGGTTGGTGTTGTGAATATTAGACAACTTGATTTAAATAAATTTTGTATATCTCATTATATTTACGAGCTAGTAAAAATAATTTATGGTCTTTGTCTTGCACAATATTTATTTGTCACCGTATAATTTATATACGTGTTTTAAGCGATAAAGCCACGCTGCATTTATATTATCGGTCGGTTCAACCGGGGTAGGATTACGCTCTCACAGAATATCAGTTACCAGCGTAAGATAGCAACTCAATGCTGATCTCTTTCGTATGTTGAGTGTAGAGAACCGGAGACCCTTTTTACTGGCAACGAGGCATTTTGTCTTAGTACTCAGGGGTAGCAACGCACATAAGTATTGATTCTTAATCGAGGGTAGATTTAGATATTTATGGGGCATAGCATTTGACTGCAGCAGGGCATTTGACTGGCCTGTTGGTCTAGTGGTTAGTGACCCTGACTGCTATGCCGGAGGTCGTGGGTTCGATTCGCATCCAGGACAAATGTTTGTGTAATGAGCACGATCATTTGTTCTGTGTCTGGGTGTAATTTATCTATAATATTTATGTATTTAGAAATATATAAGTATGTTTATCAGTTGTCTAGTACCCATAACACAAGCTCTGCTTAGCTTGGGACTAGATGGCGTTGTGTGATAGTTGTGGAATATTATATTATATTATATTAAAGCATCCTCTAACCATTAGGTGGACTGTGTGCCCGTTTGGAACCCTTATTCTATAAAAAATTCTCTTTGTCTTGCACAATATTTATTTGTCATCGTATAATGTATAAATGGTATAAGGGGTAGAGGCACGCTGCAGCTATATTATGGTTGTAGCACGAATGGGTCGGTTCGACCGGGGAAGGACCACGCTCTCACAGAATACCAGCGTGAAATAGTAGCTTAGTGCTGCTGTGTTTCGTACGGTGAGTGTAGAGAACCGGATTTTTTTATAAACTCTACTTTGAATTAACCTTTAAAAATATAAAACGTAAGTATAAGTGTTTCTTTTTGGTTAGCGAAACCTAGTTTCAAAACTGTAGTAGATTTGGAAAAGAAAAAAAGACTGAACAAACGAAATTTTAATTTTTTTTACGTCGAAGAAATAAAATGAATTTGATTTAATTTCTCAGTATTTTAACATTAAAAATTGAGCGTTGTGGTGTTGTGCTGTAGTGGAAGTTAAGGAGCTACGTGTGTTTCTCGATGTAATATTTAACGTTTTAGTTTTCTTACAGTTTTTATTCACTGTTGAACACGTTTGTCACTGGTTAACTTAACTCGGGTCGACTGTTTGTATACTTATACTATACTATACACATTTTTAACGAGTTTATTCTTTCTTCTCTGTTACAGACCTTCAATATTCTGACAGTGGCAGTTCAGAGCTAGAGGAGGTGGAACAAAAAGACTCTTTTGTCGAATTACATGTACCACCAGGTAAACTTTCATAACATTTTTTATACGCAAGGAAATTATTGACGTAATTCCGTGTGGTGGTGTCATAAGACAATACAATACTCTGTTTAAATATTTCACATAAGAGTAAGAAAAATTCTCCCAAGCCTCCAATAGCACACACACACACACACACACACACACACATATATATATATATATATATATATATATATATATATATATGTTTTGACTTTCCATTTTAATCTTATATATGAGTTTTCTTGCGCTTATCAATATGTATGAATATTGAATAATGTCATGTAATGTATTCGTAAATATTTCAGTGGAGGATAATACTATGCACGGCGAGCCTAGTTTCGACACTTCCGAGTTCCTCAAAATCAAACGGGAAGTTCCCGACGAGCCACCGCAACAAAGCGACGACTTCGTTGATTTGGATCGTAGCACAGATTATACGTTCCCGCCTGTTGTTAAGGTACGTTCATAAATTGAAATAAAAAACTATTAACGGTAACAACAATATCTGTCTATGCATTATACTGCGTGACTATTTTTATCGTCTGGAAAATAATATGTTGTTTTGTGTTAGTAGAATAGAAGCTATCCTGGAAATTATTTGTGAAATATAGCAGAATATACATAAAAACATTCATCCTACGGCATTTGCGTAACACTAAAAATAGGCTACGATCGCTAGTGAAATAAAGTTGTAAGAGCGAGCGAGACGTAAGCGCTAGGGGGCCCAGTGGGAGGAGAGCGGCTGACACATGGCTGCAGCCAACATTTTTAGAATCGGCTGACGCGCGCCCTATGTTAAAAACATATTTTTCTCCTATAAGTATTTAGGTACTTTTGATATTTATTTTTGATTTTGACTGCCTCGTTGGTCTAGTGGTTGTAGTAGTGTGACAGCTGATCATGAGGTCCTGGGTTTAAATCCCGGGTCAAGAAATTCTCAGTAGCTGCCCGGAGTCAGGAAGTTGGCGGGGTCTCATCCCCGTGCCTCGGAAAGCACGTAAAGCCGTTCGTTGGTGGTGTTTTTTTCGCTTATAATGTCAATGAACTTAAAACGAGTAATGTAAGTAGACCTCCCAGTACTAGTTACTGCCTACTAATTCAAGATCAGCATATACTGGAGATAAGTATAGTAATAGATTAGTAATAGTTAGTCGACAAAAGAAAGATATTTGAAATAGCAGCACTTCTCATTGCCACACTTTCATTAATAATACCGTCGCGTGTCGTGGCGTAACTGAAGAGTTGAGAGCGCGGGCGGCTTTGCCCTTGAGCCTGTAACCCTGTGAAGTGACAAGGTCAAAGATGCCTACTAAATTTATTGTTTTATTGACATTGGTAAAGTAAGGTGGATATGATTTGAATTTATGATAAATGTGAGGACTCCCTTATTCTATAAAAAATACACATTGATCGACTAGCACGATATCACGGCACGGACGATGGTCGGAATAATGATGTCTAGTTATCTTATAAAAGTCGGTTAGATGGTGTATCACGTTTGCTGACAACATTTTTGAAAATCAGTATTCCAGTCTTCTATAGTATAACAGTGCATTAAATATATTTTTGTGTTTTTTATCTATTTGATTTTTAACTTAATTTTATTCTGATTAACAGGAGGAACCAATGGAACCTGAACCTGAACCATTGAATTTGAACATGGAGCAACAGATGATGGGTGTACCGCCTCCAATAGATCCACCGCAATTTAAAGAAGAACCACCAGAAAACTGGCAGGTTAGATATATAAATATTTAAATTTAATACTATTCTTGTATTATTTTGTTTGAAGTGACGAAACTCTTTTGTTTTCACTACACTAGGCGATCTATCATTCATGCAACTCCAAACATTCGCCTGAATCTGAGAGAGTTCGTTCAAAAACTTGAATCAAACATCCGTGTCGACGACAGAAAACTAAATTGTATATCCAAATAAATGTCTATTGTTTTCGTACTGTTTAAGGAATTCGGCCCTTATATTCCGATAACTGTAGTGAATTGATCGAATTATATAATTATCTATTTATTGTTTTTTTCACTTCAAAAACGTTTCGTTGAGATTTGAAACTCGAAACGAAAAAGTAACACGAAAAAGAGACAAACATATACATACATCTATAGGATTTAGCGTGCGAGAGAATTAGAATATTATATAAAATAGTCGTGGTGAGGCCACCTAGCGTCAATTTTACATAGTACCTTGAGAGTCAATAAATTTTGTTTGATAAAGTTACTTTACCTGTAAAATGAAGTTGATGGCGATATGAGAAAGCAATTATACTCGAAAAATAAAATTCTTTTGATTTATTACACAAAAAATTTAATTGTCTAAAAATAAGGATTGTAACATTTATTTACTATAAAATTAAACTTTTATGTTATATGTATTTCTTATTCTTTATTTTATGCCGCGCTTGTGGTTGAAAATTATGATATTAAAATCTATTGCCGTGAAATATTTTTATTTTATATTTCATTTACTTTGAGGTTATAACATCTGATGCGTGTGAACTGCGTGCATGTTTTTTTAATCTGACTTCATATTCTTTTTAGCCGGATCCAGCCATACAAGATGATCTTCAAGTAACAGACAGTGAAGAGGAAGCAGAGGATGGCCTTTGGTTTTAAATAATATTAGACATTATTTAGATAGTTTTAAAAGGAAATATTAAAGAAAACGTATGTGACAAAAAATTTACGACAAATAAGTAACTACTTGCAGTCATTTATCTTGAAAACATCTCCTTAGTCACTCAAATCACTGTATGTATTTGACTATGTTGATTTATTGTATTATATTTATATTTTATGTATTATGTAGACGTGACATGTGTTTTATTACTGTTCCAGAATTGTATTGTAATAGGTGCGTAAAATATTTAAAGATAAGATTAAAGATATTATTAAATATTTTTTTAAAGTATTTTTTTATTTTGATCACTTGGTGTAGATAATCGCGAACATTACTTTTAAAATGACCCCGGACCGGAGTAAAGGCATCTATCGAATAATAATTTTGAATGATACAAAGAAAATGACAAAATTTAAGTAAAAGAAATTGTATTCAAATGTTTGATTAAAAAACTTTCGTTTTTAAAAAAAATAAAATCAACATGAAATCATTCACGTGCTAAATCAAAAATGGTTATAGTCCCCTATCCATCTATTTGTTGCCGGCAGTGTAACCCTAACATAAACATGACTGTAACGAACTTTCCCGTAAACTACCAATGCCTTACACTGTCCTTAGAGTCGCCCACGTAAATCAAGAGTACCATATAAAAACTATAGGCCTACAATAAATAATATCTAAAAATAAGCGACAGTGGCGCTATAAGAATATCCACTACCGCGTAATATCCCGTGGGTGCCGTAAGTGGCGACAAATCAAAACAAAACAGAATGGGTAGCAGCGTCTCTTTAATAACGACTGAAAACAAAAAACTGCGGTTGCCACCTCACTTGCCAAGCGTGGCAACTATCACAGATGGCAAATATCCCCTCTGTGAGGTAATCTTTGGGGGAGGCCGTGTAGAGTCAACTCTCTGTTACCATTACTGGATATGACATAATTCAGCGCCGACATATACACGCTCACACAGAGGTCCTTTTAGTGATAACATCAGCAGTGTTGTGACGCAGTGTTATAGACAAAGAAAATAATAATTTTCGAAGACAAGGATGTAATTAGTAAAAAGTATACAGGGTAGTGGAGTTGTAAGAATATGCACAACATTTCGTCCCATGGGCGTCGCAAGAGGCGACAGAGCGTAACTAAAACAAGTGTTGGATAGCAGAAACTTTCCGATTACAACCCAAAGTAATAATAACGCGTAGGCAACCCAAGTGGAACCCAAGTGGAGTGGAAATAAATAATAGTCGGACGGGGCCATGTCTGGACTGTAAGGTGGATGTTGAACTTCTGTGAACCCGCATTGACGAACTGCATCCTTCGAAACACCAGCGGTATGAACAGGGGCGTTGTCATGGAGCAACAGGACACCTTTAGACAGCTTGCCTCTTCGTTTTTCCTTTATCTTGTCTCGTAATTTATATATTAAAGAAGCATAATATTCGCCGTTCACGACTGTATTACGTTCTTTAAAATCCACCATCAAAATGCCTTGAAAATCCCAAAATATTGTGCACATCAGTTTTTTAGTCGATTGTTGCACCTTTGCCTTTCTAGGGGGCTTTTCACCCTTATAACGCCATTCCATAGACTCGCGCTTGCTTTGTGGATCATAATACAGGATCATAGTTTCATCACCAGTCACTAGCCGCTCGATCACAGTCTTTGGATTTTCGCCACAAAGATCCAAAAACTCCGAAGCGCAGCGCACTCTTTCCTGTCTCTGTACCGCTGAAAGAAGTTTCGGTACCCATCTTGCACTCACTTTTTTCATGTGAAGATGTTCATGGATCGCGCGATGAAAGGTACTCTTAGAGAGTCCAACCCTTGCTGCAATTTCTCTAATCTTCAAACGGCGGTCACTCAGAACCTCCTCTTCGATAAGAACAATCGTTTCGGGAGTGAGCACTTCCACAGGTCGACCGTCGTGGCCAAAGTCTTCGACGGTTTCTCTCCCGAGGCGAAACTCTTTCACCCAATTTTTCACTGTGCTATAGGAGGGGGCAGACTCCTTATACACGCCATCCAATCGTTCTTTTATTTGGGCAGGGGATAAACCTTCTTTAAACAGAAACTTTATGACACTTCGATACTCAGTTTTCGACATTTTGAAAAAATACGCGACTCTCGTTATTCAAATGCCTGATAAACTAAGACTAAGCATTTCATGTCGATGCATGTTTCTTATATTAAGTGCACGATAAACGTACTATTTAATGCAACACAACATGTAGCGATATGTCGCGTTGAACTATATCAGACCAGTTCATTATGGGACCGCCTGGTATGTAACTTTACTCTATAATGTACATATAAAATTACAGCTTATATAATATGTGTCCCACTGTTGGGTACAGGCCTCCTCTCACTTCTGAGGGCGTTTAAGGGCAAGGAAGTGTTGGCCAATGCGAGTTGGCGGGCTTCACATGTCTTCAAAATATATTTTTTATTCTTTTTATTTTTCATTACATACAGGTTGCAATTAACAATTTCAATAAAGACATTAATTAATTCGCAACTATCCGCATAAAAATACAATGATGTGTCTTACCTGGATTGAAGAGCACCTCCCGCCCTCCCTCAGTTGCGTGCACTAATCCCGTCACCACTAGTTCCAGCACCACTACTCCCGACACCACCACTCCCAACACCAAGAGGCATCTTCAGGTGATGTAGACTACATCACGTGTAGAGGCGAAACACGTGTCGTATTGTCGTCGATGGTTTGTTTTTCCTGGAATAGTGGTGTTGGGAGTAGTGGTGCCGGGAGTAGTGGTGCTGGGACTAGTGGTGACGGGATTAGTGCACGCAATTGAGGGAGGGCGGGAGGTGCTCTTCAATCCAGGTAAGACACATCATTGTGTTTTTATGCGGATAGTTGCGAATTAATTAATGTCTTTATTGTAATGGATTTCCGCAAAGTAACGCTTGATTCTATCAATTATTAACAATTTCATTAGTGTTTACAGCGAGCGCTAAGTCCCTGAGCTACCACAGATAACGTACATATTATGCCGATAGATAAAAGTACTCCATTAATTTTTCCACTTTTTTTAGCTAAAATACATATATTTATTTATATTTCGATGAATGACCAAATCTATGAAATTTTCAAAATAGCTTAGGCAACGTGAAATGAAAGAGTTTAGAAATAAATAAACTTTTTTTTAAATAACGTATTCTATACTCTAATCACACATATATGTAGTTTAAGAACTTTATTTCTCATTAAGAATTAACTAAATGTAACAAAATATACTTAATTGAGCGTACATTTGAAATATTATAATATATAATGTAGGATGTAGGTAGTCTTCGAATCTTACAACAATTAATAAATTAAAAACTACAACCGAGTAAATACGGATCGGAAATGATATTGGCTAGATTTGTATCTTGGCGACAAAGTGGGAAATTTTTGAGAAAACTAAACTCTGAGAAAAAATGATCGATAAATGATTTCAAAAGATCATATTTTCGTGGCGGATCGCGCGGAATCCATAAGTGATACTGATATCGCTTTTGTGTGTATAAGAGGTTGAAGGAATAAATTTACGCAAACACTATACATTGAATAAAACTATTTATACGGATTCCATCGCGTTTAATTTACTTATTTTCGTAGTTTCGGGCGTTTTACAATACCCATTACCTACTGGGATGTTAGATGACCCAATGTCATAGTTAGCCCGGCTATCTTCAGTTTTTTAATATTGATTTTCAGTCCGATTTACGCAGAACGAGCTTACAGTATCTTGAACTCTTGCAGTGGTATGCTTGGGTTTGGGTTTAATTTTGTTAATTATAGGATCCCAAGCAGTTGGCAGCACCCATCCATCTTCTCTGTTGAAATTAGGATGTTTTTTTTATTTTAAATAGCCTCGTGAATCGGTGTTCTTTTGCGAGGATTTGTGGTTTATCAAATCTGATGTAATGGTGGTGGACGATCTTAAACATGTTCACAGACTGCAGACTTCCCGGAGTGTCGGTGCTTCACGTCAGCTATATGTTCTTTCACGCGAGTTTTTATGGATCTTAAAAATCTTAAAGATTATCAAAGATTAAGATTAAATAAAAGATTAGCGTTTTAAAACGAACAAAATAAACTCTACCGCTTTATTATATTAGTAGTATAGATAAAGGGATAGGTTCATGTTAAGCTGTGGAGTGTTGCAGACTGATATAAAGAGAAGAAGAATTTTTTTTTGTGGGAAAATCCTCATGGATACCATTCGTTGAGGGGGCAACGAGAAGGTTATGCCGAACCCCTACCGGCGAAAACCCCACGGTGGTCACCGTCAGCGTATGCGAGGGGTCCCGGGATCTCCGTTCGGAACGTAATCGGAGCCCCTCCAACACTTTGCTACACTAATAGCACGTCCCAGGGGCAATATTTGCTACCTCCAGCACCCTTGCGGTGCTACCACGATGTCTCGCGACAACTTCCGAGTCATCGTCCTCCTCGGGGGTTACATAACTAGGCGTTCGAGGCCCCCGCCCCGAGCGCCTGCAACCCCAGAGGCAGAGGAACACCGTTTTCAAGAGGAGGGCCATGACTAACGCCTTGGTGACGTCTCCGAACGGGATCCACCCTCTCTCGATCTCGCTCAGAAGCCTCCTTATACCTAGTCTAACAGGCAACCATGCGGATTGTTAGCACATTTTTCATCATGTTATCAATGATTAAAGTTGTAATAGCGCAAAAGCTACACCGCCGTCTTAAATTAAGCGAGAAATCAGAGTTAAATCACTGTTAGCAACATTGAAATTTTAAATCCCAATTAAAATGCTGAATTACGAACTGTGCGTGTGACACTGCGACAGAAATCTATATATTCTACATAATTCTATATACATAAGTGGTACTCAAGTTGCCCATTGTATTGAGATGTACGCATTGAGTAATGCCATGTATTTTATAATTTTACTGTTGAAAGTATATTTTATTATGTGTTAAATCTACTTGTATAGCGTTTTATTTTTGAGGCACTGTAGATTTATTTTCAATTATAGCAAATAGAAAGTTTGATAAATGTTTTTGGAATCAAACAAAGAAACATTACATTACATTAGCACATTTCACTTTACTTTAGTCGTCAGTTTCTCTAAATAAGTACAAATAGTACATCTCTTGCCACTCATTTTTATCATATAATTATCAATTTTCATTAATAATTACACAACGAAATACTTTTTTTCTCACAAAAATAGTCAAAACGTAAGCATGTGCCGGAAATTTGCTCAGTACCTATTTAATATTGTAGTCTTTCCCCAGTCTTAGCTCGCGGCCTTAGCCCTGAGTCAGATGAAGCTATAAGAGCCGCATGGACTAACATCACAAATATCTCGAAAATAGATCAGTACTAGATGACGCAATAACATGTCAGGTTTGGCGGGGGAGCGAGGGTCAGGGTCCAGCGCTAATCCCGCGCGCTTTACGGTGACAAGTTTCGAAATAAATTGGTAGGTACCGAGGTGATCCTGCCAAATAATGTTCGTCCGAACATTCGGTACGGTAAAAGTTTTACCGAACTTTCGGCCGAATATTCGTATTCGGTGACATCCATATTCGGCCCATCTCTAGTAATTTTTAGCGAAATGGGTTTCGAAATACGGGTTACAATTATGCCAAGTATACACACTTAACCACGAGGTCGTTATAAAGGACAATTATAAATTAATTATAATAACAGTTAATAATTTTATCAAAATTTTCGAGTCGAGATACATATATACAAAGTTTAATCAAGAGATTACTTACTTAAAATCGTGTATTAGCGACGAGGTTGAAAATTAAATTAACGTACGATGTCTGAAGAGCATCCCTTGCAAGGTTTAAATATCGTAGAAGCATGGAGTGGGGCCTCCGTTTCGAAGCGGAGTTAATTTTAACATCGACGGACTGAAAAATGGTTAAACGAAGTGGCAGCGTATAAAACGCTACCTTTGCTTTTATTAAGTTTTAATTTTAGGAGTAATTGTAGCTTCAGCATTTAAATTAGTCCGGTCAAGACACGGGCATAACTTAGTATTAAATATAACGTGTTTCTTATGTAAGTAATTACTGATGCAATGTGTATTGTTATATGTAGATATCTAGTCTATCTATCTACGCAATTAATGTACGTGAAAGTTTAACAGGAAACTGCATAATCAGTCTCTAGAGACTTAAATATTTCTTAACTCCTTTGCAGAGAATTCTGAATGTGTTTGTAAACTTAAGACCATGTTGTTATTCGTCCATATAAACATAATAATATGATTAATATTGTGGGTATTAATGCAGTTCTTTTCATTTAGCAGGTCTGCATTTGAACATTTGGTTTTTTATTTAAGAAATATCTTACTGATCATCATCATCATCATCATCATCATTACAGCCCTTCACAAGTCCCACTGCTGAACATAGGCCTCCCCAAGTAATGCCACAAAGCACGGTCCTGAGCTACCTGCATCCATCGACTTCCTGCATGTCTTACCAGGTCGTCACTCCATCTAGTGGGAGTTCGCCATCTTACTGATCACCGTAATAATATGTAGATAACATTGGCTTGCACCTCAAAAATAAATTTATGTTTAATGAAGAAAATAGAATATTATATTTTTCATATTACAAATTATATCTCTAAGCTCATTTAGAGTTTGAATTTAATTGGTTAGCATTAAAATTAACTAAGATCTATAGCATAAAGTAGTCTGTAATGTACCGTGAATCCTGGCAAATTAGCAATTTTGAAAGGGCTTAAAAGTTTAGGACCGATTTTCCGACATAAAGATACTCTCAGACTGGGTGTCAATGTTAAATGTGGCGCTATATTCTTCACCGATTTGATATATTAGTGATTTAAAAAGAAACATATAAACTTGAAAATATGTCAGGTTTGTCAAAAATCGTTCCATTATATACTTTACTTAATTTTTGAAGTAAAACTTTTTTATCGAAGCAGTGAAGAAATTTAGTACCGTATTACATAAGTCACTTGTAACGTTTTTCCGCGTAAGTATTATTTAACCCAGTTATGAAAATAACGTATTTCATAATTACGCGTACAATTTATTTTAATTTTAGATGTCACAATAAATTCTTAGGCAAAAATCTAAAATATATAAAACAAAAATACTCTCGTCAAAAATTTAAAATCAAATTGGTGCAATAATAAGCTTATAAGCCCCGCACTTCGATATTGCGACTGGCGACCATCCTAGTGACGTAGTCGAGTTGTCAGTACCGTTCGCAAGGTCAGCCAGCGCTTACGAGTACCTCTAACCACGTGTTTTTATAGCTTTTTATTTTTGTTATCCTGTTTTATTTTTGTTATCGTTATCATACTTATTCTGTTACAATGAGTAAGAAAGTAATTAACAGCCGTGCTCGTGAAATTATTATTAAAGTGGACAATTATTTTGTAAAGGAGAAAGAAAATATTTATAATTAAATACCTATTGATATATGTATATAATATAATATAAATACCTGTAACCCACGGTTATTAACATTTTTCACGAGAGGTGGCAACACATCAGAAGAAAAGAAGATTAACGTTTTTGTTGTCTGTACTTTTTTGCGGTGGATGACGTCACGCAGCTATTGTGACAAGGTTCCATCGCAATATCAACGTGCGGGGCTTATAAATTAATTATAGTGAAAATAAAAAAAAATTAGACTTGTCACAATAATTTTTAATAAGTATACGTTTTTTAATTAATTATAATTTTCACATCATTAACATCTTTCAATAGATTTGTCTATGTTTGCCTTATTCAAAAATTAAATAAGAAAAGGCGAGACAAATATATTGACTCAATTTATGTTGAATTGTAGGTTCTCTCTATGCATAAGTACGTAGTACTGTTATTTATTCTGTGGCATAAGTATGTATGTAATTACTCTAAGAATCGGCTTAACAATAATTCTACCAAATGAAACGTTGTCATACAAAAATTAAACAATCGTTAGTTGTCAAAGTGAAAAATAGGCGAACCGTTGGTTGGCAAGTGATAATTGGCCAAACAATTTTCGGCGAGAAAGCAGGATCCCGGCATCACTAGTATGGCAAATTTGTCAAGTCAGTTTTATGGATTAAAATTTGGATGAGCATGTTAAAAACGAAATACAAAATTTCCTTGTCATTAATATTAGCTTATTACAAGAACCTACATTAAGTATTTTAAATAAAATCAACAAAAGTTCTGGAGCATTGAACAAAGGTTACGTCGCTGGCAGAATTCCGTGTTAAAATAAAATGCCAAAATTAGCTCCCATGCTGCCATATTGAAAACAACTGTTTTAGTTATAAAATTTTCATAAAAATGCCATATCTCAAAAAACGTTATGTTGTCCGTATTACTACTACTACTTTCCATTGGTGAAGTTGTCAGACTTGACTGTACAGCATAAAACATCTACGGTGACTGTAGTTTCCATTAGGTTTTTATAAAAATTTCCTTTCCATTTATTAGTTAGCATACCTACTACTTTTCCTTTCATTATGTTGGCGAATCCGGGCTGCAAACCACTGGTTCACAGAGTACATTTTTTATTCGCTCACTGGGTATTAATCGCTCTCCAATATTTTTAATAAGCATTCGTAGACCAATAAAGAAGTATTATTGGTCTGAGTACGTATTATGGATTTAATGGCTTTACAGCTCGTTTCAACTTTTTTATTAATCAACATTAGAAGGCAGTTAAATTTTTCGTAGGAATTACAAAATGTTGCTTAAGTCGGTGTTATAAAATTTCGTTAAACTTTTTAAACTGAAATTCGTTATCGGTCCTTTGAGAATTTTCTCTTAAAGACTGATTATTATTGGATATTTTGTAGTATTCTCGTCTCGGTGGGCGAGGGAGCAAGGAATGAGTATTTGGAGAGTAAACAGTTGAGGGTAAAGGATTAGAGAAAAAATCCGACGGAAGATTTAGCGGGATGTTGATGGAATTGAATGGACGAAATACTGATGCATAATATTAAGAATTATAGTAGTTAATTACTTACATCCAATATACGCTTCATGGGCACAGGCCCATTTCTGAGAGGTTTGTGCAGTAGTTAGTACGCTGCATTGCGTGTTGCCTGACTTCATAAATCTTCGAAATATTTTATTCCTCAAACGTGCAGGTTTTCTTAAGATTTTAGATTCCATGCAGTGCACGTGGTAAATCAGCACTTAAAATTGCAATTAACGAATTCGTTGTTGTCGGCGGGAATCGAACCCGGGTCGCTGTGAAATTTACGCCTAGCGTTTAGCTCCTGAGCTACTACAGCTCTCCTCAGCATCCAAGATTTCTGTTAACATTGCAAGATCTTTAGGGTAGGACCTCAATGGAGAGAGCGATGTAGTGGCGCTTACAAGAGCTTGTGTTTGTCATGCGGCAAACATCTACCCCGCGCCCCGCCGTGGTTTTTCTACTAAAACCTTACCCTCATGCTAACGGTTTGTTAGATCGATATCTATAGCAGTGTTTTTTGTGTTATAACTTTGTCTTTACTACGCTCTTACATAACGAGTTGTTTAACCTAGTTACAAGTAATAAATATTTGTGAAACATATTTATAAAAAGTCAAATAAATAAACATGAATCAAGATGCGAAAAAATTTGCAGCCAGCTTCTATGGACGAGTCAACGCTCCCGTTGTGGAGAGATGCCGTCTTAATTTTTGCACAGATTTAGAAAAATCCGTATTAATGAGCAATTTCGAGAGACGAGGATGGCATCAAGTGGGACCTGACGATGAATGGAACTTTTATTGGTCGTCCACTCAAACCTGTAGAAATCTATTTAGCGTTGAAAGTGGCTACCGTATGAATGATAACCAAATAATTAATCATTTTCCTAACCACTACGAACTCTCAAGAAAAGATTTGCTCGTAAAAAACATAAAAAGGTATCGAAAGGAATTGGAAAGAGAAGGGAACCCGTTAGCTGAAAAAGCTGAAGTTGTTTTACATGGAGGACAATTGGGAACTAGGTATGTTCATTTGGATTTCGTCCCAATAACATTTGTTTTACCTGCAGATTATAATATGTTTGTAGAAGAGTATCGTAAGTCGCCTCAAAGCACTTGGATAATGAAACCGTGTGGAAAATCACAAGGAACTGGCATTTTCCTTATAAATAAACTATCAAAATTAAAGAAGTGGTCCAGGGAGGCGAAAGCACCATTTCACCCACAGCTGAGTAAAGAAAGTTATGTAATTTCGAGGTACATAGACAATCCTCTGCTGATAGGTGGCAAAAAGTTTGATTTAAGATTGTACGTTCTTGTTCCGTCTTTTAGACCTCTAAAAGCTTATTTATTTCAGTTGGGATTTTGTAGATTTTGTACAGTAAAGTATGATACAAGCGTCACGGAACTAGATAATATGTACGTACATCTAACTAACGTCAGTGTACAGAAGCATGGAGGGGATTATAACAGTATTCATGGCGGAAAAATGAGTGTTCAAAATTTAAAATTATATTTAGAAGGTACTAGAGGAAAATCCGTCACGGATAAATTATTTGCAGCAATGCAATGGTTAATTGTGCATTCTTTGAAGGCTGTTTCTTCAGTAATGGCCAATGATAGGCATTGTTTTGAATGCTATGGTTACGATATCATAATTGACAACCAATTAAAGCCTTGGCTTGTAGAAGTAAACGCTTCACCATCGCTAACATCGACTACAGTAAATGATAGAATTTTGAAATTTAAACTGATCGATAATATTCTGTCAGTAGTATTACCTCCAGATGGAGTTCCAGATGTACGTTGGAACAAGCAACCAAATCCTGAAGTTTTAGGAAATTTCGATTTGCTTATTGATGAAGAATTGTTAGAAAAGGACGAACCTTCGAGCTTTATTGGTAAATCAAATAAAAACGTAAAAAATCGTGCAACTTAAATGTACGTTGTAAAAAATCTAAACTTTACCAATGTTTCCAGATTAATTTGTCGTTGAAAACCTACCTATGTTTAAAAATTTGTCAATTTTTCCAATGTATGTTACTACTCGTTAACGAGAGTGGTGAAATTGGTTAATACACCACTTATTATTTTAAAAATATTTTTATATGGTGTCCTGCGAGCACACAGTACTTCCATACATCCATCTATTACAGCCCTTAAAAGTCCACTGCAGAAAATAGGCCTCTTTCATAGATTGGACTCCCGCGCGACGATATGGGGTGTGACTGTGTAGTAAAAATATTCACTATACAGTACTTATGGTAAGTGAATGCTGTGGTTCATAGACATCTGCGCCATGCAAATGAAATGCAGATGCGTTGTCACACCTGAGGATGAAGATAAATGCCTCGTTACCGGTAAAAAGGGTTTCTGGTTCTTAACATTCGCTGGTATTCTGTGAAAGTATGATCCTACCCCGGATTAAGTGACCTATTCATACTGC
The DNA here is from genome assembly GCA_036936625.1 of Parnassius smintheus behrii. Classification (NCBI taxonomy): domain Eukaryota; kingdom Metazoa; phylum Arthropoda; class Insecta; order Lepidoptera; family Papilionidae; genus Parnassius; species Parnassius smintheus. Next base: position 28,480,877 of record JAUPFT010000004.1, read on the forward strand.
AACCATAATAAAGTTGCAGCTTGGCACGGCCACATAAAAGAATATTTATGTTATATTATTTTGTTATATGTTTTTGTATTTGTGTTAAAAATGTGAATATATTATTTTAAGTTTCTTTTAGAAAATAGAAAGAAAATGCGTTCTTGTTGATATGCTTACACTAAAAATTTCTTCTGTATCGAAGCAAATATTGTATGTAGGCCATACAAATATTTGTTTCCCACCCTTTGCAGCATTGCAACTTGCAACCAAATATTTTGCCACCATGCTACCGAGTTATCAATATCTTGGTCGCTTTTATAGATATGCGCTGTATGATGACATTGCTCGTACATTCCTTTGATATATTATAAGAGAGAGACCAAAGAGTATAATATCGAAAGGAAAGGGGGCCGATCCGGAAATTGCGTCCAATGAAAGGTTACGCCTACGTTTAACCTTTTGAGTACACTATATACCGATGATTATATGACACACTATATGACATGATTTTTTATTGTATAAATCTATTTATTATGACTCCCATCACACTGAAAAATCGTATAAACTTTTTGCGTCATTTTAGTGTCAAGAAATAAAAAAAAATAAAAAACAGCAGTCACATTGGTGGCATCTTGGATGACGTCACACGGTCCATTAGACCAAAGATATGCCAACTCGGGAAAATTACAACTAGAGTTAACTCGAGTTGAAATTCACGCAACTCGAGCTTGCAGGACGAAAAAGAATAAATGTATTGCTACGTAAATTACTTTTTTATAAATTTGATTTTCTACCTAGCTCTTTTGTGGGTTGGGATACTTACAAATACAATTTTGTAGTACTAAAATGAGTAGGTACGATTGAAATAAAAAAGTATGTTTACTATCTATTTATCACATAATTATATATTTTTGGTTTTATTCTAAGTTATAGTAATTAGTAGTATAATAAAGTAAACCGTAAGTATTTTCAACATCAACATCCTCAAATAAATAATCATAACTTCTCTAAAGTTAACATATGAATAAGACAGCTTTTCAGAAAAAAAATAGTATTCTAAAAAAAACAAAAACTATCTTCTTGAAAGTCAATAAAAATATGTTTAATAATTGAACTAAAGATAAATAAAAAGTGTAATCAGTACTTGTTGAAAAATAAAGACGCCAAACAATCATTGAATGCTATTGAGAAAAAAATTTGATCAGCTTTTTAGATGCTAGACGGTTTTTTCTATCGTTGCACGAAATTCCGGCTACTGAAAATAAGCACCCCCAAGGAGTTGATGTTTCCGGTTGTTGTGTTGTCGAAAAGTACTTTGTGGTTGTTGATACGATCGTAATCGTCGTAATCGGCGGTGTCATTTGGTCGATTCACTATAGCAGGAACACAAAGCGCGCATTCAACGAACGAATCGCGCTCTTACTCTTTTACGGGCTCGCTTGATTCGTTCATGTACAGCCAGCCCAAACTCGAGTTAGGGAGATCCAACTCGAGCTAACTCGAGTTAAGCGCAACTCGAGTAAGGAACACGAGTTGGCCTATCGCTAAATTAGACTCTATAATAATAGCATATAATTGGTCGGTCAGCGTCGAAGGCATATCGATAAACGTGAAATCCAATAAGGGGCACCTACATGTTTTTGAAATTCATTCCTTTTACAAAAATACACTTTAGATCTAATATATTTTAAGAAAGCACTGAACTTAAAAGTCGTTACACAATAAATTATTACACAAATCATTCACATGTTTGCGCGTTTACCGCTGAAAGGAACCCCTTTGTAGTCTATCCTCAGGTACTTTCCTTGTTGCCGCAAATAGTATCAGAATCTTCGATATCGACATATCGAATGACCTGCAGGGTCGTGATCAGTTGGAAGAGAAAGCTAAATTGGCTTCTAAAAAGCTTAGCGTACTCAGTAGAGTGGGACAGTATTTCATGCCGGCACACCATTTGCAATTTTACAAGGCACATGGAATACTTTTCTCATCTCTGAGCTGGGCTCCCCAGTGCGAGCTCCTTTCACTTGACCGCGTAGAGCGTAGAGCGAATCGAATCGACGATGCCCGATGCACTGCGTGGAAATATTGTATACCTTTGAGTTTTCCATCGTGTTTATCACGGTGAGTGCTCTGAAGAATTATTTGGATTGATTCCAGCAACCAAATTTTGCCAGCACACATCGCAACAAAACTGACGTTACCATCCATATGATTTGGATGCTTGGCCATCCACTACCGTGCAATTTATTAGGAGTTTTCTTCCTCGCACAAATACCTTTTGGAATCGTTTACTATCGGTGATTTTTACAGACCGATACGACTTAGGGACCTTCAAGAAACGAGTTTACTCCTTTTTAAATGGCTGGATACGCATCTGCAATTCTCCTGGTGTTGTAGAATTGTATTAAAATATTTAAAAAAAGGCTATCTTGTTGACTGGTTGTACTGGTTGTACTGCTGACATAGACTTTCACGTTAAAACCAATGGCCGTGTGCCCCGACTCAGACTCACCCGATTTCGTTTTTGGTATACGTATAGTATCATTTACTGTTTAACCTCCTTAAACATCGTAGATGATTAAATCGGCATCCTGCATATTTTTATCGATAACACCAACGGATAAACGTTGTTAATCACTAACTCATTTGGTAAATAAATAGTGGCGTTACTGAATGACTTTTGTTCTGATCAGTCGTGGGTTTGTGCGGATATAGAAGCATTGGGAGTGGACGGTGATAGCTACACCTTCATAAGTGACGCTCATGGAAGTAGGAGGTGGCTAGATCACTGTTTAATATCCAAATCAGCCTGGAATGCAATTAAGAGCGTAGGTGTCTCCGAAGATGTTTACATTTCTGATTTAGAATGTAACTTAGAGGTTGTCAGGCCTAAACGGACAGTTAGAAGTCATGATAAAAATCTGGTCTTATGGGGTGAAAGAACAAATGTAGAAACGCAATGTTACCAAAGGATTTGTAATAGCAAATTGCGGGACATTGACTTTCCTCATGAGTTTACATACTGTGCGAATGGTTTCTGTGGCTTGGCCGAACATAGGGTCGTATTAGATAATTTGTATGAACAGATTGTTAGTATATTATCTGAGGCGGCTAAGGAATCCAGAGTGACTTGTAAGGGGGGACCAAGTCGGGGTAAGCGCGTATGTGGGTGGAACAGCTACGTAAAAGACGCTCACTATGAGGCCAGATGTAGTTTTAAGGCCTGGGTACTCAGTGGTCGTCCCTTATCTGGTCCTGTTTATGATGAAATGAGTGAAAATCGAAATTTTTTGAGTAAACTCAAATTTTGTCAGAAAAATGCTGAGCTAATCAAAATGGATAGATTAGCTCAACAATGAGCAAATAGGGATTTTAAAAATTTCTGGAAGTCGACCAGTAAGTTGGAAACTAAGCCTAGTGTTGCTACGAGCGTGGAAGGAATTAGTGAACCCAGTGACATCGCTAATATGTTCATGGGATATTTTAAAGTACAATCTCCAGCCCTCAACACAGGTGGGTAGTGCTGAGACCGCTTGTGGGGGAGAGGAACCTCTTGTGCATATTTCTGCTAAACAGATACGCAGTATCATAAAAGGTATGAGCCGAGGTAAGTCTCCAGGACACGACGGGCTCAGCATTGAGCACTTGAAGCACGCTAGATTTCACCTGCCGCGAGTCCTGTCCATGTTCTACACAATGTGTATTATCACTCTTACTTACCTACAAATCTGATGAAGACAATAGTAGTTCCCATTGTGAAGAACAAGACAGGAGACATCTCTGACAAGGATAACTATCGTCCTATTTCCTCAGCGACTATCATAGCAAAGGTGTTGGACGGTGTGCTTGATACCATCTTAAGTGACCACATTCAACTGCATGACACACAGTTCGGGTTTAGACCAGGACTATCAACCGAAAGTGCTATTTTAAGCCTGAAGCACACCGTTCGATATTACGTAGATCGTGTTACCCCGGTATATGCCTGTTTCCTTGATCTTTCCAGGGCATTTGATCTCGTCACATATGACGTGCTCTGAAGGAAGGTAGAGGACAGGGGTGTACCGTCAGAGATACGTGGTCTGCTCAAATATTGGTACAGTAAACAAATAAATCATGTGAAATGGGACGATACTCTTAGTGAAACGTATAGGTTGGAATGCGGGGTAAGGCAGGGGGGTCTAACGTCTCCCAGATTATTCAACCTATATATAGATGCTCTCATAGGCGAGCTCAGCAGCAAGCGTGTCGGATGCAGTGTTGGTGGGGTTAGTATTAACAACATCGGCTATGCAGATGACATGGTGCTGCTGGCACCGTCGGTGAGGGCAGTAAGAGAGTTACTGAAGGTGTGTGAAGCCTATGCTGAGTCGCATGGTTTGGCATATATTGTCAAAAAATGTGTGTACATTGTCTTTAGGGTCAGGAGCAAGCCTAGGACTGATGAACCTGACCTATTCTTGAATGGGTCAAAAATTAAAAAAGTGACGTCCTTTAATTATCTAGGTCATTTTCTTGCCGATGACCTGAAAGACAATGTAGATATTGAGAGGGAACGCAGGGCTCTAGCGGTCAGGAGTAACATGCTGGCCCGTAGATTGCTCGATGTACGGACCTAGTTAAAATTACCCTATTTAAAGCATACTGCCAGAGTCTGTATACGATCAATTACACTAAAAGGTCGCTGGATGTCCTGCGTGTTCAATATAATAACGCTTTCAGAATGTTGTTGGGACTTCCTCCCTACTCTAGTGCGTCGGAGATGTATGCGCAAGCTCGTACGGACGGCTTTCATGCGATAATACGTAAGAAAACTGCTTCGCTGTTAAGAAGGGTGAGAGATAGTCACAACAGCATTTTAAAAACAGTAGTGGAGAGCTATAATTCTCCGATTTCGAAAAAGTTTGTCCACACTTTAATGTTTACTAACACTAGTTTATAAGTCAATTGTTACTAACACTACTATGGATTAATTTTTGTTCGAAATGAAGATTATTATTATTATTATTATTATTATTATTATTATTATTATTATTATTATTATTATTATTATTATTATTATTATTATTATTATTATTATTTTGGGGTATCTATATAATTTTCTCACCTGGTTGGGTGCTATAAATATATAATTATAAATTAAAATGAGAAGATAAATATACATAAATATCAATAAAATGAAATAAATACAAAAACTACATAAATAAATAAGATCCAACCAGATGGGAGCCCTCGGCAGGGGAGACCAAACGGCCGAGGGTTAGGGGGAAAGGGAAAGAAACCGGCGGACGATGCGGGCGGTATCGAGAAGCACCGCCTTCTGCATTTGAGCCCGGAGCGGTCCGTCACGGAGTCCCAGTCGCCTCAGATGACCCGAGAGGCTGACTGGGATTAGCCCATTCGCAGAGACGACTACAGGAATAATTTCGGTCGGCACACCACCCCACATGTCGGTCACCTCGTGAGCCAGGTCCATATATTTTGTTCGTTTATCCGTTTCGGCTTCCACGAGGTTCTCGTCATACGGAATGGTAATGTCGATCAAAAATATCCTTGACTGTGCCCGGTCCATCAGCACAATATCAGGCTTATTCGCAAGAATAGTCCTGTCCGTGATGATGGCCCGGTCCCAGTAGAGCCTGGCGCGGTCATTTTCGAGCACGGCTTCCGGCAAGTACTTGTAATACGGCAATTTTCGGTCCACGAGACCGTATTTCAGAGCGAGCTCCTGGTGTAGAATTCTGGCTACTAGGTTGTGCCTGTGCAAGTACTCAGAGTTAGAAAGCGCCGAACAACCGGAGATGACATGCCTAAGTGACTCCCCGGGATGGCGACAAGCTCGACAGACGTCGACAGTGCCATCCTTTAGGATGTATCTCCGATAGTTGTTGGTCTTAATAACCTGATCCTGTATTGCACAGACAAAACCCTCGGTTTCCCCGAAGAGGTCACCGAAACGTAGCCAGTTGAGGGAGGCGGCTGTATCTACGTGAGGCTCATGTAGAGCCCTGTAGTACCTCCCGTGGAGCTCCTTCTCCTTCCATACGGTCTCCCGGTCGGAAATGCTCTGTACTGCCGGGTCTTCCCATTGCTCGTCGGCTAAGGATAGAGGGGTAAGTCCTTTATCACTAGAAATGACGTCATTATAGAATGGATCATCCAATCTCGCCAGGAAGTAATGACGGAGGCTGCACACTTCGCGATTATGCATGGTGAGCGCGCTCAGGAAGCCACGCCCACCATGCTTTCGCGGCAAGTACAGCCTCATTACCGACGATCTCGGATGATGCATCCTATGGGACGTCATTGTAGTGCGGACTTTTCTATCCAGGGCGTTAAGTTCAGTCTGACTCCACCTGAGTATGCCAAAGGTATACATGAGGACAGGCATGACCCAACCGTTATATGCATGTGTCTTATTCACACCGGACAAAAGGCTGTTAAGCACTTTGGTCAAGCGTGCATAAAACACGTCGCAAACTGACTGTTTCATACCAGCCTCATCGATACCGATGTTCTGTGACATACCCAGGTATCGGTATGTTTCAGCCTCGGAAAGGGTTCTTAAGTTGACGGGCATAGACAAGTCTATGCCCTCAGAGTTTGCAACCCTTCCCCTTTCAACATGGAGGACCGCACACTTATCCGTCCCCAGCTCCATTCTAATAGAATTGCTAAATTCACACGTGATGTTTAGCAATTCCATAAGATGGGAGCGACTGGAGGCGAATAATTTGAGGTCATCCATATAGAAAAGGTGGGTCACTTTTGTACCTCCTTTCCGAAGCTGAAATCCCCTCCCGGAGCCTTCCAGTAAAGTACTGAGAGGGTTCAAAGAGAGGCAGAACCAGATTGGACTCAGACAGTCGCCCTGGAATATACCCCTTCTTATCCTTATGCGGCTTTCCGCAGCCGTCATCCGCTCGCCTAGATGACAGAGGATCGTACTCCACTGCCCCATACACTACTCGAGGAAGTCTCGAACTGTACAGTCAATCTTGTACAGCTCGAGGACCCTCTTCAGCCATGTATGGGGCACCGAGTCAAATGCCTTTCTGTAATCTATCCAGGCGGCGGAGAAGTTCCGACGGTTGCGTTTCACCACTTTGCCAATGACCGCGTCAATGAGGAGTGATTCCTTGGTTCCACGACCGCCGCCCCGACATCCATTTTGAGCGCGCGACATCACCTGATTTAAGTCCAGGTGACGAGCGATTCTCGCGCTCAAAATGGATGTTAGTGTCTTGTATATGGTCGGTAGACACGTGATGGGGCGGTATTTGCTCGGGTCTGTGGCACCCTGATCTTTAGGAACCAAATGAGTGATCCCAGTAGTGAAGAGGCTTGGGAGCGATTTCTGGTTGAGAGCCTCTTGAAACTGTCGGGCGAGCACAGCGTGACACACCATGAACCCCTTCAGCCAGTAGTGATGCAGCCCGTCAAGCCTCGGACTTTTCCAGTTCGGGGCCCTACGGACCGCCTCAGCTACGTCATCCGGCGTAATGATGACGGGGTCCATGGGCGTAATACCCGCACACTGACTCGCCACAACTTCCGTCCAAGGGCCCTCGTTGTGGTTTACGGGCTCTGACCACAGGCTGCGCCAGAATGCGACCGTGTCGGTCTGATTTGGTGCAGGGCCCGTTCCACTTACTATTGGTCGCTCCAATGATTTATAGAGCCTCTTCTGATCACTCTGGAAGAGACGATTCTGGTTGAACCGTGTCGACCTCTCGGTATATCGCCGAATCCGCTTTCCCCAAGCAGCTATTCTTTGCTTCAGGTCGTCTATGCGCTCCGTCAGTTTTTGCATTATATCCGGCTGGGACAAACTAACATTTGTCCCAGCAAACGCCATCCTGACGGTGCGCACAATCCTTGGCCTGGTATTGCCTGACCTGAAGCATATCAGTCTGCCGATGAGGGCCCTAGCCTTTGCGATACGTTCTTCAATTCTTCTTCTCCAGGCTGGGATAGCACTACTTTGTCGAGTAGCGCGTCCAGCCGTGGAAAGTTTGGCGCCTATAATACGGCAGACTGCCAGTGCGGCGCCAAAAAGAATTGAGTCCGTCTCGCAAAGATCCCGGCTGGCTTCCAAATAGGTAACCAGCATTGGGTTCAGAGCCCTCACGACAGCCCGATTCCGCTTGCTTAGGACTAAGCGGGGAAGTCGCGGTCGGTTTTCGAGAGTCGTACTGCGCGTTTCCACAATCGCCTCTTCCAATGTACTCCTCATTTGCTCTAGTTCCACAACTGGCGTATTCACGACGGCATCCACATTTGCCGTTTGCTCAGTAAGTTGTGGCGCCGCATCCTCAGCCGCAGCATTTTCACCCGATGAAGGAACAGCCTCACGTCGTAGCCGTTCGAGTTCGGTGACATCAAATGTATTTGAGCGCAAGATATACCGAACTCGGTCTGCCAGGTTTTGCTCGGTGACGGTTACAGATGGCTCCAGCTCAGCAAAAAGTCGATGCATCCTTGCCCGATACGCAAAACCTCCAGTTTCTCCCCCTTTCGCCCTAAAATACGCCCGCAATGCGTTGCTGTTCATCTGAGTTGTCCAACGCATGCGGCGTACTGCACCAGTGGCGGGTACCGATTGCTGAGCCCGCGAAGACCCTGCCGACACCAAGCCAGCTGGTGGGGATGATGGATGCGAGGAGCTGCTGGGTGGTCGTGCAGCACCTCGCGCTCGGCTGGCGGTTCGCATGCTGTCGCGTCCAGCGCCAGCTCCAGACGCGCCCTGGCGACCTCCAGGCAGCGACCCTTTGCGCGTTCCATTTGATTCCATCATCCATTTTAGGGCGTCATTTAGCGGGAGACGCCCAGACCCGGCGCCGTTTCATGGTTAGGCCATGTGCACAAGCGGGCCTTGGCACCTTCAATTTTTGCCGAGGCACGGCACTAACACCTCTTGGCAAGGTGCTGACTGACTGCGGTGACGTAGCGGTTTTGTCACATAACCGTTACATCAGCAGGCGATGGGGTCGTCACTTCCCTACGCCTTTTTATTTTATTATTATTATATTATTATTATTATTATTATTATGTTACTGGATAACATAAAGTCCTTACTACAATAATGATAAATTTTCTAGAAAAATCTATCAGAAATAATAAAGTTACAAAATTATTGGATAAATAAATATTATACATGTGATAAACTGAAATCACATTCAGTTTTTGCTCATTATCGGGATTGTGTACAATACCTTAATGCACAATCGGGCATATTTTCTATTAAAATATTTTCTAAATTTAGGAAACGAATGCATTTTAACCTTTCGATGACGTCACTAAGACTAAATGACATAAAATCTGAAATAAATCCTATAGGACAAACGTAACAGATCACCATTTTGTTGCAGATGTCCCTGTCTATCACTACCCACTACTTGTAGGTAGGTACTTAAATGTCTTTGGTGCCAGTCAACAAACAACATGTACCTATTTTAGAATATATTTTATTTAATTTATAAAACTAAAAATACTATTAAAATCATATTTAACATAATTTGAAAACTTTTGAAATTTTGATTTTTTTAATGTATGAAAATAAACTAAATTAATTTTGAAATAATTCATTTTAATAGGCATAAATTTCTAACAAAACATTATTGACATCGACAACAAATTTCCCCAAATACATCAAATAAGCGCGAGTCAACATTATTGATTAAACACGATTTCGGCCAGTTAGATACAATATTGAGAAATGTATCTTCTTTTTTTATTAAAATGTAATACAGGAATAGATTCTATTAAAATTAGAATATTAAATACTAGTATATTACTTTATATAGGGGATGTTTGCCTCTATGGCACTATGTTACGCTTGGCGGGCGGGTTGGCAACCACAGTATCCTTTTATTTTTTTGTTTGTTATTAGGAAAACACTGTTTGTTGTCCATCTCCTGAGTTGTTTCCGTTTGTCGCCTATTACGATACCAACGGGTCAATACGGGGTAGTCGATATTCTTACTTCGTGATTGATGGTGTAGTGGCTACACGGTCAATCATCTGCTGTCATCATTCAATCAGTGCTGTCAATGAAAAAATATTCTATCGTGATTCTCAACTTCATGGCGTTAACATTCCTACGCATAAGCTGAAGCTTAAAATTAGTCTTGATGCATTGAGATTGTGCAACGGAAATATTGTAAAGGACGCTATTCTTACAGCAGCTCAAGGAAAGTGTGTTTCAACTCCCCGCATTCCAATAATTTTAAATAATTTACCATTTCATTTAAAAACGCTACAATTCCCGTAAAAGTTCGCAACAAAAGTTCTGAGTCGGACGAACTGGCGGGTATTCATTCGGATACTCCGTGCTTTTCGCATGTTCGGTTGTATATTGTTTGAGAGTATTGAGCGCCAAAAACTTGCACAGGCTGGCGGAAATATAGTGGTTTACAAATAAATTTTACATTAAATGGGGAGCATTCACTGCAATGAGGGCAACTTCTTTTTGTAGTCGTCTTTTGTGAAACCACATCAGTATTTCAGCGAGTTGTTATTTTAATACTCTGCTGCGTTGATAAGTTGGTTAATAAATAGGCAATCTACTTTAATTATTAATGTAAACGGTATGTTACATTTGCCATATCATAAGTAATTGGAACCACTCGCGAAAGAATTCGTAGATATTTGTTCTCGTAGATATTTCGTGGAATTAATTTGACGAAAAAAATAAATTACCAAAATTTAAATCGATTACACAAATCGATAGAGGCCGTATGGTACATTTGTCATTTACTAAGCGTGGCAACTATGGCAAATACTATGAGGCAATCTTTTGCTAAACTGTTACTATCTACGTCAACAGATATTTTTTTGCTGTTTTGGCGTTGTAGACGTTCGGACAGTTATAGATAGAGAAAAGATTTTCAGGTAAGGTTTTGTGTAATAAGGATATTTTTTAAACGATAAACAACATTCTTATATCACCCTCTTCATATCTGAGTTAAAGGAATAAAATCAGACGAAGATGTCATACACTTAGAATCCCAGACCGACAAAGACAAACCATAATTAATACCTAATTTGTGTGTTGAAAACGTTTTGATGGGCATTTGATCTTAGGAATTAGTAGTCGCAAACCACGTAATCATGCAGTGCGGTATATAAATAGATAATAGATATTAATTAATGGCGGTCGGTAAGCGATATCGATAGTTTGTTATTAGTATCAAAAGCCTTTACGTTATTGTCACCTCGAATATATTCATAATGAGGCAAGTCTAAATATTATGAGTAGGTAATAAGTTTTACGAAATATTCTTGTAACTTATGGAAATTAATCTGCATAATCGGACTAAAATTAATAGTTAAAAGTAATGTAGGTATCCTGGGTTAATTATGATACCAGGAAGCCAAACGCCTCTATCTATAGGTGTTGCAAAGCAATCGAAACGTCGGAAATTAAAAAAATAATACATGGGCAAAATTTGTTATAAAATAAAACCTTTTTTCTTTAATTTAATGAATAATATTTACAAATGCATAACGGAAAGTAAGACATCTATGGGAAAGTCGGAAAATGACAACCAAAGACAGTTAAGTATATTTTGATATTAATATTATTTTTAAATAAAAAATTGAGGAAGTAAAGTGCAATGGATAAAAGAGTAACGTATTGTACTGATTTGGAGAAATCTGTGATAATGAGTAACTTCGAACGTCGTGGTTGGACCCAGGTTGGGCCAGAAGATGACTGGAATTTTTATTGGTCTTTTACGCAAAATTGCCGAAATATTTTTAGCATTGAAAGCGGATACAGAATGAATGACAATCAGATTATTAATCACTTTCCAAACCACTATGAAATATCACGTAAAGATTTATTGGTAAAAAATATTAAGAGATATCGTAAGGAACTTGAAAAAGAGGGCAACCCTTTAGCAGAAAAAACGGAGGTAGTACTACCAAACGGTAATGCTGTCACGCGCTATATTCATTTGGATTTTATTCCCGTAACGTACGTTTTGCCTGCTGATTACAACATGTTTGTTGAAGAGTACAGAAAATCACCTCAAAGCACATGGATTATGAAGCCTTGCGGCAAATCGCAAGGTACGGGAATTTTCTTAATAAACAAGCTTTCTAAACTCAAGAAATGGTCTCGTGAGGCTAAAATTCCTTTTCATCCCCAACTCAGTAGCAAGGAAAGTTACGTAATATCTCGTTATATTGACAATCCCCTTTTGATCGGCGGCAAAAAATTTGATTTGAGACTGTATATTTTGGTAACATCGTTTAGGCCTTTGAAAGCATATTTATTTAAACATGGTTTTTGTAGGTTTTGTACGGTAAAGTACGATACAAGCGTTACAGAATTGGATAATATGTATGTACATTTGACAAACGTAAGTGTCCAAAGACACGGTGTTGAGTATAATAGCTTACATGGTGGGAAAATGAGTGTACAAAATTTACGTTTATATTTGGAAGGCACACGCGGTCGGCCAGTTACTGAGAAATTATTTTCCGACATGCAGTGGTTAATAGTTCATTCCTTGAAAGCTGTTGCACCAGTAATGGCTAACGATCGTCATTGTTTTGAGTGTTATGGATACGATATTATCATCGATAATACGCTTAAGCCGTGGCTGGTTGAAGTTAATGCCTCACCCTCATTGCAGTCAACCACTCATAACGACAGAATATTGAAATACAAATTGATCGATAACATAATTTCTGTCGTTGTTCCTCCGGATGGGATTCCCGATGCGCGATGGAACAAAATACCCACTATGGAAGCATTAGGTGATTTTGAAGTTTTAATTGATGAAGAGTTGATAGAAAAAGAGGACTCCAATTTACGCCCTACTAAGAACATTCGCTATAATAATGGTAGATTTTAATGGCAAGTGGATAAATTTGAAGATAAATTGTGAGAATATGTAGTAATTTCAATTACTAAAAGTCTTTGTTTTATTTTTGTATTTTCAAATCGGCTTTTGTCAAATATCAGTAATGTTTAAAGGCCTGTGCTCACAGACGGCACGGTATGGCACGGCGTGTCAAAGGACTTAAGGAAGGAGGAAAAAAGATTTTCCACGTTATTTTTATGATCTTAGCACTGATATTCCCTTATTTAAACACGAATGGACCAAAATGTCTCGCGTGACACTACGGCATGCTTCTGCACGTCACGGCATTCCAAGGGAAGCCGTGGCACGTCACGGCATTCCATGAGATGTCGCGACACGCCTCTGCATCACGAGAAGCGCATAGGTTACTTTATGTTGTTAAAGTAATGTGTGTGTTAAGTAATTGAAACAAGGTTAAAACTAACCCGTTGCGGCGGCAATCTCGGCGACTTGCGTGAGCGCCCGATACACGAGCGCGTCTTGGCTTCTTTGGCATGCTGCGGGATGCTACAGGATCCTTCGGCATGCCAAAGTCTAGTATAGAAGTATAACATAGTCAAAGAATTATGCCTTGCCATGCATTGCCATGCCGTGCCGTCCGTGAGCGCAAGACCTTATTATTCAATTAGTTTTAAAATTTCAATTTTACATTACATTTTTTAATTCATCTTCACACGATAAACGACATGCAATAATCGACTTTTTTTATAAAAATGCAGTGACGAACGAAATGCAGCGACGAGTTTATGAGTTAGAGTACAGCCCACCTGACGGTACGTGGCGACTGTCATGTATGGACACGTTTTTTATAGAATAAGGGTGACATGTGACCACACAGCCCAACTGACGATAAGTGGATACTGTGGCCCATTTTACATCTATCCTTGATTAAGAATCAAAATGCCATCTGTGAACGCAGGCCCTAAAGAACGTGGGCAGATTGTATCGCACCCACTGACATGTTTTTTTTTTAAAATAAAATTAGCAAGTTTTTTTAGTGGAGTTGATAACATTATGTGGCTTTCGTTGATAACACCGATAATCAACTTCAAAACAAGGAAACAGTACTGAGACTACAACATGGTACCTATTTGGATGGACTTCCAGCTGTGTCATAGAAATGGCTAAATATTAGTTTTAATAAATTTATTCAGACAGAAGTTATTTTTACGAGTTTAATTCATCATAAATATATCATGATTATTCACACCATAACTTAGATAATACTTAACAACAAGTATTTTATCCTGTTCATTAATCATTTAGGTAAATGCCTTCTACCTACAATATGAATTGTCGTTAAATAATTAATCACTCATCTATCATTGATACCTACATTAATAATTTATTACAAGTTGTAGCTACGACTTTGTTCCGTGATGTTTAAAATTCACATAAATTTGGCACAGGTTTCCTTTCATATATAAAAAGGGGTTTTAGGAGCAGGGAATAACCGCTAGCCTAAAACGTGTTGAGGGACTTCACGTTGTCTCGAAATATTTAATATTCCTCAAACATATAGGGTTCCCTATAAATGTGTGTTTTAATGCCGATCTCGTAGTAATTCAGAATTTAATTAATCAACAGTTTCATTGGAGCTCCCGCGGCTCGCATTAAGTATGCTGGCGTACTTTCATCCATCCATTATTTAAGTCTATAAAAGCCCACTTCTAAACATACCTTCTGTGTACTAAATATCGGGAATTTGTCAATAAAACACAAAATACAAATTATTCATCTAAATTTATTTTATCGCCTTCAAAGTAGGCCCCATCGCTTGCAATACAACATCTCCAACGCTTCACTCAGTCTTCCATACATTTTTCATAGGCTATTTGCGGTATGGCCTTTAGCTCATTCTGCGAATTTTTTGTTGTGGCTTCTATCGACTCAAAACGTTTTCCTCGAAGTGGTAATTTTAACTTGGGAAATAAAAAAAGTCAGACGGAGCCATATCAGGTGAATACGGTGCTTGGCCGAGAACTTTTGTTGAATTTTTGGCTAAAAACTCTTTCACTATAATGGCTGTGTGTGATGGTGCATTATCATGGTGCAGCATCCATGTGTTGCCACAAATCTGGACGTTTTCGGCGGATACTCTCACGCAACCGCTTCATGACGCCTAAATAATATTCTTTATTAACTGTTTCTCCCTTTGGAAGGAATTTGGAGTGAACCACACCACGGTAGTCAAAAAAAACTGTCAGCATCACCTTGATTTCGGAGCGACTTTGCCGCGGTTTTTTGGGTTTCGGCTCGTTTTCGAGACGCCATTCTGAAGACTGTTGGCTTGTTTGCATGTCGTACTCATAAACCCATGTCTCGTCGCCAGTTATTATACGTTTCATAAAGGTCGGATCCGTAGAAGCTCGGGAAACCATGTCTTCAGCGACATGCTTTCGCTGCGCTCTTTGAACAAAATTGAGCTCTTTTGGAACTAGTCGAGCGGCGACGCGTTTCATGCCTAAAATGTCAATGAGAATGTTGTGGACGGACTTAAAAGATATGTTCACCTCACAAGCCAACTCTCTCAGACTCATACGTCGATTTTCGAGCACTAGCTTCTTGATTTTGTCGATGTTTTCTTTGGTCGTAGCGGTTGAAGGTCTACCAGAACGAGGCGAGTCTACTACTACTTCTCGGCCTACTTTAAAAGCCTTATACCATTCATAAGCCCTTGTTTTCGATATACACGATTCGCCGTAGGTATTTCGCAACATTTTTAGTGATTCACCACATGAAATATCATTCGAAACACAAAATTTAAGTCACACTCTTTGTTCAACAATATTTTCCATTGTAAAAATCGCCGAGAACTCAAAACTATGACCAACAAAAAGTGTAGTTTAAAACAAATTAAATGACAGATCCCGCTCAAACTTTGCGCGCTAAATCAGTACAGTGCTACCAACATGCAGAAAAAAAATTAGAACGATCTCTTTTACGCGGGTCTTTTTATTGACATATTCCCGATACTTTTTACACAGAGTAGTATGTCTCTGCCATACACTACCTCATAGGTGATTTTGCTGCAATTCCCGCGCTTGGCAGGGGGCTTGGCAACCGCAGTATTTTTTTTAAATCTTATTAGTAAAATGCAGTATGTTTCCCTCAGTTGCAACTTACGACACCCACGAGACGATATGTGGTGGTGGATATTCTTCCCCCGTCACTACATGGTTTAACGACTCGCGGCGCAGTGGCTTAGTTGGACTTACGGCGATTAGGGCCGCGGGTTCTAAATCTGCACGGAACAAATATTTTCATTGCCTATAAAATGACCTGGGTATAGATGTTTGTCCATTTGCAATTTATATAACCGCAAGAAAATCCTAGTACATGTGTAAAAAAGTTTTCTAAGAGATTCTTCGATCATGTAGTGAAGCATCTCAGTTGTAAACTTTTCAGAAATATACAGTAGACTTCCCAAAAGATTACTCCTAATGACCAATTCAAACCAGGCTGAAGAACTATGTTTCGGACTTGAAATCTGTTCGTCGTCCAGTCTAGAGATCTGAATCGTCGGACTCCGTGCCCCGTGCTCTCAGATTACAGCCATGACAAAACAAGAGGTCACATAGGTAAAATAAATAAAGTTCGCACACATCGTCGCTTAAATTACTAATGGACGTAAATAACATAAGTTTAGCATTTTTCTTGTTTTTCGTCCATCATGAATGCAATATAAAAGTGATAAAAATTTCTTTATTTTTTTTTGAACAAGCGTAACAGACTTGTACACAGTCTGTCCGATGGTAAGTGGATACTGTGGCCCATAGACATCTACATTTATACACAATTAATAATCAAAATGCATACGTTGTCACCCTTGAGGACTGAGATGGAATGCCTCGTCTCCAGTACAAAGGGTCCGTTTCTCTACACTCACCATACGAAGCACAGCAGCTTTAAGCTGCTAATTTACGTAATCAATATAATTTGCTGTTATATATCTATATTAATATGCCAGTTACGGAACAACTTTTTAATAATCTTTTAGTGTTAAAATAGTATCCTCGTGACAGTTTTGGTATATACATAATAGTATTAATTTAAATACATAGTACTCTTCTTTTTTTATAGCAAAAGTAATCTTTTTTTATAGCAAAAGGGTGACAAGAGAGCACACAGTCCACCTGATGGTAAGTGGTTGCTGTGGCCCATAGACATCTTCATCTATCCTCGTTGCGAATCAAAATGAAGATGCGTTGTCAGCTTTGAGGACTAAGATAGAATGCCTCTTTTCCAGTAAAAATATAATATTTGGAAGCTTTTATTACCCAAGTTTGATGCATAGATAACGGTGACGCAAATACCAGACGCAGTACATTATCGATTTGCAGCATTATTTAAATACTTTCCCTATTATACAGTATCATATCCAACCTATCATTTCCATCCAAAACAGTATCATGTAAATCTTTAATAGTAAGTATATAGAGGTAATGGCTGCTACAGTACCTATTGCGTTAAATGCGTGAAAAATGGGGTTGATATTAACGTTATTACACGCACTTTTTATTATTACCAAAATTCTGTTTATATAAAGCAGTATACGATAATAGTAACGATAAAATAACGATAAACGTTTTGTCATAATATGTACACAAGTTTGTGGTGACTGACAATTTTGCCGGTTGGTAATGATGTTCCGCCGTGTACACAGAGATTGGTTGGAAAACAATATTTGCAATGCAATCGTATCGAGGCACCGCTATTTTGAATCAACATTTACATCCCAATTAAATGCACCGAATCCGTTAAAATTACAGAGGTAACTTATTTTTTTTAATTATATTTTCATTTTGTACATAATATTATTAGTTCAGTTCAGTATTAGGCAGTTTTAGATATATTTTCTGCATAAACATAACATTTCTTAAAGCCTTTTTAAATGACTACGGCAATGCAGAAAACAGGATTAGATTATGATTTGTGCAGACTATATAAAAGTGTTGTTTGTGTTCATCTGTCCTGTTTCGTCAGATCTTCCAAACCACTCGCGTTATTTTGATAAATGAGGTAATAGAAGCACCATGCTTTTTACACGCAATAATATTGTCAATGAATTACATATTGATAATATTATTGCGTGTGGGCTAGTATTGTGATATTGATCAATATTATAGTAGGATTTCTAAAAAATTCTGATTTCGCCTCTGCAATATCGAGGGTAGGCGTGGGTTTTGTCAATAATATTGCCGTTTGCGAGCGCGCGCCAATATTTTAGTTGAGAGTAATGCGCTGGATAAGTTGCTCTTGCTCGTTATTTACAAAAAAAAATTAAGCCAAATGGAACCAGAGACAAAGTAAAGAAAAGTTGAATTCTCTACGAATGTAGAATTATTGTCGATGGTGTGTCTTTCCTAGAATAGTGGTGTTGGGAGTAGTGGTGCTGGGATTAGTGGTGACGGGATTAGTGCACGCAATTGAGGGAGGGCGGGAGGTGCTCTTCAAGCTAGGGAAGACACATCATTTTATGTAAAATGTAAAAAGTGGGAGAAATAAATGTTTATTATTATTTTGGGTTATTGATAGAGTAATCACATCTGGTTGGGCTGGACAAGGAAAAAATAAATATACTTAAATACATATTTACTATACTAACATAAATAAATAAATCATACATAAATAAATAGAAGCCCAACCAGATGGAAGCCCTCGGCAGAGGAGACCAAACGGCCGAGGGTTATGGGGAAAGGGAAAGAAACCGGCGGACGATGCGGGCGCTATCGAGGAGCACCGCCTTCTGCATT
This sequence comes from Parnassius smintheus behrii, assembly GCA_036936625.1. Taxonomy (NCBI): domain Eukaryota; kingdom Metazoa; phylum Arthropoda; class Insecta; order Lepidoptera; family Papilionidae; genus Parnassius; species Parnassius smintheus. The sequence goes on from JAUPFT010000004.1 coordinate 28,499,493, forward strand.
TGAGCTCGGAGCGGTTCGTCACGGATGTCCCGAGTCGCCTCAGATGACTCGAGAGGCTGACTGGGATTAGCCCATTCGCAGAGACAACTACAGGAATAATTTCGGCTGGCAGATCACCCCAAATGTCGGTTACAGCCGGTCGGAGCCAGGTCCAGATATTTTGTTCGTTTTTTTGTTTCGGCTTTCACGAGGTTCTCGTCATACGGAATGGTAATGTCGATCAAAAATATCCTTGACTATGCCCATTCCATCAGCACAATATTCTTGCTTATTCGCAAGAATAGTCCTGTCTGTGATGATGGCCTGGTCCCAGTAGAGCCTGGCGCGGTCATTTTCGAGCACGGCTCCCGGCAAGTACATGTAATACGGCAATTTCCGGTCTACGAGACTGTATTTCAGAGCGAGCTCCTGGTGTAGAATTCTGGCTACTAGGTTGTGCCTGTGCAAGTACTCAGAGTAAGAAAGCGCCGAACAACCGGAGATGACATGCCTAAGTGACTCACCGGGAGGGCGACAGGCTCGACAGATGTCGACGGTGCCGTCCTTTAGGATGTATCTCCGATAGTTGTTGGTCTTAACAACCTGATCCTGTAATGCACAGACAAAACCCTCGATTTCCCCGAAAAGGTCACCAAAACGTAGCCAGTTGAGGGAGGCGACTGTATCTACGAAGGGCTCATGTAGAGCCCTGTAGTACCTCCCGTGAAGCTCCTTCTCCTTCCATACGGTCTCCCGGTCGGAAATGCTTTGTACTGCCGGGTCCTGCCATTGCTCGTTGGCTAAGGATAGAGGGGTAAGCCCTTTATCACTAGAAATGACGTCATTATAGAATGGATCATCCAATCTCGCCAAGAAGTATTGACGGAGACTGCACACTTCGCGATTATGCATGGTGAGCGCACTCAGAAAGCTACGTCCACCATGCCTTCGCGGCAAGTACAGCCTCATTACCGACGATTTCGGATGATGCATCCTATGGGACGTCATGGTAGTGCAGACTTTTCTATCCAGGGCATTAAGCTCAGTCTGAGTCCACCTGAGTATGCCAAAGGTATACATGAGGACAGGCATGACCCAGCCGTTATATGCGTGTGCCTTATTCACACCGGACAAAAGGCTGTTAAGCACTTTGGTCAAGCGTGCATAAAACACGTCGCAAACTGACTGTTTCATACCAGCCTCATTGATACCGATGTTCTGTGACATACCCAGGTATCGGTATGTTTCAGCCTCGTAAACTGTCCTTAAGTTGACGGGCATAGACAAGTCTATGCCCTCAGAGTTAGCAACCCTTCCCCTTCCAACATGGAGGACCGCACACTTATCCGTCCCCAGCTCCGTTCCAATGGAACTGCTAAATTCACAAGTGATGTTTAGCAGGTCAATGAGGAGTGGTTCCTTGGTTCCACGACCACCGCCCCAACATCCATTTTGAGTGCGTGATATCACCTGGTTTAGATCCAGATGACGAGTGATTCTCGCGCTCAAAATGGATGTCAGTGTCTTATATATGGTGGGTAGACACGTGATGGGGCGGTATTTGCTAGCGTCTGTGGTATCAAGTGAGTGATCCCAGTAGTAAAGAGGCTCGAGATCGACTTCCGGTCGAGAGCCTCTTGAAACTGTCGGGCGAGCACAGCGTGAAACACTATGAACCCCTTCAGCCAGTAATGATGTAGCCCGTTGAGCCCCGGACTTTTCCAGTTCGGGGCACTACGGACTGCCTCAGCCACGGCGTTATGGTGATGGGGTCCATAGGCGTAACACTCGCACCCTGGCTCGCCACAACTTCCATCTAAGGGCCCTCGCTTTGGTTTACGAGCTCTGACTACACGGCCACGGCAGAATGCGATAATATCAGCCTGATCTGGTCCTGGGCCCACATACCTTTGGTCGCTCCAATGATTTATAGAGCCTCTTCTGATCACTCTGGAAGAGACGATTCTTGTTGAACTGCCTTGACCTCTCGGTAAATCGTCGAATCCGCTTCCCCCAAGCAGTGATCTTTTGTTTCAGGTCGTCTATGCGCTCCGTTAGTTTCTGCGTGATATCCGGCTGGGACAAACTGATATTTGTCGCAGCAAACGCCATCCTAACGGTGCACACAATCCTTGGTCTATTATTACCCGACCTGAAGCTTGTCAGTCTGCTGATAAGGGCCCTTACCTTTGCGATACGGTGCTCGATTCTTTTTCTCCAGGCTGGGATGGCGCTAGTTTGTGTAGTAGCACGTCCAGCCATGAGAAGTTTGGCGCCAATAATACGGCAAACTGCCACTGCGACGCCAAAGAGAATTGAGTCCGTCTCGCAAAGGTCCCGGCTGGCTTCCAAATAGGTCACCAACATTGGGTTAAGAGCCCTCACGACAGCCCGATTTCGCTTGCTTAGGGGTATGCGGGGAAGTCGCGGTCGATTTTCGTGAGGGGTGCTGTGCGTTTCCAAAATCGCCTCTTCCAATATACTCCTCATTTGCTCTAGTACGTGGGAGACTATTTCATCGTCGTTCGAATCAACCACAACTGGAAGATCCATGGCGGCTTCCACGTGTGGATGCTGGTCTGTCGGATGTGGAGCTGCATCTCCAGCCATAGCCGATTCATTCGACGATGGAACAGCCTCACGTCGTAGTTGTTCGAGTTCGGCATCATCAAATATTTTCGAGCGCATGATGTACCGAACTTGGTCTGCCAGGTTTTGTTCCGTGATGGGGATAGAAGGCTCCAGCTCAGCAAAAAAGCAATGCATCCGAGACCTATACGCTATTCCCACAGTTTCTTCCCCTTTCGCCCTATAGTACGCCCGCAATGCGTTTTCGTTCATAGATTTTGTCCAACGCATGCAACGTGCTCCACCAGCGGCGGGTGCCGCTTGCTAAGTCCGAGAAGACCCAGCCGACACCAAGCCTTCTGGTGGGGATGATGGATGCGAGGGGCTGCTAGGTGATCGTGCAGCTCCTCGCGCTCGGCTGGCGGCCCACATGCTGCCGCGTCCAGCGCCAGCTCCAGACGCGCCCCGGCGACCCCCAGGCAGCTATTAGCTATTTTACCCTGATATTTTGTGAGAGCGTGCACCTTCCCCGATCTTGCTAACCCATTCGTGCTACATACAACCATAATTTACCTATAGCATGGTTCTACCACGTGAAAACCTTTTTTGGAGCTGTACAATATATTATTTGCTATGTAAAAAAATATTTTTAAAAGTCTATTAACTACCTAAAAACTATAGTTTACAATTGTTTAAAATCTATCTAATTTAGTGATATAGGAAGAAATTTTTAATATACATACCACATATACACACGCATATTAAATATGTATACATATACATATATGTATATATATATATACATACATATATATATATATATATATATATATATATATATATATATATATATATATATATGTATGTATATATATATACATTATCACAAATTCAGTTTTCTACAGAATACCAAACTTTACGAATCTCTGCATATTTCTCTTAAATGAACGAGAAAATTCGAAGTACATCGAAGAAATGGCGATGGAATTAATCGCGTCAAATCAGTGTTTAGAAGACGGAAAATAAACAACCGCAAAAAAACCAAATTCAAATACCCGTTGAAGAAAAATGAGAATAAATACGAGTGATATTTTCATGGTTATCATTAATAAACTCGTATCCGAATTAGAAAAACGGCAGGAGCCCTTCTACAGATTCAATGAAAAGTTTTCGTTTTTGAGCTAAATGAGTGAATCTTTATTATCAACTCCTACGGGAAAAGCCATTTTCTTGGAAGGCGTGTATTTTTATGATTTAATCTGGGAATGCATACATTTACAAATTCTTCTGAAGGAATTTTACTGAAACTTGATTCTGAATCTCAATGATTGAATGATTGAAAGTCTACCTTCGTTTCTGCGAAAATAGAATTTGCAAAACATTTATCCAAACTTTAACACAGCAGGTCGCATGGCCATATGTACACCAGTGACAAATTGTTTAAGTGAAAATTTATCTAAGATCTGCCATGAGTCAAAAAATGCTTAACCACTTAGCGCTCTTGTGCAGAGTCAGATAATAAACAAGATTTCATACGACGATGTCATTGATGATTTTGCGAATGAAAAATCGTGCAAAATAGAATTGCCAAAATTTATTAAATTTCATTTTATTATATTATTTTATGAATTTTTACAGCGATATGGTAAAAGCACACTCTTTAGCAGACAATATAATAATAATTATGAGTGACTTTAACGCTAAAATAGGGTGGCCCAAGAAAGAAGAATGCTTGTGTATGGGAAACTACGGGTACGGAGAACGCAATGAAAGAGGCGAAAGACTAATAAATTTTGCTCTCGAACACAATTTGTCAATTATGAACACATTTTTCAAGAAAAAAGCCAAAAGAAGATGGACCTGGACATCACCTAATCAGAAGATCAAAAATGAAATCGATTTTATTTTAACTAATAAACATAACAAGGTAAGAAACATTGAAGTTCTAAACCAAGTCAAATTTGCTTCGGACCACAGATTACTACGAGCAACGTTTCATATATACCAAAAAAAGGCAGAAAAACATTTCAAACTTCAATAAAAAACCCAACAACAGATTACGAAATAAAAAATACACTGAAAGCCTTAAATCTAATCTCAAAGACAATATAACTACCACACCTGAGAATGTTCAAACCTTCTATGACTTACTTGAAGAAAATATAATATCCAGCTTAAAGAATAATAAAGACACCCAAAAGACACGACATTCAATACTTATCGAACAAACACAACTACTAATTAAAAAACGCACAGAATTAATCAACACAAAGAAGAAAAACAAAGAAAAGAAAAATGAACTTACCAAACTCTTCAAACTCACTAATAAATCCATAAAACTCGACTACTTTAAGCATAGAGAAATGATAATAACAAAAAATATAAAAAGTTTTAGAAGCACTAAGAGAGCCTTCAAGGAACTAACTCTTCAAAAGAAATGGATACAAAAACTTGAAAATAATTCTGAAGAGACTAAATCAAGAAAAGATGTGATAGGCCATGCCACCAAATTTTATAAACAACTATACAAAAAGAAGGAAGACGAAAGTACATTGGAAGAAGAAATTGATAATAAATCTAGAGTAAATATAGTTAAACCAATAAAAGAAGAAGAAATACTCTCGCATATAAAAACACTAAAAAATGAAAAAAGTCCAGGGCTCGATGGGTTAACAAACGAAGCCCTTAAATTAGGTGCCCCCATCTTACTTGGATACTTAACACACCTCTTTAATATGATATTAGACACAGAAATGGTACCAAAGCAATGGTGTACATCTGACATTATATTAATTTATAAAAAAGGAAACCCGTTAGATATCGGAAACTACAGACCCATAAGTCTACTGACAAGTATGTACAAGCTCTTTACATCTATCATATTAAAACGAATCACAAAAGAAATTGACGCTTCTCAGGCTATAGAATAAGCAGGTTTCCGCTCAGGATTCAGCACGATTGACCACATACACACTGTAAAACAACTAATAGAAAAATTCAATGAATATAATAAATCTCTTTATATCGGTTTTATAGACTACAGCAAAGCCTTTGACAGTATCAACCATGGTTTCATCTGGAATGCATTAAAAACGTCAAATGTAAACGATAAATACATAAACATCATAAAATATACATACCTAAATAGTACAAGCAGGGTTAAACTTGAAAGGAGAGGTGACCAAATAAAAATAGAAAGAGGAGTCAGGCAAGGCGATCCTTTGTCGCCGAAACTTTTCATCGCAGTGTTGGAAAATATATTTAAAAAGTTAAATTGGACAAAATATGGCATTAATATTAATGGCTGTCGTTTAGATCATCTTAGGTTTGCAGATGACATAGTCATATTTTCTGAAACAGCTAAACAACTTAAGGATATGCTACACACACTAGACCAAGAAAGTTCAAAAGTAGATTTGGAAATGAATATAAACAAGACTAAGATAATGACCAACAGTCACAACGTACCCATCAACGTAAAAGGAAACAATATAGAATACGTAAAAAACTACATTTACTTGGGGAAACAAATATCCTTCATGAAAACCAACAACGAAGACGAAGTAGGAAGAAGAAAAAACATTGCATGGAGAAAGTTTTGGTCACTAAAAGAAATTTTAAAAGGAAATTACAGTATAAAAATAAAGAGTATTGTAATGGACACCTGCCTCTTACCTAGTTTATTATACGGCTGCCAGACTTGGACATATACGAACAAAGTGAGACAGAAAATATATAAAACACAGAGAGCAATGGAAAGGAGCAACTTAAATATAAATAAAATACATAAAGTCAAAAACAATATAATAAGACAAAAAACAAAAATAACAGATGCACTCACGCACGCTTTAAGGTTAAAGTGGAAATGGACAGGACACATATCACGATACCAAGATAATAGATGGACAATACAAACCACACGATGGAAGGGACCAGTATCTGGCAAAAGGAAAGTTGGTAGACCACATAAACGGTGGGCCGATGACATAATACAGTATGCAGGAAAAGATTGGATGAGCAAAAGTATAAATAGAGAAATGTGGAATCAGATGGAGGAGGCCTTTACTCAAAATGGGATCCATATCTCTGAAAATATACACAATTAACCGTACAAACAATAACTAATATGAAATAAGCTAATAATACCAACAACAAGTACTAATCAACATGGAAATGTAAAATGTAGAAACGTAGGAATAAGGAATAAAGAGGCTTTATTATTATTATTATTATATTATTTTATTAAAATACATATTATTTTATTAAATTATTAAATTTCATCATCATCATCATCAGCCAGATAGCAACCAGATAATTAAATATATTGCTTTTAATTGTTAGCGGTATAAAAATTATTTACTTCCATATCGAATGTAAGTATAAGTCGTACTTCATGATCAAAATTATTTACTTTCATTTACCGAATGTAGGTAAGTATTAAGTCATACCTTACCACGCCTTATTAGTAATACACGATTGAGCTTTTTTAAGCTCAAAAATATACTCAGAAACTGTTTTTTATATAAAAACACTCACGCCTGTCACCCAGAGGGGTAGGCAGAGACTACAGACTTCCATTTGGCACGATCCTGCCACACCTCTCTCGCCTCCTTCACATCCATACACCTACGCATACATGCTCGTCGGTTAAGGGTACTCCTAATTTGGCCCGTTTTTGATAAATCGCCAATTTGGTCGATAAATTTTCACCTAGGACGTCCCTTTCCGACTCTGCCATTCATTTCTGCAACATAAATTTTATTTGTCAGTCTTTCCTCATCCATTCTTTCCACATGACCAAACCACCGAAGCATTCCTTTCTTAATACTGATCACAACATCATCTTGCAAACCACACTCTTCTTTTAGTACACAATTTCTTACCCTGTCATTCAGATTCAGCCCCAACATACTCCTTAACGACCGCATTTCTACTGCGTTCATTCTACTCTCGTGCTTCTTCTGCCACACCCAACTTTCACTACCATACGTTAAAGTAGGGACCAACACAGCATTGTGAATTGCCATACGTGCCTTTTTCGACACATTTTGACTCTTCACAATAGAGAGTAGGGCCCCATTTACTCTATTTCCCGCATTCACTGGTCGTTCTATATCCTTATTCATATCTCCCATCCCTGCTAAATACGCAGCCCAAATATACAAACTCGTCTACTTGCTCGATCAACTCCCCTTCTATTCTTATTTCACAAATCGTTTTACTTTCTTCTCTTTCAAAAACCATAACCTTCGTCTTACTTGCGTTCACTTTCATACCCCTTTCTGTTTTTTGTGCAATCCTAACTAAATCTTTGGGTTTTAAAAATAATCCAGGAACTGACACATCGCTCCACTCGTTCACAGCCATACTAATTACGGCAAAAAGTTGGTGTAATTAGGACGATAGTGCACAAAAACTTACAACTTCATTGACTTCGATGTATCCGTTTCTAGTTTATTTTTACAACCCAAAGATTTAGTTAAGATTGCACAAGAAATAGTCGAATTGTACAAGTCGCTAGGGGTGGCAAAATTTAATAGCCTACTGGCGGCAAATGTGTGAATTCACCACTGGGTGAGACGCCACCAACTTCCTGCCTTCGGGCAGCTACTGAGAATTTCTTGACGGAAAAACTCAATAAGTAGTTGATTTTTTTGGCCCAGCCCAATTTTGATCCAGGACCTCATGATCAGCAGTCGCACTACTACAACTACTAGACCAACGTGGCAGTTATATATAAAAAAGATATATATTATATGAAAAGAAAATATTCTTAAGAAAATATATAAAGTCTTTTAATATAAAAATGAAGGTGAAAGTTTATATAGGACGGAAGTAATTTTGTTACCCCTTCGACGAACCCTACTTTCGTGGCTAAGATTGTAGATAAAAGCGACCTTTTATATGCGTACTATGGACAAAATAGGCAATGTATGCGTATGTCTTTAAGGTAGCAAAATTATCTTGAATTGGGAGTAAAATATCACAAAGCCCTACACACATATCCGTTACCTGAGCGGGAGGGAGACTTTTTTTGCTGATATAGACAGACTTCCCATCTTAAACTACTGAAATACGTCAATTTGAATGAAAATATGTAATTTTGTGTAGAATTAAATCGTTACCAACGAATGTGACAACACATCTGTTCACACCTTCTTTATTTGAAGTTGGTTGCAGATGAAGCCATGATTTATGCAGGAAGATGATCACGTTAAACTTTTCCAATAAGAATATTTCTTCAATAATATTTTTTGCAATGTCTTCTGCAGAGACATTAAAATGTGCTCTTTATATTACAGAACGTGTTATTGCTTCTTCAGCAAGCGTTTTGATAGATTTGATCTTTGGGAATATTCGTTTCGTGCGATAATATTTTTGTTCCCCGTGCAAGGTCACTCCGATCTGTAATGGCCTTTGACAGAAGCATTATTGGAGTACCTGATACCTGTCGATAGTGTGATACACAAACATACGAGTATGCCTGAGGAATTGGCTTTTTAAACGTCCTAAAATTTCACGTGGCGGAGCTATGCTGCAGATTTATTACGGGTGTAACAATAATGGATCGTCTTGACCGGAGAAGGACCACGATCTCACCGTATATCAGCGTAAAATAGTAGCTAAATGCTGCTGTGCTTCGTATGGTAAGTGTAGAGAACCGGAGACCCTTTTTACTGGAAACGAGGCAGTTCATCTTAGTCGTCAGGGCAAAGCATCTGTATTTTGATTCTCAATCGAGTATAAATGTAAATGTAGATGTGAGCTACAGGATCCACTTACCATCGAGTGGACTGTGTGCTCATTTGTCATCCTTATTCTATAAAAAATTATGAATTGTGTCCCATATTTGCAATTGTGTGCAATTGTTTACTCAATGAAATTTGCTTTTGTTTAATATCATACTATATTATGATATAATTCTAAAAACACGGTGAAAAATAATAATATGTGAAAAATGGTGGGAAATCAATTGAGGTTTTTGGTAGTAAATGAATTTGAAATTCGAATAAAAAAATTAAAAAGTGAACTTATTAATATGCTACATTTTATGGCACGAATAGTTATGTAGGTACTCGTAAAATTAATTTTAATTTGAATTTAGAATACAGAAAAGAAGTGCTAATAAACGTGAAGTATCTTTAAGATAGAGAAAGATTGGTTCCATGTACGAAACATATGCAAGGCGTTATTACATCTGATCTGCAACAAGAAAGTTTGGTGGTAATACTGTTAAGCGAGAAACAAACTGGTGCCACGTACATACAGTACGTTGCGTCATACATCAAAAAAGTCTGCGATCGGTTTGAATAATCAAAATCTTTTTGTTACGATAGACTACATTATAATTTCTTCTTGTATTTAGATTCTTTACTTAAAAATATAGAATTAGAATACAAAACAAATTCAATTGTTTTTCCATATAAAATGAAATTCAATCCAAGCTTACGTTTAGTCAGAAATCTGACTTAGTAAATTTTAACGGATTTAAAATATTTTTTCGAGGAAAGTTGTGATTGAAAAAATGCCAAGAGGATTCTGATAATAGTTTAAAGAGCAAGAATTGTAACTTTGAGGGTTAAAGGGTTCCACGAGAGAAATGTCACGCAGATTTGCTGCATTCCAATTCTGTGTCGTGGCCACGTTGCAGAGTTACTACGGCATTGATAATTTAGCTGACTGACCCCACAGTGGTCGCCCAACTGACTGCTGCTCAGAAGTGATATATCAGATTGCTGGCAGCCAGTGACCCAACAATCAACGCCACTGCAATAAAAGCAGAGGTGCGGGCCGTTCTGGACTTGAAGTTAGCACTCAGGCTATTTAGAATTGCTTACTTCAGGCTGGACGACGAGCACGGAGGTCTTGGCGATCACTTCTAAATTCAAGACAACGTCAGCAACGAAGATTACAGTGGAGTAGGCTCCCTCAAAATGAAGAAGATGGGGAAAAGGAGGAAGGAAAAGGAAGAGGAGGAAAACATTTGGCAAAACCATTTTCAAACCCACTTTCAGCATCAAAGAACATGATATAAACTTATTATACTACTGCGTACAATGGATATAAATTTAAACTCATGTGTCCGTTAAGAAGTGACAAGAGTGTCTGACGCCAAACGTACCTTGTATACGTAGATCAAGCATCTACACCAACGTAGGCATACCGCATACGTTGCGTACGTTGTCCCTACACTTAGATGCGATTCTGCGGTTGTCGTCACACACACATACTATATCATGAATCTTGGTCCACAGTATTATGCTGCTACATTCGAGGTTCAACTATAATTCTGCTACAGCGCAGCTCTATCATTTTAAAACGTAACCTATAGAAAAATAGGCTTATGGACAAATGTATGGTGTCAAGCAAATGTATGGTGTGGTGGTAATACGTAAAGAAGCATTACCAGTGTGTAAAGTATCAAAAACCGGGTTGGAGCATTGTTCACACGCAGTGACCTCGGATTGGCTCTCCACCTCGGCCTAGCTACATGGGTTTTCTTTGTTTACTATCTAAACTTCTAGAAAGTCACTATAGGTTACCTCAACCACCAATTGGATTTTTTTTTATAGAATAGGGTGACAAACGAGCACACAGTTCACCTGATGGTAAGTGGTTGCTGCGGCCCATAGACATCTACATCTATCTTCCATTACAAATCAAAATGCAGATGCGTTGTCACCCGTGAGGACTGAGATGGAATGCCTCCTTTCCAGTAAAAAGGGTCTCCGGTTCTCTACACTCACCATACGAAATACAGCAGCATTAAGCTACTATTTCACGCTGGTATTCTTTGAGAGCGTGGTCCTTCCCCGGTCGAGCCAACCCATTCGTGCTACAACTATACTACTAATATAACTGCAGCATGGCTCTACCACGTAAGATTGAAAAATGCATATTAGAAAATAACATAAAATAATTTTGAGCCCAGTAGTGAGACGTATAAAATGTAAGTGCTAACGTATAAAGCTACTAATGGAATTGAAAATAAATCTATATGTTACTGAATAATGCGAAATACTCATTAAGTCAATTCATTAACGTAGTATTGCGTAAGTTTTATTTGTACAGAGCCGTTCATGTGTGGTTTTCAATCAACTAAGTGCGGCGGCCAAACAAATTAGAGGGCTTCCATAAAGTTTGTATCATGTTTCTCTATTGTCTGACACAGAGAAAACGCCTGCATTATGAATACACATTTTTACACAATACATACTAGATACATTGAAGCATTAAATGGAATAGAGTGGAGTTTTTGAATAAAGAGAGTTATTAATAATTTTTTGAAGAAGGGGATTTATAAAATAAGAATGAAAAACAAGCAAATAATCCAACTGATGGTTGGTTAATGCTATGGCCCATGGATACCTAGCTCGATTAAGAATTAAAATGTAGATGTGTTGTCATCCCTGAGGACTAAGATGGCATGCTTCGTCAAAGGGCCTCTGGTTCTCGTCACTCACTATACGAAACAGCAGCGTTAGTTATTTCACGTTGGTATTCTGCACAAGCGTGGTTCTATCTCAGTCTAACCAACCTATTAGAACTGCAGCCATAATACGGAGCCTAACAAGACTTTACAAGTACCTATCTAACGGCAGCATGGATGTATGAAGTGATCAAAATGCTGATAATTGTTTTAAATTTAATTATTTTGTTAGTATATTTTATTAGTATAGTGATTCTTTGCAGTTTAGTGCACAATTCAGTGCAGTTTTGTATAGTGTAGTTTATTAGTATATTATAGTCTGTGGGTCACGGCATACAACTGTCATGTGTGATCGTTTATCACCCTAATTGTATGATTTTTTTTATGGTAAGTCCCTTTCAGATCTACCTACTAGATAAAGTTAAAATTTTGTGTGGATTTATTAATTTTAGAAATCTCGCTGCAGTTTTTCTGAAAACTGAACCTTGTTTCTGTAATAATAATAACATTACAAAACAGGAAGTATCAGTTTCTTTTCGATTTGTTATGTTCCCAAAACGTGGCCCTAAGCAACAGCTTAATTTGCTCATAAAATTTGCTGATAATAGCGACAAGAGTTTTCAAAAGTAGTGATATTAGTATAAAGATAAAAACCACGGTGAAATGTCCTGCTCACGTATTTACTCCCGATAAAACAAAATTAACGGCCAAACTTTAAATTGTTCGCGAAAAATCGTTTAGGAATCACGTTTCTTGATTAACTTAACATATTTTAGATACGTTTTTATATAAAATTTACCTCGAATGCTTATTTTATAACTAATTTAATACGCTGACTCAGTGACCAAAAGTGAATCTTGGTCCACAATATTAAAACGACATTCTTTTCTTTCTGCCATTTCTCTTCTTTTGTCTGAATGGCGCGCAGCGTTTTTCACCTTCTCACTCAATTGTTGCGAAGCATCATCAAAACATAATATTTACCTTTAAAATTAACACTTACCTTCGGTTTCGGTAGTGTAGGCGATGGTCTGCCAACCTTTTTTTAGCAATAACTCTATTTGCTTGATCGAAGGTAGTTATTTTAAAATTACGGATAGACAATTTCGTTTATATTGATTATAATTATTTATCATTGACAGCATTGCAAGCTGTATACGAGCTGCATTGAAGTTCGTTTAAATACATAAAATTATATTTCACATACTAATATTATACTCGGATTGGAGTTGAGTTTGACGACGATAATTAGTGAACTGAAAATGAAAATTTAGACGTACGGTAAATTTGTATAATATGTTTTCTATAAAAAAATTGTCGCACCATCAAAATAACCAAATAATATAGGGAAAAAATGCTGAATTTGGCAAGAAGATATCGATTGTATAGGTTAAAAAAATCTGTTGACCCTGCGGGCTACCCCTAGAACTTCCCGCTATGTTCGATCTCAAAACGCTCGACAAATATTTTTACGAACTAATAACTTATATTAAAAATAATCCGAGATATGACAACGATAATTTTCGAACCAATCAACCGATTTTGATATAATTGGTGGAAATCGACGAGGTATTTTATGAAAACTAATAAAATCTATTATAAAAAACGATCAGACTACAAATTCAAAAGTTATGTAAAAATAACACTTTACACCGTTTTTAAAGATAATCTCAGCAATTGACGTATTTTCCATGTTTAAGAGCTGATTAGATTTTGGAATGGATCGTTACATTTGTTAAAAAGTTATTCCAAAAAACATTGTTTATAAAATTTACCGGTCAAAATCGGTTGAAAGGGCATAGAAAATCTGAGTTTGGTGAAACCCTTTTGAACGCCATCAAAATTGCTCAAATCGTAGAGATTTACATACACACACACACACACACACACACACACACACACACACACACACACACACACACACACACACACTTTTTTGAAAGTAATTGATTTTTATAGCGGGAAGTTAAAAATTAACCGATGGATTTTTATAGGTCCTAAAATGGCAACAATTTGCTAAACAGTCTGAACGGTATTTCGAGGGTCTTATAGTTTAGTAGCTATGTATGTTATGGATTCTATCATATAGCCACTAATGATTTCTTAAATTTACGCGAACACTACACATTGAATAAAACTAAATTTACGGATTTTATCGCGTTTATTTCTCTACTTTTACTTATTTTTAATTCCCGAAGTTTCGGGTGCTTTACAGCACCCATGATCACAGGGGGGCCATCATGTGACCATGGATGCTGTAAAGCACCCGAAACGTCGGGAATTAAAAATAAGTAAAAGTAGAGAAATAAACGCGATAAAATCCGTAAATTTAGTTTTATTCAATATATAGCCACTAGTTTTTAATTAATTGTATAATATAATATTTTATTGCCTATGCTGTATACGTTGAAGTAATATGTACTTACGTACTAGAACAGCTATCTCAAACAAAAAATGTGCGCTACTCTGTGTTCGCGCGGTTGGTTTTTTTATCATAGAATAAACATAGGTAGAATGATCCATAGGTAATTGTAGATTATATTGTTAAATAGGTAAATTATATCGAGAACAATATTTAAATTTTGTCATTTATATTGTATATTATATTTGCTTATTTAATATGATATTACATAATATTATATAACAATTACATTTTAATGATATTTTTATCTGAATATTTTAAAAGGTCAAATATAAAAAATATACTAAATATATGTTTAACAAAACCAATTAACATAACATTTAAATTACAAATATATTTATTTAAATTAGAATAAGTCTTTCATAAATGCTGGGCACGCGAGAATTAATAATGGACGAATTTATTGATTACATGAGTTTGATGTGTAAACCTAAAAATAAAATAAAAGAATAATAAGCAGATAAAAACATGAAAAATAAGCCTAATTATAATAATTTATATATTTTTCTACAAAAAAATGTGTATAATAATATAATCGCCCTATACTTTATTACCCACAAAAATGTCGCATCTGAACATATTAATTTTATAATCTATATTCCATGACACGAAATGGCGTCTTAGGAATAATTTGTTTTATTATTAATCTATTAATACTTTTTATTGATTAAGTATCTTATTAACCGATGGAAAGTAATTTCTTGGTTTTTACTGACATTTCTTGAATTATTTGTTCAATATCTAAGTACACACGACGGCATATTTTTATCAAGAGATTTTTTTTTAAATCAACACAACACAACATGACAACTCTACAAGCGTCTAGTGAGTGACTGATTAAAGTGCGGTGTATGCACCGTAGTACATAATAGCTCAATGGCTGTATAGCAGTATTTTTAAACATAACATATTATTCTCTTTAGAGATACGTATAAAAGATGAAAAACCTCGTCTTGGAAACAGTGTTGGATAACTTTTATCCCTTCTTCTCCTTTTATCTATATAAGAAGGATCGCTATAAGTAGGAGTGCTATCGGACCTGTGTTGACGCATCAATGTCCTGGTATGTAAGGAGTATGTAAGGAAGAGTCCATAGTGCCGTCCTGACGCATTTGTTCTCTTTGCTTTAAAATTTGGAATTAGATATAAAATGCATATTAATTTATGTTTTTATTTGCTAAGTCAGTAGGTAGTTAAATCAGACAAATTTTTATTTTATATCAGAAGTTTATTTAATTTCGTTCGCAAATAGCGTTCATAATATATCATTTATATTGGACATAGTTAAAACGAACAGAATACAATTTAATTTGCTGTAAAGTTAGTTTTGCCATTTACCGACAGACGTCACTGTGTACGTACCTACTATATACTTTTTATATACTGAGTCATAAATAATATACTATACTGAGTGACTAACTCGTCTACCAGCGCACAAGCTCAACCTAAGCAGCTTGAAGTAGAAATCTGAAATTTGGAAAGTAGCTATTTTATATGACGAAGAAATCCGCTATGAAATAAATTTGGAAAATTTGATCACCAAGTTGGTGAAATAACAAAAAAAATATTTTACAGGGTGATTGATTCGATACTTACTGAGAGTACTTCATTTAAAAATAAAAGAATATGTATTTTGCGATTTCAAAATAACCCGTTACTGTAAATGGAACAGGGGCAGTAGCTGTGCAATTTTGTATTTAGATAAAATATTTTGGTAATTCTTAAAACAATCCCTTACCGGAGGAGGTCCAATTAATAACCTATCATTTAGGGCATGTCGATATTTCCAGAAAAAGATGCATGGAATACTAACCGAACATTCATTGTACATCATGATTTTTTAGTACAACAGTGTGATGTGGACTTACCATAAATTCTATATATAAATAAATAGCTTCAGATTTACCATATAGATTTTCAGAAATAACCTTCATATTCCCAAGACGTAAGTATTCCTGGAATACAGCTACGCATTGTTTCTTAAATTCTGGTTCCCTTTTGAACTTTTTCTCGAGTTGGAAAGATCTACACGTTGCTATTTACTTAGAGTTGTTATACACATAACTAGGAACCTTATCCTTAAACAGAAGATTTACTTTTAGTGTAGTAGTTTTGAAGCGTTATACTTGTACTTTTGTTTTCACAGTTATAATATTAAAGCGAGGTCCTAATAATTAGGCGAGTGTAATTCATAATTAACCTTAGTATAATTAATCTGCTGCTTCTTCAACACGCATTTTTTTTAAAATCCTTAAACATATTTATTATGAATTCACCAAAAACTAGACCTGCTTATTTCACAAAACAATATCTTTAAATATTTTCGAAAACTTTTGAAGTTTGCTAAATTAAGTAGGTATATAAAAACGTAACATAACATAAATACTCACGCCTATCACTCAGAGAGTAGGGAGAGACTACGGACATCCATTTAGCACGATCCTGACATACCTCTTTGGCCTCCTTTACATCCATATATCTACGCATACATACTCGTCAGTTAAGGGTACTTCTAATGTGGCTCATTTTCAAAATATCGCCAATTTGGTCGTAAAAACATAGCTAAAAATAATCGCAATAAAAGCTATGATCGCTGTAGGCGTGTCAGCAATACAATCAAAGTATCCGACTACTAAACACAATGAATTAATAAGTAGTGCATCGTTGTACTCAATATCTTTATTCAAGTATAACAGCGAAAGTTGTCGGCAATATAATAATGCCATTCAAAGAAAAACGCTGTAAGAAGTTTTACAAGAGAGACTTTTCTCAACATAATTATGACAACCAAAGAAAACAATTGTAAGAAGTTTTATAATGGAGATTTTCGTCAAAATCATTATGACATCCAAAGAAAAGAACTTGATACTTTTAAATTATTGTGTCAATAAATTTAATTAATTAATTATGTAACTATTGATATCAAATTCATCATTTAATTATTAAGTTAACAAATTGTTATAATTTAAGACAGCCAAATTATTATAATTTAAGAAATATGAATAATCATTCCCATGGGTATAGACCTGACAAGTTGATTTGATTTTAATTAAGTAATGCAAGTAATGAATTAACAAGGTGTTGTTAACCAATTTTGCTTTTCTTTCTCAAAACGTACATTGAGTATTATTTTTGCACTTACGTATATGTAAGTATGTGAAAGTTTATGTGAATATATGGATTAATTGTGTAATAAGCATTCATCCACATAATCAATATAAACATTTTATACTCATAAAATAAGATCCTATTATCACCTAATATACTTAGCTAATCAGTTTTATTTACAAACAATATGTGGCTTCTTATAAAGTAAGATATTGTGTAAAATGATATAATTTAGTAGTGAATTATTATACATAAATGTTTACAACTACTCACCTATGATTGTGTAAGTTATTATAAAGAAAATAGGAACCTACGCATTATTGAAATATCTCTATTTACACAAATTTTTTCATAATCTATAAATAAACAAATACTTAATTACAAAATTTTCTTGAATATAATAGAATACTTGCTAAAAATTACAGCGAATTATGTATGAACATAATTTTTTGTTCTAGCTTTACCGTACGACGAATTAACCAAATACCTAAATAGTTCACCTTTTGACATGCTATAATTAGTGAATGAAATGCAAAAGTATACCTCTAGTATAGGTCTTCATTGTCTATTTAAGTTGTCAAACCTAATATGGGAAGGACTTAATCATAAAAACAACTCAGATAATTAAAAAAATAAATAAAGTATTTAGTTCAATATTCATCGGAATAAGTAACCGACTGAAAAATTTGGCATTTAATGTCGCGGTATTTTCAAAACGTATTTTCACCTTGCTTTATTCAGAAAAACATAAAAAAGTTTAGTATTTTCGATTAAAATATGATTCATGAAATATTTCAACTCAATGAAATCCGTACATACAACAAACATAACCAAAAAATAATTGTTTAAAAAAATATGGTACTCACGTGCACAAGGTCCAAAATATATGGACTGTGGGTTCAGACCAGCTGCTTACGCAGTACTAACCAATTATTTTAAAATGTATTCAGATTACTCCGGATCGTTAATGATATAACTATGCAATGTTATATTATCAATTCAATGAGAAATCTTGCAACAAAAAGAGTTTGTATATCTCCCATAAACACAGTTTTAATAAATATCTTGGAATATGGTGCCAATTTTAGAACCCGTCGGAATTAGGTGTTTTTACTTTAGTGCAGGGAGCTTGAACTGCGTTTTTTGCTTTATTAAATTTTTAGATTTAGTGCATTGGTTGTAAATAACAAAACCGTTCTACTAGCTACCTATGAATTTTTATTACTTGTATGAATACAAAATATAAATCCAAAGAGCATGGAAGATACTTTTTGGGATTTTTTTTTCTAATATCATATTAAAGGTAAATAAGAATATGTGTTACGATTGTTCAGTAGCGAACTAGCGAAATACTTAGCCACGAATATACATACTCAATATCCTACCATATCATTGGTTTTACTTAATACCTAGCGATCAGCCCCGGCTTCGTCCGGATGGAATCTATTATTGTAGCGTTATTTCGATTTGAGATAATAAACAAATATCATTAAGCACACACTTTCAATCTTCTGCCTTCTAAAACATTTTGTGGTTTTTGCCGATGATTTCAGACGTGATGGACGTCGACGGCCTACCGCTGCTTTGGTCATCTTCGACGCTTTCTTTGGCTTGTTTGAATAACTTATTTATTTTATCTATTTTTCGATTTCAATTTTCGATTAAAATATAACCTACCTGACATCTGACATTGCTCTCTATGTGTTAGCGAAGTTTTATTGCAATTGGTTCAGTCATTTTGAAAATTAGCCTGGTATTACGGACAGACAAACAGACAGACAGGCAGATATATACAAATTGTAAAATGATTACTCATGTCTCAATGTCATGGAAATAACGTTAATATTCGTTAAAAGGCATTTATTTCGATATTACAGACAGACTTATTATGACTGCCTCGTTGGTCTAGTGGTTGAACTCGCTAGTCCTATGGAATGACTCGATGTTGGTCTAGCGATCATTGTAGTAGTGCGACTGCTGATCATGAGGTCCTGAGTTTGAATCCCGGGTTGGCCCAAAAAATTAATTAATGAGTTTTTCCGTCAAGAAATTCTCAGTAGTTGCGCGGAGTCAGGAAGTTGGCGGTGTCTCACCCCCGTGCCTCGGAAAGCACGTAAAGCCGTTAGTCCTGCGCCTGATCTCTCTCCGATCGTGTCGGTTTACCGTCCCATCGGATTATGAGAATGAGGGAATAGAGAGTGCACCTGTGCTTGGGCATACACTTAGCCACTATAATCCTGTATTGCGCCGATGGCTAGTCTCCGTTAAGGCAGGCCGACGTGGCCGAAATTCGGTCTGGAGGACATTTATTACAGACAGATATTTCAATTGTATTTATATGTTAATAAAATATTTACTTAAATACTTTTACTATTTACCTTGCGATAATTGAATCGTGAGTGCAGCAGCATCACCCTGATAACAGCTGAGTACAAAAATGCATTTGCCAACCCGCTTGCCAAGCGTGGCAACTATGGCAAATATCCCTCCGAAGTAATCTATAAATCTGTTTTAGCAGTTTGACTGTGAGAATTTGGTAATTAATAAAGATGTTGGTAAAATTATTTTGTTGTATTAATTATAAGCACCTAAATTTCACAAGTTGAACCCTAAATTAAGAGACCTATAAAATATAGGAATGATCTACAAAATACGTCGTTAATAACAAATATTATTTCGCCCCGTATTTTCGTTTGAGAAATAAGTAACAACCCAGTCACCTTTTTCCACAACATTACTTTCAGTCATTGTTTTGTCAGAGAATAATGATAGACATTACCGTCCTTATTTCCTGTAAATACAGAGGCACTTTCACACAAACAAAGCATTCTTATTAATACGTATGGCTATTTCGCCCATTTTATTATTAGATTTTTATTATATGAGAAACCGAGCAGACTTTGTTCTGTTGTTTGCAATGTAAAATAAAATACCTGTTTTTTTGCCATCTGTAATCCTATCTTCATTAAAGAAATTGAGTAGCTTTTAGCTCATTATAAAATGCATTCAACAATTGTATGATCTTTGAGATCCGATTTAGTGGGAGGTCTACATACTACAAAATAATATGAAAATCCTAGCAAATATATTTGTAAGATCCCCTTTTTACAAGGCATTCGATAGTGAACCTAGATGTCTAAGAGACTTAGCAGAAATTATTACTAACATCAGGTAGAATATGTACTTTTCATCACCTTGCATATAAAAGATTTAGAAAACGTTTAAAATGGAATGTTCAAAAGATTTTGTACACTAAGAGTGATAAACAAGCATGCATCCCCTTATGGTAAGTAGTCGCTGAGACCCATAGACATCTACATCTGTTCTCGATTAAGAATCAAGGTGCGTTCTCACCCCTGAGGATTATAATAAAATGCCTCGTTATCCGTAAAATGGGTTTCTACATCTTTTCATTCACTATACAAAACTCATTAGCTTCAATTTGCTATTTTACGCTGGGATTCTGTGAGAGCGTGGTATTTATCCTCTCTAGCCAATCCTTTCGCGCTATATCCATAATATAACTGCAGCGTGGCTCTACCAAGATATAAATGATTTAAAAAATAATTGTAAGCAAAAAATTGTTGAAAAATAGTTATTTTAGAAAAAATTTCAAACTAATTTACAAATGTCATGTTAATTTAAATCTAATCCTCATGGTCTTATGTTTCAAGCTTTACTATATTTGATCTTATGGGGATAACTCTACTGAAGCAAAATTGATAGCCTACGGGGAACTGCTATCAAGGCAACAGGCGGCGTCACTTTAAACTCGTTTGTCTATGTCAAACGTCAAGCCGCACTTCTATAAAGCTTATAGTAACAGAAATTTTATGTAATCTCCAGTTATAAACATAACATCCAATGAAAACTTTAGAGGTTATTGTTCGCAATGATTTATAAGTTGTCTTCGGGTGACATCCTTACACGATAATAGGTCTATTTATTACATGAATAAATTTGAAAAAAAAATCCCACAATCGTATCCTTGAACTCGCTAGTCCTATGGAATGACTCGATGACTGACTCGTTAGTCTAGTGATTGTAGTAGTGCGACTTCTGATCATGAGGTCCTGAGTTTGAATCCAGGGTCGGGCCAAAAATTTTATTGTTGAGTTTTTCTTGACGGAAGAATTCTCAGTAGTTGCTCGGAGTCAGGAAGTTGGCGATGTCTCACCACCGTGCCACGGAAAGCACGTAAAGCCGTTGGTCCTGCGCCTTATCTCTCTCTGGTCGTGTCGGTTTACCGTCCCATTGGATTATGAGAGTAAGAGAATAGAGAGTGCAGCCGTGCTTGCGCATACACTTGGGCACTATAATCCTATTCTGCGCCGATGGCTAGCCTCCGTTGAGGCTGGTCGCCGTGGCCGGAATTAAGTCTGGAGGACATTATTATTATTACGGAATTTAGTGGAATATTATTACATAATACTACTACATATAAACATTAATATATCTTATTTTACATATTACGTATCATAATTCATTTTCACAGAAAGACAAAGATAATGGGCGATCTGACGAATTACATTCGAATTTTAATAACGATCTCAACCAAAACAATTTTAGTGTCTTCAAGTCTTACAGTTGTATATTTGATTGCAGTTATAATGTTATTGATCGATCAAAAATCCAAAGCCGATGGTAGCGCCAATTTTGCTATTGAAAATCCCTATCTTATAATGGCAGAGAATGAATATTTTTGTAGACTGCAGACTTCACGTAGCGCGAAGTAACTTTTAAATTATTTTCGTTAATAAAAATCACACATTAATGATATTAACATGTGATTTAATTATAAGGCTTAATATCACTAAAAGAGGTCAAATATTAACTAATTCAGTTAAATACATTTCTTAAAACTAAATTTACGGATTTTATCGCGTTTATTTCACTACTTTTACTTATTTTTTTTTTAATTCCCGACGTTTCGGGTGCTTTACAGCAACCATGGTCACGGGGGGGGGGGGATTGAGATGTTTGACGTCCCAATGTCATAGTTAGTCGGGCTACCTTCAGTTTTTGAATATTAATTTTACCAAACCTAAGCATACCACTGCAAGACTCCATGATACTATAAGCTCGTTTTGCGTAAATCGGACCAAAAATTAATATTCAAAAACTGAAGGTAGCCGGACTAACTATGACATTGGGACGTCAAACATCTCAGTCCCCCCCGTGACCATGGTTGCTGTGTGTGAATTAAAAATATGTAAAAGTAGTGAAATAAACGCGATAAAATCCGTAAATTTAGTTTTATTCAATGTGTAGTGTTCGCGTCAATTTAAGAAATCATTAAATACATTTCTCTTAAAGTTCGTAATACTTGCGTAATAATCTTTCCTAAAATCTTGAACTAGCAGGAATTGTCATCGCGATGAAGACGTGCAAGTTTCTAATTATGTAAACACAAAACTGACTTAAAGACATCATGTATCTTACTAAAATCTTATTAAGCTCGTGTAACATTTTCAGGTCTTATGTACAACATGAAAACTCTGTTGATTCAGTAACTAAGTTTAATGCTTTGAAATGTAATTAAATAATCGTATTTGCGGTTATGAAACGCATTATAAGACTGAAGATATGTGCATATGTTTTAATAATAATAACCAGGTCTCGGAAGAACTTCATTTCGAGTTACACGCCTCCGGGGCACAGGAGTAAGCCTTAGGAGAGGCGGTTACGTTTTGAAAAAAAAAGAGACAAGATTTCGAAATCCTAACAATCCCTAAAGTTATAATGTGTACCTTTCTTTCATAAGACAAATAAATTGAATAGTATATATACACCAGTATTTTCTTGCATTGAATAAAGGTGACAAACGATCGCACAGTTCACCTGATGCTAAGTAGATGCTGTGGCCCACCGACACCTACATCTATCCTCAATTAAGAATCAAACTGAAAATACGTGGTGGAACTGAGGACTTAAATGGAATGCCTCGATACTAGTAAAAAAGCTCTGCGGTTTTATACACTCGCCATACGAAACATTAATAGTGTACGGAATAGTGTTTTTACTCTGGTATTCTGTGAGATCGAGCGAACCCATTCGTGTTGCATCCATAACATAGCTGCAGCGTAGCTTTACAACGTAAATATATATAATATAAATGTTTATCCAACATACATATTTTGGGATATAATGACGCTGTGGCAAGTGCGCAGTCAATGCCATAAATAAGTTCAGAATCTTCGCCTGTCCTTACATTAGATTTGTTAGAATACACATTTTCGCAAAAGAATAGCAATTTCTATCAAAATAACTCATGGGTCTATTGACATTTAAAGCTCTCCTAATAGAGGAGGTAGGCACTGCCTTCTTATCTGATTGATATGCATATATATCATCAGTTCTATACACAAATAAAATTGAAGTGTTTGCCGGTAAAATAAAAATAATTGGATAGAAGCCAATAATTTTTATTTGCAGGTGGCTCAAGACCGTGTTTTGTGTCCGTGTTTGTTACTTGGGGGACGCCTATGTTCAGCAGTGGACTTGTGAAGGGCTGTAATGATGATGATGATGATTACTATTGTTTAAAATAATTGGCTTCTAGCCAATTATTTTTATTCTAGTTTTATTTGAGCTCAGAGGGTTATTGGAATGCTATTAAAACTTAAAAAAAAAACATTTTTTAAAATTTTTTGTCTCTTCGTCTGTTCGAGCTACTCGTCGAAACAAGTGAATCGATTGTGACGAAACTGTACTAACTGATAGAGAACAATGATAGTAAAGATCCAGGCTATATTTTTCCGAAAAACTTGAAGACATTTAAAAAAAACACACAAAATTGATAAATAATAAATAAAAATAAATGGCCTTTGATTACCTTAAATCTAAATGATGCGGGTCGTTAGTAATTAATAAAATAAATCTAACCAAATGGATAAATATTTAAATCTAATACTAATGTAAAATTTGAGAAACAATTAGCTCTTTATGCATAAATAAGATCGAATATAATAGCTGTTATTACAAGTTGAAGAAGGCAAATCAGTCGAAACGTCGGGATTTCAATATAGGTTAATATTTTCTAACAATTGAAAGTGCTTTAATTTTGGTGTAAGAATGTCCACTACCCATAAAGTTCAAAATAAAAAAATAAAGAAAACTGTTGTTAGCAACTTGACTGGAAGCGTAGCAACTAAACCAAATTTGAAAAGAAACAGATTGCCTTAAGGCATGGAGGTTAGAGAAAAGGCGAACGATCGCTCTAGAAAATAGTGTCTCAGAAATACATACAAAATAAGTGAGGCGCTCCGATCGCTAATTTGTCGCAATAAAAGGCGGGTTGGCGACCACGGTTTCTTATTATTTTAAGCCATCATCAGGAAAACCTTTCTTTCCTGTTTCAGTTTTTCTCTGCTGCCTTTTACGACTTTGCCTTTAGATTTTATAGGGCGGTGGATTCTCTTTCGCCGCCACTAAATAGCAACTTAACAGTTATTTTATTTACACTGTAATGACTATGTAAAATGACTATTGTACTATCATCATCATCATCAGTATTACAGCCCTATACACTTCACTGCTGAACATAATGGGCCTTTCCCAAAATTGTACAATAAAAGTCATTAATATCATATCCATTTCATCCCATCTATTACAGTGATAAAAGTCCACTGCTGAGAGTCTACTCTACTCTTCGCCCATAGATTATCTCATAGGAGTGATTTTGCCATAGATGTAACGCTGGACAGGCGGCAACCACAGTTTTTAATTGGCTTGACTTGTAGTTACTGTTAACTGTGTTATTTTCCTAGTATATCGTAAAAAGCGGCTGATGGGATATTAGATTTATGATTGTGTAGGCAATGCAATGGCCACCTATCACTCCATTCACAATTCTTCATCTAAAACCATTATTTTGTATTTTTTGTCTTTACGCGGTCCAAGTAGCTCACTCCTCTTTGGATTCCATTTCTTACAAGCTTAACGCTATGTAATTTTTAGTAGTAAATAAAGTATATAGTATTTTAATCAAAATAAAGTCTAGACATTCCTGGTGCAATATAGTAATGAAGAGCAAATAGAAAAGTGCGTTAGTAAAAAAATTTAAAAATATTCTTTTGTAATCATTTGTAATAGGACATTCACAAAATAATAAAAAATGGTATAAAAGGATTTATTTAAAACCCTACCTTTTTAATTTAATCATTACACAACGAATTCAAAAAGTTTGCTCGTTTATTAGATATTCAGCATTAAATTACGATACGACACGCTACATTGATTATTATCCACTCTCGCATTAGCTTTAATGATTCCGTTTGCAAAAACTTTTGTGCCATCGGATTTTTTTATTTCTTATTAACAAGTAATGTTTTTAATAAGTAAATAAGCATGATTCTAATCTCGATTAAAATCAAAATGCAGATGTGGGTAAGCATGGTCCTTCTCCATTCGAATTTACCCATTCGTGCTGCAGTATAGTAAGTACCAACGCTGCAGTGTGGCTCTACTTCTATTAATATTTTATCTCTATTACTTTTACTGAATCGTTGAAAATTTTTTCATTTTACGTTTGTAATTTTCAATAAGTGATGCTTATTGAAAACTACCAACGCAAAGTTTTTAGGTTGTTTTTTTAACAGTTTTTAAAATCAGATCTTTAAAAGCATTCTTGATGATTTTATAGATGTTATATTAATATTCTTTTATAATGAATCACAGAATAATCGAATACCCCATTATGTATTAAAAATAGGCGTTATCTGGAAAATATGATAAATCTGCCAATGAAACCGCAACACTACAAATGATTTACCTACCTAACGACTCCAAAAAGGGAAGTATATTAATTCGACTGTATTTGTTAATGTTCGTTACATGAAATATCCGTGGTTTTATCAAAATTAGAACTAGCTATATAGCTATTCTATATACATTTCACCAAGATCTGATTATCATCATTGAAGCAAACTTCTATTTGGGATAAAACTTCTTTAGGCGTGACTTGAGCTTAACTACGAGTTATTTTAGATGGAAGTAACGTTCTTAAGAATCTATGATTCGTTTTCGCAGTTTATATTTGACAGGCGGTGAGTAACTATTTCAAGAGTAATACATGTTTTATTTTAGTTTTTTTTATTTTAAGTTAACGGGAAGTTGCTGCTAACCCATCTTCCGTTTAATTTTCCTCTGTCACCTCTGTTGTGTGTAGGAGCGACATAATACAATGCGTTGTTAATCATTATTTAATTGATAAGTAAATATTTTATATTTAAATTTAAATAAATAATTAATGAAAAATAATAAAAAGTAATTGATAAACGAATGTTACACAAGTTAGAACTTACGGAAACCCTCTTGCTGGCCACATGCATCTTCTTGTTTCAGAGAAGGTTTTGTGAATCAGAAAAAGTCCACAGGTCTGAAATCTAAAGCGTTTTGGTAGTCGTGTATATTATTTTTTATTAATAAATTTATTATTATAATATATTATAAGTTATTATTATAGTTATATTAATATATTATAAGTGATGACTTACGGATCTGAGACGTGGTCCTTCACTGCTGGCCGTATGAGGACGCTCAAGGTCGCTCAGCGAGCTATGGAGAGGGCTATGCTTGGAGTTTCTCTGCGTGATAGACTCAGAAATGAGGATATCCGCAGTAAAACCAGAGTGACCGACATAGCCCAACGGATTAGTAAGCTGAAGTGGCAATGGGCCGGCCATATAGCTCGAAGAACCGATAACCGATGGGGAAGAAAGGTTCTCGAGTGGCAGCCTCGTACCGGTAGGCGTAGTGTAGGGCGACCCCCCACTAGATGGAGTGACGACCTGGTAAGATATGCAGGAAGTCGATGGATGCAGGCGGCTCAGGACCGTGCTTTGTGGCATTACTTGGGGGAGGCCTATGTTCAGCAGTGGACTTATGAAGGGCTGTAATGATGAATGATGATGATGATGAAATAAATTTATTTGTATATTGTGATTCGTGTTGTCAGCCTATTTTTCCTACAACAAATTCCTTTTCTTCGAAGCGTTTTGTACGACAAATATATAGTGTAAGTTTTGTAACTTTGCAAATCGTTATCTAGCGTCAGTTGTTACAAAGTTAGAAATATAAATTCGTACTTCAAACGGAAAATCTCAAGGTTATAAAATAAGACAATGAAACATAAGACGCAAGAGGAAAGTTTGATAACGATAAAAGTCTCTTTGTGTTTCTTTTTTTAAGCGCCTGTATAAAACTTGAGCCTTAAGTTCTCTTTGTGTTATACAAAGTAAAAATATTTTCCATAAGTAAGTTTAAACTTACTCGTAAACATATTTCTATAATTTTATTTTATAAATAATTTATATATATATATATATATATATATATATATATATATATATATATATATATATATATATATATATATATTAAGATTACTGAGAATTCTAAACTACAAAAACAAATTAATTTTTTATATTAAATTATATTACGGAAACATATTTACGATAAAGTTTTTGCTATGTAGGTTGTTTAAATTTGTCAAATCAAAATTATTTATAAAATAAAATTATTGACACAATATACAAATATATATATATATATATATATATATATATATATATATATATTAAGATTGACGTGTCACGTTCTTTGTCCGCGATGGACTCCTAAATTACATAACCGATTTTAATCAAATTTGCACACCGTGTGCAGTTTGGTTCAATTTGAGAGATAGGATAGATATATTTTTTTTGCCCATGAATGACCTACAATATTTTATGGGAATTTGAGTATTTTTAATAGGCCATGACAAAGGGCCGTCGAAAAGGGCAGAACGACATCAGCCTGGCAAGCTAGTATATTATATTTTAAGGACTTTAATTCACACTATAATACATCAATTATATGAGAAGTAACATACATACAAAGACATTTAAGTATGTAATAGTAATAGACCGGACATCACCAACAAAATTGTCGTCTGTAACTTTTGTCCTATAGGATATATCTCCGATTTTTTTTAATTTAGTCTAAATGACATCACCTAAAGGTCAAGACGCATTCGTTTCATAAATTTAAAAATCATTTTTAAAGAAAATATACCCGGTTGTGCATAAACGTATAGTAAGTCACGAAATGGAGCAAAAAATTAACATGATTTCGGTTTATTACACTAACAATAATGTATATTTACCAAATAATCTATAAATTTTGTTATTTCTGGTAGATTGTTCTAGATGAAAGAAAAAATGTTGTAATAAGTGCCCTCTGTTATACATTAACGTCACTATTTATTTACAAATATATTAGTAATTGACGATGTGCCAGTAGATAGGTAGTACCACTTCTGGCTCACTGAGTCAGAAGTGGTACAACGTTCGTCGACTCACGAGATCCCAAAAAAAAGGTTTTGGCATGCTCTGATCACGCATCTGCGGTCCGTTTTTGCGTAGAATGCACGGTTCCGGAGATGTGCAGATCAATTAACTCTTATCTACTTGATATCCGGTGAGGCCCTCCACCGCCATTAGCGCCCCCATTGTTCTTATCTATTTATCTATTGTTCATTGAATACCATCATTGTCTATTTTTCCTCGGCGTATGCGTCGGCTTATCAGTGCTATTGTATTATACTTCTTTGTTCCTATCTACAACGCTAATCTGAATCATCAATAAAACACATTACCTAATTTTGTTAAAATTTTTATTTACAAAATACAAAAGCTTATTACTTATTATCTATAAAATAGGAGCGAAACATCTCATCCACTAAAATATCATTATACAATGTGTTCCCTGTAAATATACTCGTAAAACTATGCATTGAACATCCCTGAAACTTATATAGCAAATACATTAAGCAATATTTGCCACAAACTGAAGTCCACTCATTCTGAATCCTATCAACATTCTAGTTCCATCTAGAATGTTGAATCTAGAATGTTGATAGGATTCAGGATAGGATTCATTCTTACAATTCCTTTTTAAAAACTCTAGATGATATCGTACAGGTGATCGTCCATAGCGTCGGCTTATCAGTGCTATTGTATTATACTTTTTGTTCCTATCTACAACGCTAATTTGAATCATCAACAAAATACATTACCTAATTTTGTTACAATTTTTATTTACAAAATACAAAATCTTATTACTTATTGTCTATAAAATAGGTGCGAAACATCTCATCCACTAAAATATTATTGTACAATGTGGTCCTTGTAAATATACTTGTAAAGAAGTCCACTCATTCTGAATCCTATCAACATTCCAGTTCCATCTTTTTACAATTCCTTTTTAAAAACTCTAGATGATATCGTATATATCGTCCATATGAATCAAAATATTGACCGACGTCATTCGTATCGAAGGAAGAGATGGGATGACGGGAAGTAATAAAGCATTGTTATGTGAAGTTTGTTGGAACAAACTACTTTATAAATTATATTTAAATACTTTTAGATTCAAAATGACACAAAATCTAAAAAATATTAGATGCATCATCGACATGGTGTATGCGGTGCAAGTGTATACGGTACTTACATTAAAATACAATTTTTAAAATTTAAAACACACACTCGTGATCTATAATACTGTCCAGCGTCACCAAAGCTTAACGTACTCCGTTTGTACTAACGTCCGTATTATACACGATATCTCAATGTCTTGCATAAATGGTTAGTCTTCATTGAGGCAAGCCGACATGACCGAAATTTGGCCTAAAGGACTTATCGAAAAAGTAATAAAATGTAAAATTAAAAGTCTTCAGCGCTCAAAATACTTTACATTGAAATATCCAAATACTGGAATATTTAAATGTAAACTTTCAATATTATTATTAATATAAAAAATTTAAAACCCTAAAATATAAATATAATTTAAAAAATATATAATAACATTTAAAAATTAGGAAATTTATATTTAAAATCTTTTAAAATAACTTATGGTAACAATTTTTTTTAACGCAGCGCCAAAGCCGTCCAGTTGCGAATTGCTATGCAACTATACACAATGATAAATAGACAATTTAATGCGTTGTTTCATAATTATGTTATTAGAAAAAATGGTCAAGAATTTCTCCACTACCACGCAATTAAAAACTATTTTTTCACGCATACCATCGAATTAACACTTTAAGGTAAGATTTTCGGACATTAAAAAAATATTATGTCATTTTCATTATTTTAATCCGAAATTAGACGTACTAATTTTTAAGTAACAAATATAATTTAATACTTTTCCACAAATCCTTACTTAATGGATGCCTTCATAATAAATGGAAGTTATTGTCCCGATTTCGCGTTTCTACGTCCAGTGAATTGAGCTGTGCGTCCAAACACGACAAAACAAACGATGCAAATGTATAAAAACATTTGCATTGTTATTTTAAAACCGTAAGGGTAAATTTTTTGGTTTTGGTTTCATTCATCTATCAATGCACAATACATGACTGAAACACTCAGGACATATTTTATATTATATTATAGAGGATATAGTGGTAAAACAGTGAACAATGATAACTGTCGGCAAATGGCAAAACTAAATTTACCGGCTGATTAAATTCTATTCTATATATTCGTTTTAATATGTCCACTAAAATGATATTTTATAAACGCTATTTGTAAACGAAATAAAAAAAAATCTTCTAAAAAATAAGGATTTCGTTGAATAAAACTAAATTTACGGATTCAATCGCGTTTACGTAACTACTTGTACTTATTTTATTAATTCCCGACGTTTCGGGTGCTTTACATCACCCATGGTCACGGGGGGGGAGACTGAGATGTTTGACGTCCCAATGTCATTGTTAGGCGGCTACCTTCAGTTTTTTAATATTAATTTTTCGATCCGATCTACGCAAAACGAGCTTACAGTATCTTAAAGTCTTGCAGTGGTATGCTTGTTCGTTCGTACGTTCTTTCACGCGGGTTTTTATGGATCTTTTTGTTTGACCTATGTAAGAGAGACCACATTCACAATCTAACATGTACACTCCTGCATCTTGTAGAGGGATATTACACTTGACGGGTGGTAAAAATTGACTAATCTTCTTCGGCGGCTTGTAGTATGTTTTAATGGAAGCTCGCTTCAAGATGTAGCCAAGCTTGTCTGTGACTCCTCTGACCTATGGTAGTACACCAGGCACACGCTCGACTATGGACGGCTTCATTCGGTCACTGTGACGTAACCGCGGGACCCGAAGCTTGTTGTCTTGCCACACTTGCTTGACGTGCTGAAGCTCGGCGGCCGGATGTATTCTGTCACAGATCCTTCGTGCTCCCTGAAACAAAGATTTACTACCCACGGTAGCTAACTGTGAAGGATGATGGTGAGATTCACCATTTAAATATCGGTTGGTATGGGTCTTTTTCCTATACACAGTAAATAAAATACAAATAAATAATAAGTACAAGTAGTTAATTAAACGCGATAGAATCCGTAAATTTAGTTTTATTCAATGTGTAGTGTTCGCGTAAATTTAAGAAATCATTATAAGAATTTCGTCTCATGTTAAGAATTTCCTTAGCAAATAATAATATAAATTAGTAACAAGTCCTTTATTACAAAATTCAAGTTTTAAAAATTGTTGCAATTAGTTTATTATTACACTAAAATAAAAACTATTTAGAAAATAATGTGTTGGAATAATATAAACAACCCCAAATCGGATGGTATGGAATATTATGCCTTCTGCCCCGCTTCTATGATAAATAGAGTGATGATATATTGAATCTAACGGTTCGACCCCCACGTAACATAGTAGTGAAATCCCATTCAAATCCATTCTCTGGTTTTTGTGTGATACGTGTCCACACATACAGACAGACAACGTTTCCAAAATTTTTTGTGGTGGCATATTTTGTTTCGAAAGTATAGTAAACCGCAATTCGAATAAAAAAAAACTGTACAGAAATCGTCGTGTTGGAGTTTTATTGCTGTATAGGTAATATTAACTAATATTTAAAAAATTGATTATTGCATCTCTTTTCAAAAATATATAAAATCTTTATATAAACATAATTCGTCTGGGCGTGTGTACGTCATTGAACTTTTCTTTAACGGCTGGACCGATTTTTACGAAATTTTGTCTGTTTGATTAAGTTGATTTAATATGGCTGAGATTTATAATTGGATCCGGTGGCTGGTGTTGTTATCAAGATCCAGAAATCACCCGTGAGAAACGGGGGCGGATCGCTAGTAATTAGGTAAAACAATTTTTATTATTAATCCAAATGAATCATTATATCACAAAACAATTGATGTCGGTTTCAGTACAAATAAGTATTTAATATAAATAAACATGTATAACAGTGGGTGATCTTCATTATCTTTTATTATTTATGCCTTACTTTTCCTTGAAACCTATAGATGAATAAAGAAAAAACATTTTTGTTAGCGTATGTACAAGGGCGCTATAGCCTAGTATATATATATATATATATATATATATATATATATATATATAGTGGTGTATAAATTTGTTGTTGTATAAATTTCCACTACCCTATATCATACCAGCGTTGATAAAATATTTAAGCTCCTTGAAAGTTTGATTAAAATCTGGTGTGGAATCTTGCTCTCCTTTTAAATTTTTTAAATTTAAGGTTAAGGTTATTTAAGGTAAAGACCTATAACCAATTTTAAATTAAACTTTATTCTAGGATTCTCTATTATTTCTTTTATTACCAACGTAACGTAAATAAATTGAAAATTCTTCAAACAAGATTGCTACTATATTAATATTAAACTGGTAATATTCAATATTTTTTCAAACCATAGTCATCTCATGTTTCTATATCTTTTCATTATCAATATCATCCTGTGAGTATGGTACAAGGTGACGAAGGCAAACTGAAATAGGAGACGGGCAGCAGCACCTTCGTGAAAAATCCATGAGTTCAAAATCTATGAAGAAGGGCTATTGACCAGCAGTAATTTTTTGTAGACTATAAAGATGCATAAAAAATATAAATTGAAAATTTCACGATGTTTTTACAGTAGTCAAAGCTCAAGTCTCATGAAAATACTAAAATACATATTAAAATGTTTTTTTTTTTTAAAATTATTTTGAGTATTTATCGGGAAGATGCTGCTTTCTGCCTAATATTTTATTTTTTCATTTATTTCTGTCGCCTCTTATGACTTTCATGGAGTAATGAATTCTCTCTCACCATCACTACATGGCAAATTGACAAAAACTTAAGTGCAATGTGTGTTCTTAAATTAAAGTAAATTCTTAAATCTTTAATTAAGCATTAAACGTAGCTAGTGTTACTTTCAAGATTTTAATGGGTTCAGAAGACTTAATTGAAAGATTGGTTCATGGCAGTGGCGAATGGCAATAAGTTATATTTCGAATGAAACATACCTATAATCACAAAATCATTTTAATTTTAAGCCTAGATGGCTTTGCCTTACTTAACTGTAAATCTGTTCTATATGAGTGATTCATATACCACTCATATACACTTCTGACCTGATTAGACGAAAAATATTATGTTCTGAACGCTTAAAATATCATCATCAACATTTCATCATAGGTACCATGCTGTACGTAGATAGGCTTTTTCGAAAACCTGCCATAAACCAAGACAAAGATGTCATTCGAGAATTAATGTTAATTAGAGTTTACCATTAATTCGCGGTAGACTCACAATAAAGTGTATTAGCGAGAACGGACAACCCTCTAAACGGGTACCGAGGCATTGCATTTTAGTTCTCAGAAGTGACTATGCGAGCGTTAATCATCTGAGCTACCATGGCGTGGTAGCTCAGATGATAAACGCTCGCTGTAAATATAACAGAATGCGAGTAACCCGGGTTCGATGCCCGCCGGCACCAATGAAATTGTTAATTGCAATTTTAAGTGCTGATTTACCACGTTCTCAGCGGTGAAGGAAAACATCGTGAGGAAACCTGCATGTCTGAGGAATAAGAAAAAATATTTCGAAGACATGTGAAGTTCGCCAACACGTTCGGGTAGCGCGGCGGATACTTCCTTGCCCTAAAACCCTTTCCGAAATGAGGGGAGGCCTGTGCCCAGCAGTGGGACGTATATAGGCTGTAACTTTACTTTACTTTACTTTAAATATCCGCCACGCTGCCCTTATTCGTGTTAGCGAACTTTACATGTCGTCGAAATATTGTTTTTTATTTTATTTCTTAGACATGCAGGTTTTCACACGATATTTTTTTACCGCCGATCACATGGTAAATCAGCACTTAAAATTGCAATTCAAACTTTTATTGATGAAGACGAGGGAGGCTCGCAGCCAAATTAATTTTTACAACGAACAATCTAACAGATGCTATTGGATTTTTCTGATATTTCCTATAGTTGCATCTTACGACATCTGTGGTACGGGTGATGGATTCTTTTGCTCCGCCACCACATTTTATCTAATTGTGCTGCACGTGTTGAAATTAAAGTTAGTATTTGTTTCTAAGATCTGCCCGTGGATCATTGAGAAACGTGGATATTAAGCTTACGGAGCATACAACTAAGGTCATTCATAATTTTTGCATAATTTTTAGTTATATAATAATTAAAATCGGCTTATAAAAATGCTTGTGAAAGTGCTTTTTTATTTATCGTTAGGATCTATTGAATTTGGATGGGCTTCGTGTGAAAAGGACTTTTCAATGGAAATATTAAAAAGAGAATCTTTTTACATGGAAGGCCTTTCAGTGTTCTCTAAAGAAATGTTTAATATAAATGCCCAAGCACAAACTCGCTAAATAACTAGTGCAATATGAATAGGATAGGAAATGAATATCTTTCACACGCGTTTACCTACTTAAGTAGTACTGGACCGAGATTTTAGTGTTTTATTTTACATGTTTGTTAAATTAAATATATAATATTTATGATTATAACTAATTGATTGATTGCAACTAATTCAATTAAGGATTTTATACCTCATTATGATATTTGTGTTGGACCGATATTTGTTTAATTTCAATGATTTTAATGTGGATATACGTATGTACACATGAACTCTCTTTTCCAAGAATTTGTATTAATAGTCAATCACGCGACAATGATTGATTATTAGCACGGTTTAGATTGATTTTTTAGAAGTCCACTGCTGAACATAGGCCTTCCCCAAGGAATTCCACAAAGCACTGTCCTGAGCCATCTGCATTCATCGACCTCCTGCGTGTCCCACTAGATCGTCATTATATTTAATGAGGATCATCCTACATTGCACCTACCAGTATGAGGCTGAGACTCGAGAACATTTTTTCCCCATCGGTTGTCGGTTCTTCGAGCTATATGGCTGGCCCATTTTCACTTCAGCTTATTAATCCGTTGGACTATGTCAGTCCCTCTGGTTCAACTGCGGATATCCTCATTTATAAGTTTAACACGCGGAGAAACCCCGAGCATAACCCATTCCATTGCTCGCTGAGTAACCTTAAGCGTCCGCATACGACCATCAGTGAAGGACTACGTCTCAGATCCATAAGTTATGACTGTCAACACGTACTGGTGGTACAATCTCGTTTTCACGTTTCATGACGAGATGTGTCGTAATTTTCCGAACGCTGCCAAGCCGGATTGAACCCGTCGATTGCAGTTAGACTTACCTAATCAGACTATTTGTCCCAGGACTATTTATTCCAAACTTAGAGTTCCGAACAACTACCAGCATAGGTTTTACGTGGACATTACACATGATCTTTGTTTTGTCCATGTTCATATTAAGAGCTATCCGTTGGGGGACACTATTGAGGTCATTGAGCATAGTACTTAGGTCCTCCAGTGGTTCTGCCATAATGATTCTATCAACGGATAGTCGAAGGTGATGATGTTTTAGCAAAAAAAGTCAAAGCAGCGGCTGGTGAATTCTACAATTATCCCAAAATTCAAGTCACAGCAATATCAAAATCAAAAATCGTCACTAAAAAGAGGGTCCCGCACTTGATAGAAATAGGCCAAGAATACATTACAAATTGCGTAGTTGGAAAATTACAATAAATTTGAAAATTAAGCAGTAAATTACTTCAAGAAATCAACAACTGGCGCTTTTTTTTGAGATTACAAATTCCTTGATCGTTCGCATTGTTTTAGAGTGTTATGTCTTACAAAGTAAAAACTAATGTTAATTGATTAAACATACATAAAATATGAAATGTAGTTTCACGCAACGTTATTATTGATTAAAATTATTTTAACTTCACGTCATTTACATTTTTGGGAAGGCCAAATTTTAACACAATTCCAGGTGTTTTGGTGGTCCTTGAGTCTGATTCCACTGTTTTTAAAAGCGTCGAACGAAGTTATCGTTAGCAGGCAAATTGCGTTCAAAGCGGAATCACATAATAAATACATGATGAAATTTTTAATAAAGTTGACTTGGTTGTGCTTATTTTCATAAAAATGATTTGAACTTGCAAACAGAAATCAGAAGAGAAGTTGATTGTTTGGACAGACTGAATCGCATTATTTTTATATCTATAGCGGTCAGAGAGATCAAATTATAATATTTATATTAGAACGACATTAAGAAGTTTTAATAATTAATTTAGAAAACATAAAAGGGCAGGTACGAGTATAGCAAAAAGGCTCTAAAGATCTTTTATGTGTATTGATCTAAAGCTCTATTCACTATTGGATAGCTATCATATGAAAAGAAATCGTTAATGATGTTTTCATTATAAGAAATTCTATTCACAAAAAAGATTATATTTTAATGTTTTGACAAAGTGAAACATGTATATTGGAACATATTTTTAAAAAGAAACGATTTGATTAAAGATAAAAAGTGACAATAGAAGGAACTTGGTTTCACAGTCATTCTTTTTTATTCAAATTGGGAAATTGACTTTTTCCTTTTTAATTGATTTTTCGCTATTAGCCTCTCTGAATACAATAGTAATATTCATAGAATACTATAATACATACACAATGGATCGGGGGAGTGGGTGAAGCCCGTGTAAGCACTAAGATGTCAATTCACACGTATAACTGTCAACACGAGATGTGTTTTGACGTTACAATCGTTTCCAAATTTCGCATGCAAATTATTTAGAAAATGCTAAATTGCACACTATTTACAAATAAATATGTATTAAATTTTAAAAGATTTTTTTAATGATGGTCTTGAACATTAATCAGAAGTCTAAAATGTTTAAATTTACTCAGTCTGTCAACACAGTGAATCGGGTTTTTAGTAGTGATATTACGACGTAATTGCTTGTATGTGTGCTCCCGGTGACGCCAACCCTCGTACAAAATAAGTTTGACAGCCCTTCTATTGTGTATTATATTATTCTAGGGTAATATTAATACATAGTACATCCTTGAAAAAGAGGTCTTTCAAGAATGCGTAAAATCGCAATCTCAAACGATTAGTTTGTACTCTCTACGCAGGGTAGGTGAGCGGGGATTATCACAATTTGGAAAGCGTGTATTGTAAGTTAGACATACTAGAAAATAATTATTTTCTGCTTGTTCTAAGTTACTTATTTTCAGGGGATCTACCGTAGCTTGTAATTTATGTTCATACCACAAAACTATTTATAACTATAAACCTCGATACTTATTAAACATACTGACATTTCCTTTTTATACAAAAATGGTGACAAACGAGCACACCTAATGATAATTGAATACTTACAGACATCTATATTTATCCTCAATTAAAAATCAAAAAGAAGATATGTTATGTCCCTGACGAATTCTCTTTACCAGTAAAGAATGTCTCCGGTTTTATGTACACTCACTATTCGAAACACAGCGGCATTTTCACTATTTCTGTTGTATGGTGGTCTTGTTCTTCAAAACAAGCGACCACGCCCTATTACAGAAATAAAAACCGATTCCCCTTTGAGCCACACATCTACGTTTTTGAGAGTAATTACAACACGCAGACTTGACGAGTTCCAGCTTACAAAACAAGTGCAGTTTCCTAAAAAGCTTTAGTATGGTAGACCGTAGTCATATAAACTGTACAGAAGATTGAATAGTACAATTTGCTACGTTATCATGCGTATGTGAACTATAAGAAAGGCTTTGATTCTTTCGCGATTTGGGCGGTACTCTTCACTTCCAGCTGCTGAGAGGCGTAAGACAGGGTGACGTTATATCTGAGAGGTTTGAAACTCTTCACCGTTGCATTAGAAGACATATACATTCATAAAATCAATGGCTTGGACATCACTTTGGTGTTTCCGCGTTATCGGAGCGGAGGAGGAGGGGGGAAAGGACTTCAAATCGTATTTTTAACCAGGTTCTTGTAATAGTGATGCGTTCAGTCAGTCAGTTAGTATACGATGAC
The DNA here is from genome assembly GCA_036936625.1 of Parnassius smintheus behrii. Classification (NCBI taxonomy): domain Eukaryota; kingdom Metazoa; phylum Arthropoda; class Insecta; order Lepidoptera; family Papilionidae; genus Parnassius; species Parnassius smintheus. The sequence continues at coordinate 28,538,233 of JAUPFT010000004.1, forward strand.
TTGATGTTAATGACTTAAATTAAATTAAACTGTACTGATTGACATTGTGAAACTTGACGAATATTATATAATTAAAATAAACAGAAAAAATATTGTTAGTAAGAATAATAATTTAATTCTGTTGTGACTCGAGTGGGCGCTCTGACTTTTGGAACGCACCCTGCGCCCACCGTGTCGGTCGCCATTTTGTGTGTCATTTGTCTTGTCATTCATTCGGTTTCTAACCTATGGGTTCTAACCTCTGTTCTGATAGCTCGAATATTTTCTTGGCGCGCTGTTCTCCTGTTGCTTTTCTTTAGTTTCTTGTTAGGTTTTTTGTTACGTTGTGTTTGTGTTGTTTGTTATTGTTGAGTTATTGTGTTTTATTGTTTCGTACGTTCGTTAGTTATATTATTTCGTACAAACGATATGGAACCTCAACCAAGTACGTCGAGCAAAAGCTCTTTTTCCCCAAAAAAGAAGAGACCACGGGCTCTTCTTTGCGTTATCGAAAATTATAGTGGGCGGTTGCCCTACACTACGCCCACCGGTACGAGGATGCCACTCGAGAACCTTTTTTCCCCATCGGTTGTCAGTTCTACGAGCCATATGGCCGGCCACTACACATTGCCACTTCAGCTTACCGTTGAGCTATGTCGGTCACTCTGGTTCTACTGCGAATATCTTCATTTCTAAGTTTGTCACGCAGAGAAACCACGAGCATAGCCCTCTCCATAGCTCGGTAAGTGACCTTGAGCGTTCTCATACGGCCAGCAGTGAAGGACCACGTCTCAGATCCGTAAGTCATCGCTGGCAACACGCACTGGTTGTACAATCTAGTTTTCAGGTTTTGGGGTGTACCTGACGAGAAGATGTGTCGTAATTTCCCGAAAGCTTCCCAGCCGAGTTGAATCCGTCGATTGACACATATTCTTTTAGGCTTGTTGAGAAGATACGGCCAGAGTCCGTCGAGAATATAATTTGTGCAGAGATACCTGACCCTAAAGTGGATCCAGCCCTTTATGACATCGTAACGACTACAATTTTCATGACCTTGCTTTGCTTTCAATAGGGTGGATGGCAAATGCTCTAAAAATACCCCCGCATATATTTAAAGGATTCACAAATAGGCGAAGTTGGTGATTCTAAATATCGAGGACGATCCCTGGCAGATAGAGGTATCACCACAAAATTAAACAGACACAAAATAGATAATCGTTACATAGCACCGTTCAATCCCGTCCTGTCTCGCACCTTTCTACAAGTATGTTAACAAATGTTCAGATTTAGCAACATTCATGGTAGAAAAACTGGATGCGGTAGTCGTAATCGGGAGGATATATGTGTAACTCTGATGCAGCTTGAAAGATACCCCTCGGTAGTTCACATCTCAGTGTATCACGAGAACGGACAAAGATTGTATTTTAATGTAAAATGTTATTGATAAAATCAACAACCCTGCTATTTTACGTTGGTTTCTGTGAGAGCGTGGTCCTGCCTCGGTCAAGCCAACCCATTCGTGCTACAACTATAATATATCTGCAGCACGGCTCTACCATTTAAAAAGCTTGTAATAATACTTCACGTACGAAAAAAATATCTTAATAACGCTACATTAATAGATCATTCCCAGGAGAAGCTACAGCGAATCGCTAGTCAATAACTTAAAAAGCCTTTAAAATGCTGTAGATATTCTAATATTATAATCTTAATATAATTACTCTAAAATATTTAGCAAACATGTAAAGTTATAACAATTACTTTTAACAACCGCTATCAACGACACATTTCAAGTGTAATCCTATTTACAAAGCTCCTTTAATTTCATGTTTTCGGAAATCGCTTACGCAAATAGGGGCATTAAAATTAGAAAGTTGAGAAAGCTGAATTATCGTACTCGATTTAGGCGTTAATGGTTAACGTAATTAAGTATCCAAGATTCCTAAAAGTTCGATGTGTAACGAGTAATCATTAAATACACATTTTTATATCGCGTGAACACGATGTAATAGGATAGTCTAACCAAAAGAAAGGGTTTGTTAAAATTTGAAGACTTAAAAAATGCCAATAACTATACTCTTTTTACTGGCTTGTACAATATTCCAACTGTTTTCTACTTTTCCTGTTTATTGAATTTGTTTTAGGAAATTTTACAGTTATGACTTTTTTATGATAACAGACCAAGTTCAAATTGAAGATCCGACCGATAGGTTGGACAACTCAAGATTATCAAGATATTTTTAAATCGCAACTTATATCATTAATATTGACGTCATTCCATTGTTGATAATAGGCTTCCCCCAAGAACCGCCACGAAGTACAGTCCCTTAGCTACTTGAATTTGTGATCTTCGTGGATCGTCACTCTACTTAGTGCTTTACCTTTTTTATGACCAATACCAGGTTGCGTCTTTAGGATCTTGCTCTCCATTCGATTGTCTGTTCTCCTATATATATATATATATATATATATATATATATATATATATATATATATATATATATATATATATATATATATAATGGGTCCTTATATATGAAATTGGCGTTTTGTACGGGAGGAATTTATATTCCTCCCGTACAAAACGTCAATGATGCCGTACTTACGCGTGCCAGTGTTGAACAACAACTGTTAAGTGCGGCGGAAATGAAAGCAAACAGAAAATATGCTAAGAGTTTTTCGTTAATGGAAAAGGGGCTTTAAATAAAATGTTTCTGGAACGAGATTATAAATGAAAAATGCTACGTTTCGTTCGAGTAAAATAATAAAAAAACCTAAGGACAACGACAGCGACGAAGAAAAGATTAGGTATTTGCTAAAATAACAATAAGTATTTTTATTAATATTTCTTAAGCTGTTGGTACAAATCTTATTTATGATCCGAGGTACAAAATTTAACTAAAATTGAGATAATTTATCGCAATAGTTAAATTTCTATTGTTTTAAATTATCTAAAGTTTGTACCTAGGATCATGAGATTTGTACCAACAGCTTAAGAAGTATTAAGAGAACTTTTTTCTATATAATTTTTAATGTATAGCACCACTTAACAAACTTCAAATAATATAGAAAATTTAGGGTATTCAGCTCTACATTTAGCATTATATCATTGTATAATAATAGCATTGCTAATATTATACAATGATAGCAATTCTTTCATTGACCTTCCCAAATCTGGTTTATATGATTATTTGAATTAATTATAAAAAACATAATTTTTGATATTTTTATATAGAAGATAAAAACGGGTGGCATGTTTGTAATAAATGATGCTGTAATAAATGATAATGTGATCGTTACTGCTATATTACGATTGTAGCACGAATGGTTTGGCTCGATCGAAGAAAAACTACGCTCTCACAGAATACTAGCGTAAAATAGCAGTTCAATGCTGCTTTGTTTCATATAGTGAGTTTAAATAGCTGGATACTTACCATTATTACGGGAAACGAGATATTCCATCCTAGTCATGAGAGTGACAACGCATCTGAATTTTGATTCTTCATCGAGGATAGATGTAGATGTCTATGGGCTGCAGCATCCACCGGTTCCAGTGAACTGTGTGCTCGTTCGTAAATTCGTTCGTACACTACCAATACTCCCGTCAACGACTCTCGATAAACTTAAAATGCTTTGAGATCGTTTAATTTCAAATTACAAGCGCCTCCCTTTTACTTTTGGTAGATTTTGTCACATTTACTGTGCTATGTATCATAAAACCTAAACCTGCACACCCTTTCTATAGTTTTTTAGTAGACAACCCGTATTTGACATGATAAAAATGATTAAATCTACCAAAAATACACGGGTAGCGCGTGTAATTTTAAATAAGACGATCTCTACTAGGAGTGGTTCGTGACAGAGTCGAATGGCAGATTTGTACTCACAAGTTTTGAGTTTCGTAATTTATGTCGTTATCTAACCATTGGCATACTGTCGCTACCCAAATTACGATATGAATACATTTAATAAGCAATTTAGTAAAAATTTAATCTGAGTTTCCGTAATAAAAATTGGTTGAAGGTTGGTAAAAAAAATTAAAAAGTTTTTTACTAGCAATACAACCATTATTGCTTAAAACTTACCTACCACTTTTTCAAGACTCATAATAAATCGCATTAAATGTTTGCCCGGTCGTAACGGAATATAAACATAAAATACGCGTCAGTAAAACGTGCAAAATACTGTAAAGTCGAGACTTAAAAATTGTTTTACTCGTGATTCTATTGCACATAAAGGCATGAAAATGAATTGCAGACTTGGTGCTTTCCTTTTAGTTTGTGGAAAGGCAGTACCTTCATGTAATTCAATAACGAAAATTAACACGGGTAACTTGTTTCTTTTACAGAATTTTATTTACTTATAAATATTAGCGTTTTTACGTGTTTTTCCTCATAACAAGAAATTGATTCTACATATTTTTTACTCTGGCCTTAATAATTAATCTTTAATAACAGTATTACTATAAGGGCGTCCACTCCTCCTACCGTCGCAGCCGAGGTAAAAGTTGCAAGGGAAGAGAAGTATTGTTATGGTGATGCGTCACTCACCCTATCCTCTGCGACTCTGGCGGGGCCACACCGTCGATGCGGTCGAGTGGCTGCGGGGGAGAGAAGTGTCGGTAACGCTTTCCACATCCAAAACTTGGATGTTGGCGAAGCTATCATCCAGATCCGCCGCTGGGGTTAGGAAAGCGGGTGTTTTCGATTGTTTGTTATTTCCTGGCCCTATGGCCTCCGCGTATTGCGCTCTGGGGTTTCATTGCGCAAGAGGAGATGAGGCCACGGAGGAAGGCGTGCCGTGTGTTCCTGGTGCGCTTTAATTTAATTAAATCTTCCTCGGAGGAGGGACTGCCATGGGGTGGACGGCGCCGGTATGGCTGCGGTTTTGTGCAAAAGCGTTCCCGTAACCCTTTTCCGGCAACGCGGGTACGCGTATTGCGTAGAAATTTCCCCATGTAAAACAAAAAGGTGTCTATGGTCCGTAGCATCCACCTACTATCAAGCAGGCGGTGTTATCGTTTGTCAACCTTACATCCATGGAAATAATTAAAAAAAAGTAATTTCCATCCAATATTACTCAAATTAAATGACATCTCGTTACCTATTCTTTTATAGAATACGGGTGACAAACGAGCACACAGTCCACCTAATTGTAAGTGGTTGCTGTGGCCCGTAGACATTCATCCTCGATTAAGAATCAATACGCAGATGCGTTGTCACCGCTGAGGACAAAGATGGAATGCCTCGTTTCCTGTACAAAAGGGTCTTCGGATCTTTACAGTCACCATATGAAACACAGCAGTATTAAGCTGGCTGGTATTCCATGAGAGCGTGGTCCTTCCCCGGCCGAGCCGACCCATTCCCGCTACAACCATAATATAGCAGAGATATTTATAAGAGATAATAATAGGTATATAAGAAAGCTATAGATTTATTAAAGATTGCTCAGTAAATCTATAAACCTCAATAATTTTAAAGTGAAAGCTTGATGAAAAAAGAGACGAACGTACATCTATAGGATTTAGCCCGCGTGAGAATAGCAGGGTGCAGACCGCGAACTCAAAAGGGCTATTTTTAAGCTTACCAATAGTGCCTTTAACCACGAATTTTAGTAATGTATAAAGAGCATTGCTAGTATTTAAAAAATAGTGTTTCTTATTAATTCGCTCTCCTCTTCGTGTGGTGCTTTTAGAGAGTTAATATACTTTTTATCTGTTAAAATATACATATAAAAATTAACAAATATTAAAAAAAAATAGAATTAATAATACAGAATAAAATTATCATATCCGATTCATACAATAATAATCCACGATTTCATAGCTTACCGATTTATATTAAATTATTCATGTTTGTACCATCTAGCGCCTATCAGTTATAATTTTTGTTCGATAAAATGACTTTACCTATAGAATGAAGTAGATGGCAATTTAACTCGAAAGAAAATATTGTTTTGATTTATTACACTAAAACACTTGTGGTTGAAAATGATCAAATTAAATAAATCATATGACGTGAAATATTTTTATTTTATATTTCATGAATATCGTTTGAAGGTTTCACTTCTACCGCGTGTGAACTGTACACATTTTTTAATATGATACATTATTTATTTTGGAGTGACAAACGAGCGTACAGTCCACCCGATTGTAAGTGGTTACTGTGGCTCATATACATCTACATCTATCCTTTATTATGAATCAAAATGCAGATACGTTGTCACTCATAAGGATTAAGATGAAATGCCTCTATTCCTCCACCCTCATAGTTCGATAGAATAAAATTCCAACACAACTGGAGGGCGATCAGATACAGAATAAAGAGCTTTACATGTTGCTTTACAAGGCATGGACATGTAAAGCTGCTAATTTTCTGACTTCCAAACTGCACCTGAAATTTTTTATGTTGCTATGCCCGTTGATATTAGCAGTACCGAGGAAGCTACATTTCTATTCACACCGAACATTGTAGAAAAAGTGGTTCGAAAAATGCAGAGGGGTAAATACTCAAGTTTTGATGGATTGAGCTTAGAACATATTTTCCGAACTCTTTGTGAAATTTTCTACATTGATCATGTGCTATTGTAGGATCTTTAGGTATATATTTTTGATAATTTTTCATACTAATGACATGATCCAGTATTGCTATCATGAAGCCTTCAGTTTCAGGGAACAAGCAACCACATACAAGTCATCTATTCGATGCCTTCGAATCTACATCTGCTTGATCTAAGGCATAAGAATATATGTCATGCAAAACTTTCTTTTTTCATTGTACTAAATTCAAAACATATACATGTTTTTATTTAGAGGCTAACTATGTCTTTTTTTGTCGATTTATTAAACCAAATGAATATGTTATTATCGGAATCGCGTAAGTACTAATAGCTTTAATGAGGTTTTTGATGTTAGTTTGTTTTATTCTGTATCTCTATTTTTGTATTCTGTTAATAATGCGTTTTTTAAGATAACGTGATCTAATAGCCTGGATTCCTGATATCCTAAGTACTTATATACCTCATCTGACTCTATGGTCGAAATAATGCGTCTTTCTGGTAATGATCATGGTTCTATTTTTCCCTTCTTTATATGTAAAATTTTACATTTATCTAACCAAACTGCATATTTACATGGTTACAGTATTTACTTGTAAATCTTATAAGGTTTTCATGTTTTTAAACGAACGGGTGAAAAGCTTTATATCGTCCATGTATGGACATGTGGCCTTAGGGAGTTTTACAAGGTAACCTTAATTATGATCATTAAGTGGCCGAGATAATGGGCTTAGTGCGAGGCAGAACCACAATGAGCTCAAGGAGTCACCATGGTAAATAGCTTTCCGGATAGCTATATACCCCGTATTAAGACTAGTGTTATTGGTATGCAAATGTAAAGAGGTTTTCCAGTGCAATATAATATTTTTTAAAACATGAATTAATAGGGGGTTTATTTTTTAATTTTTAAAACGTGAATTAGCCAAGTATGAGGTACGCTATCAAATACTTTACGGTAGTCAATAAATGTGCAAAGTAAGTTTCTCTTCCTTAAATTTGCCTCTCTATGAATGTTTGAGTCAATTATGAGCTGCTCCTTGCAATTCACGTGGTTCCTCCAACACCCTTTTTGTTCTTCTGCCATAATAATGGCATGATAGATCTTAACATGATCATGTTAAGCTTTAGGTGCGAATTTTTTTTGGCAGTAATAGTAGTGGTTAAAAATTTGTATATTGTTGGTAGACAAGTAATTGGGCTATATGTGGATGGACTATTTGTTATATTTCTTTCTGGAATCATATGATTCCGTACGTAATCCCTTTTGAAATAAATGGCAGCTGAGGTTGCTTTTGGAGTACAGCATTTGTAAAAGTTTTAGCGGGAGCCTTACGGAGTGTATGTATTTTTTCATACCAAAATTGTGAATGTTGTCTGGTGCTTTCCAATTACGCAATTAGAGAAGTGTAATTTTTGTTATGTCGTCAAATATCATTTCCTCTATTTAATCCCATTTAATTTTCTTTTTTTGTACCTAGTCTGCCCTTTCATTTTGCGATAGTGACTTCTCCCATATATCACAACAAAACTCTTCAAGATGCTCTTTTGTTACCATTTGTGTACCATCCCAATTATTACTTATATTTTTATCTTGCTTTATTCGTCTATAGAACAATTTTTCATTCGTTATAAAAAGTTTATTTTCTTGTTTTCTTTGATCAGCCTTCAATTATCTTCTAAGTCTTTGTGCTTTAAGTGATAATTTTTTTTTGAGTATGTCAAGGTATTCTTCAGGTGATTTGTTTGTGCTCTCATGAGTTGTATATGTTTCATATGATTGGCATGTGTTTGATAGTTTTGAAAGACTTTTACTGTTGTTTTAGTTACTTTTTCGGAACTTGCCTTTAATGTATTAAGTAACCCTACCTATATCTGACCGGAGCTGGTTTATTCTTTTTTGCAATCCTATTTGCCATGCTGTTTCTGTGTTACACCTTGTGATTTGGCAATTGATTTTTTTCTAAAAATTTTAAACCTTACTCTTTTGTTATAACCATAGTGCTACGATATACAAGGTTATGAATGTCCGTTAAAAGTGCACTGTCTGTAATAAATCGGTTTTGTATATTATTGGTAAAATTATCTATTAGATTTGTAAGCTTATTACTGTATTTAATTTAAAGTAATTTCGGTCTGCATGTAGGATATTATATCGTATACTATATTTACATGAGTGGGAGTATTTGCAGTTTGTGTGGAAGAATGGGTGGAGAGTGTTGTAGGTTCTGTAGTGGATGAATAAAAGTTTTGATCGCATGATTGATGTTGAGGCAAATCATTTGTCTGTGTTTGTTGTGTGTCTATTGGGTTAGAACAAGGAAGAGTGATGTGTCTGTCATTGCGTCATGGTATTTGTTTTTTTTCAATTTTATATGTGACTTCATTTTTAATTGTACTAATTCTCTCTCAGAGAGATGCTTCTTTTTATTTAACATTCGTCATTAATTCCAGGGTATTGTTTAGTAAAGGATTCATGCATGATTTTCCTATTACAAGTTATATCTGGCTCTCATTTTGTCATAGTATAATATGTACGCATGATAAACATGTTAATGTCTTTTGACGATGTCCTGCGTGTTACTTTAGCAACCATAGTGGACACAGGTAAAAAGAAACTCACCTCCCGAGTAACATCAAAAGTTGGTGTAGATCTATTTGAATGTGGCAAATTATGACTTGTTAGGAAAGACGGCGAAGGTAAGTACATGGGCTATGAGGTTCTTTTAGTAAAAGTGATGGTGATGAATTGTGTCTGTTATGTGTCAAGTTGGCTGTTGCATTTTCGGGTAGCCTGGAGGGAGCCCGCCTATTCAGCTTCTCTCCTCTGACGGGTCGTATACTGTCACACCCAGCGTCAGCTCCAAGTGCCACTTGGCATCACCCCCGGGCAGCGGCCCTAAGCGTTTACTTCTTAATCGAGTCTCCATGTTCAGTGGTTTACCAGTTCCTTGTTAGTTGTGCCAGTAAAATATATCATGTGTCCGGAGTCACGGAGGGCCGTGAATCAGATGGTCGATTTGAATTTTGTATATTATACTGACGAGATCCTTTTTAGTGGTAACAAGGTATTCCATTTAGTCCTCTGGGATGACAACATATTTGCATTTTGTTTCATAAACTAATGGTGTTGGTATATAATTCAACGTTAAGCCTGATCAAATTAATAAAGAAGTCACTAACAGAACGTAGCAAATTAGATATGTAACGAAACTAAGATATTATGCGCCAAGGAAGGAGTTTCGTTAAACGGGAACATTATCGTAAGATTTTGTCATTACCTTCAAGAATGGAACCAAAAAAAGATCACAAAACTACTTCTTTTCGAAATAAGAAGTAGTGTATTATTTTATTTTATTCCTTGTATTATTATTTATCCTTACTTGTATTTTGAAGTTTAGCAGTGGTTTTGTGTAGTGCTATATCACCTTCACCTTCTTAACTGAAATTAGAATAGTTTTATATTCCCTTTGCCGAGTTGAGATCAGTTAAGAACGAATTTTACAAAATCCTACCCGCAGCGAGGGTTGCGGAGGCGTTAATTAAAGCAAATTCACATTTTTCCTACAGGTTTGAAATTTGGCGCAATAATTATTTTTGTCGTCTTGAGTTCAACTGAGAACGAAGTTTATGAAATTCCGCTCACGAACGGGATTGCGGGGGCGTTATAATGAGAAAATAAATCATTATTTTTTGGTCTATAATGAATAAGAAACAATGATGAATTTTTTTGTGTGTACTTGAATGGATCCCTACACCTAGATGGTTAAGATTTAGATTTGGACCGGACAGATGGAACTGTTGTTCAGATCCAGAAATCACCCGTGCGAGGCCTGGGCGGATCGCTGGTTTATTTATGTATTAAACCGTGTGTAAGAATATTCACTACTTCATTTCAGAGGGATACAAATCAGGAAATGGAATTTAGCGTCTTCCTAATATCAACAACAACAGTGGCTACTATGGCAAATATCTTATGAGGTAGTCTATGGGGAGGCATATGTTCAGCAGTGAACTTTAAGAGGCTGTAACGGGGAACGATGTATTACATAAATGTACAAAAAAGAAATCCACAGTTATTTAGTTGCTAAAATGTACTCGTACTTCCTAAAGGCACTAAACAACTTTTAGTGTGAATACGTTCGTAAGTCCCGAATGTGCAGAATAATAACAAGTATTAAGCGCTCGGTCGTAAGTTTCAGCTTCTGGGAGCTTTCGACTTTAAAATATGAAGTCTGCAGGTAAAATGTTCAACGTCTCCGGTTTTGGAACTTGGTAACATACGAATACCTACTTTGGTATTTATTCATACGAAAGCACTGAATCTTGAACATTTAAGTTTTAGTTAACTTAAAGTGAAGTTTTCAACTGCATAGTGCCAAATAGTTTTGTCATGGTTACGAATCCCAAATGAAATACGTGTATACTATCATCATCACCATCAGCATCATCTAAGCTCTTCAGATATTCACTGCTAAACGTAGACCTACTCTAAATAATACTACAAATATTAATGATCATACGTAAGCATATTTTTCATAGAAGGGTAAGATTTTTGTTTTGAAACAATGAATTTTAGATCAAGCTCCTTGATCGACCGACGATTAAAGTCTATAGTGACTTTTTTATACACTTTATAAAGAATAAGGGTGACAAACGAGTACACAGCTCACCTGAAAGTAAGTGGATGCTGTGAACCATAGATATCTACATCTATCCTCGATAAAGAATCAAACTATAGATGCGTTGTCGTTATTTGCCGTTTTTAAAGTGCTTCGTTATTAAAAACTGTTCTATGTGTGATTGCGTATTTTATAATGTAGTATATAAAGACCGCCCAAGACTCCATTAATTTAAAATATCTTATTTGGATTCCGTTTTTTTGTTGTATTTTTCTCTCCTAATTTCCTTCTTATTTTAATTAAGTTTATATTAAGTTTATATTAGTTCAAGTTATATTTATACAAATTTACAAGCATGAAGAAGGTAAGCATTTTTATTTGATCCGGAGGTTTTTCTGTAATTAAATACAAAAATAACATCCCTTAGACCACCTAATACGATCCTAAGCCTATGGTAATATTTATTGTAATGAAATCAGTTTTATGACAAAAAACTTACATTAACTCTCTTAATCACTTCCTAGAAGAAGTCTATACAAAAATGTACCAACTGTAATACATATTAACTTGAAAGAGTTTTTAAGTACTATGCCAGGTGCATAGTATTGTAGAAACGTTGCTTCCCATCTTGAGTTTATGGAGCTCGAATTCGTCGTTTGATGTCTGGAGATTTGTTTAATGTTTAGCTTTTTGCACCGTGTTCAGCCAAAGTTAGCAATTGATGAATAATTCGTTATACCTGCCTTTATCCTTTGTTATATGAAAAAGCTTACTCCTACTTTGCCTGTTATTATACCCCTGTTTGGATAGAGTAAGGGAATCCAAGTTGGGTTCCTCTTAGTTCTCCACGGGTGGTCAAGCCAAAGTTACTAACAGCCTCAGCATCCACACATTTAGCCAAAAGGGATCATCTTCGTGGGTGGGGGGAGCGGTTGATCTGTCTCTATCGTACTCCAACTAACTATTAATCAAGAAACTATATTATTCACTTTATACATGATCTACCATACTATTCTTTAAAGTCTAAAAATACTGGAGCTTTAAAGTCGAAAAAATTAATTAAACTCATACCTAATCAAACCTGTTATCTAAGTAAAGTAAGTTTACATAGACACGATACAATTTTAGAAGCGCATATTCCTAGAGCAATATACGGGGCGGAAATTGCGCGTGTACCGACATGTTAACGACATTACACCTATGTGTCTTTGTAGATAGATGTTTCAGTTCGACGTGGTAAATGAAAGGCGTCTATTTCGCCAGTATGAAATGGGAAATAACAGGATAATTTGCGTTTTTCGTCTAATTTCGTCGAACTCTAGGGGTTTTAAGAATAATAATAATGGCTTTACCATTAAAAGTTCAAGTTATTTTCATTTGTAAACAATTTTCATTTTTTATTTTGTTTCCATATATTTTGAGATAATCTTTAAATTTATATCAAGATTTAAAATTGAGGGGTCTATGGTCAATGGTCGAATGGTTAACACGTACTTGTGAGTGCATTTCGGTATTTGGTTAATTTTCCTTATTTCCTTCATTTTGTGGTGGTGCATTCCTCTGTTGTAAGTAGATTACGTAGAATAAGATATAGTTATTTTGAACAATACACTCAATCATGGGTGACGAAACGGAGTCTCCCCGTGAGAAACCCCCTGACCCTCCTGATGTAGACATGTGCTTTGGATTAAGTGATAATAATGATTGTGATCGTGGTAAAAAAAGACATGCTGAGACTCGAACATATGATCAAATATTATATAAAAAGAATTCTGTAGTTGATTTAACAGCATCAATAAATACTACATATATATAAACATCCCTGCCTAGAACAAAATCTTAGAATGTATGGGCCAAATGATCAAGGCCCTTTCATTGTCCACATCTCCCGGTCTTCGTCAGACCCTAGATTAGGGCTATCTCTTCGACCTATTAAAATAGGTTTATGCTTGTCTAAAAATAATATAGGAAACATTAAAAAAGGAGGAGTCAAAAGTGTTGGTAGAAATCGCATCTCTATTGAATTCTGCTCAGCAGATGAGGCTAACAAATTCCTTAATAATTCAATGCTCGCAAAAGAAAAATTGATTGCAACTATTCCATCTTATAATGTTTCTCGAATGGGTGTCATTCGCGGTGTCCCTGTGGATTGGTCAATGGAAGAACTTGCAGAAGCTATTGAGCTTCCCCCTGGTTGTGGTAAAATCTTAAAAGCTCGCCGTCTTCAGAGAAAAACTTTTACTGAAGGGTCATCATCCCCAATATGGGTTCCTACTCAATCTATTGTTTTGACATTTGAAGGCCAGATACTCCCCAAATACGTATATACATTCTACACATCCCTTACTGTTGAAACTTATCAACTCCCCACCATCCAGTGCAAAAAGTGTTGTCGATTTGGCCACGTAGCTGATCAATGCCGCTCTAAACCACGCTGCTTCCGTTGTGCCCAAGAACATACTGGAGCAAGTTGTTCTGTTCCTGAAAGCGAAGCCACTTGTCTGTTATGCTCCAAAAATCACTGTGCTAATAAAAAATTGTCCAGAACACCATAGGCAGAAATCTATCAAAGTTATGATGTCATATATAGAAGCGTCAGCCAAAATCCCATCTATTCGTTTGAACAATTTTCAAAAATCATATTCTGAAGTGGCCTCTACTCAGCCTTCTCCTACTTCTCCTACCTTCTTCAACCTCCCCATCATGTCACAGGCATATGCCTCAGTCAGAAAAACCGTCCAATCTCCCCGCCCCATCCCTAGAATCCCCAAGGGATATGACCAACAAGCCCATCAAAGAATAGTTGCAGACTGCCCATCCTCTACTCCAAATTGATGTGCATTATCCAATACACTCAATCAAATATCTCCAAATGAAAATCTTGTTGAATGCCTAATTTCTCTCCTCAATAGTTTAATTTTGAAAATGTCAGACTCACTACCGAACAACGTTGCAGAAAAAATTTTTAATCTCGCTAGTTTAATAGACAATATAAATGACTCAAACAATAGACCTCCATCTTCTACAGTGGAACTGTAGAAGCTTGCACCCTAAAAAATCAGAACTCTTATTCCTAATAAATAATCATTCAATCTCGGTTGCTTCTATTTCTGAAACATGGTTCCTTCCTGGCTCCAAATTTCGCTTGCAAGGCTTTATCTGCCTCCGTGAAGATAGAAATGATGGTTATGGTGGTTGTTGCTTACTCATAAAAAAATCGCTACCTTTTTCTCAAATTACACTCCCTCCTCATAGCCAAAACATCAATGCTGTAGCTGCAAAAATTGCAGGAATCAACATTATTTCAATATATATCCCTCATCCAAATACTCACTCAATTCAAGAACTATCCTCTCTCTTTTCTTTGTTACCTCCCCCTTTTATTATTACCGGTGATTTTAATTCACATCATGTATCTTGGGGGTCACATTTTTTGATGTACATTCTTCAGAACTTATTAAAATTTTTGAAGATATCAATGCTTGCATCATCAACAATGGTTCCCCTACTCATAGAGTATATCCAGGACTAGAACCTAGGTCTGCTGTTGACCTAACAGCTTGCTCTCCTAGTCTAGTCCCTCAGCTTTCTTGGAAAACGCTCAATCAAACATATGGAAGTGATCACTTTCCCATTCTTATTACCAAACCCTATGCGGTTATTCCTTTTCCATCCACTACGCCCCTCCTTAAATATAAGCTCCAAAATGCAGATTGGACTAATTTCTAAATTCTTAGATTCTAAATTTACCCAAATGCAGGTTGACTCCTCAACCAACCCAATAACTTCTTACTCTTTATTGGTACAATATATAACTGAAGCAGCTGACTTATTTATCCCAATCAAAAAACCCTACAGTAAGAACCTTGCCTCCCCTCCATGGTGGGATGCTGAGTGCACCACTATGATTAAAAGGAGAAAAGCTGCAGAAAAACTTTACAACCACTGTATGACAACCGATAATTTTATATTATTTCAAAAAACCTCTGCTCAAACAAGGAGACTTTTTTCCAAAAAGAAAAAAAGTGGTTGGAAAAAATTTTGTGAATCCATGTCCCCTAATATATCAGTAACAATAGTTTGGAAAAATATAAAAAAATTTCGTGGATCTCTTCCTTCTGATAGCAACATATCTGATAACTCTCTATCATGGTTAGAAGCCTTCTCTGATATGCTAGCTCCTCTTTTGTTCCTAATGAAAATGCAATATGTCCACCGATTCCAGTCCCGTCTAGCATCAACAATAATGAGATAATCTTTTCATTGTCTGAACTACAGTCTGTGTTATCTGGCTTAAAATCCTCTGCTCCAGGAGAAGATGGCATATCATATGCATGTTTATGTAAATTAAGTCTTAAGGGAAAATTAATTCTTCTCCAAATCCTGAACAATATCTACATATCTTCTGATATTCCTCTATCTTGGTCAAACCAAATTGTTATACCTATCCTTAAACACGGAAAAGATCCCAAAGAAGCCTCTTCATACCGCCCAATTGCTCTTTCATCTACTTTTTGTAAAATTTTAGAACATTTCCCTTCCCTCCGGACCGCGAAAGCGAACAGACGTGTCCTCCGTGATTGTGTTGTTTTATAAATAAAATAATTCTTCAAAAATATACTTAAAATTCGTGCGTGTACCAGGGCAACATACTCGTAACGTAGTGCCATCCTACTTCATTGAAGAGGTAAGCTACGCCCTTTGTATATTGCCAGCGTGTATACTAACGTGCATTGGCTGCATAATTTTTGGCTCCACCCACTGCCTTTGCTCATGAAGCGCCTGCTATTATAAAATAGCTAATCTGCAGAAAATTATTGCTTTGCTCAACGTATTTAAAAATCATCATGCTTCGTTCACCGAATAAAGCAGGATCAGACTCCGATATCTCCAAACTACCGAAAACCCCTTCTTCGCTTGCGGTTTCAAGACAAAAAAGACGTCACAATGAACTCTCAAGGGATGACTTTCTTTCATTCAAGGAAGAAGTTATGCAAATGCTGAAGTTATGGAAAGCTGATCATGACAACAGACTATCTAACATGGAAAATAGTCTTACAAATATAAAGAAGATAAATACAGACATAGAAAAGTCACTGGAATTTATATCTCAGAAATATGAGGATATGCAAAACAAAATAATAAAGCTTGAAAAACAATGTAAAGATAATCATAAATACATTATGTCTCTGGAAGAAAAAGTTGAGGAACTCTATCGAAATAGCAGAAGAAATGGAATAGAGATACGTAATATTCCTGAAAAAGAAAAAGAAAACAAAAACGATTTAACGCAATTAGTGATCTACCTCTCGAAAACATTAAATATTAATTTACAATCGTGTGATATTAAGGATATATTTCGTGGCCCCGGTAAAAATGTTTCCTCCAGACCCATAATTGTTGAATTAGCAAACATGTCACAAAAGCAGACAATACTTAGCTCTGTAAAATCATTTAATAAACATAACCCTAGTAAAAAACTCAACGTGTCGCATTTTGGTATAAATACTAGTGCCTCTCCAGTGTACGTATCCGAACACCTTACCCCTAGTACGAAGAAAATATACTATCTGGCACGTCAGTTATCAAAAGAAAAAATGTACAAGTTTTGCTGGACTGCAAACGGAAAAGTTTTTATACGAAAATCGGACGGATCACCTGCGATATTAATTAGAAATGAAGCCCGATTCGAGGATCTAAAATGTGAATGACTAGATATTGCTTCATTGTGCCTTAAAATACATTTTAACTATTCACTACGTTACTGCATGTTAATTTTAAGGTTTATTTCTTTGTTTTTCTTATTAATATTTATAGGATTAGTTTAAAAAATTAGGATCTTAACACAAACACTACATAAACTCACAAACCTACAAACAAAACATACTACACACACACACTTAAACTCACTCATCAGACTCGTCCTCACTCGTACAGTATGCACAATTAAACATTTCATAAAAACTCCATTACTCCTGATAATCACTCACCATAATCAACATAATACGCTATTGTATGTCGAACGCTGTACTAACCATGCCCGTAAATTACAACTTAAAAATACCTCGTTTATTACATTTTTTGCTTGTGTAATTAACTACACCTATTAAGTACAGTATATTGTTCAAATAAACAATACAATCTTATTCCCTTACATATACAAATTATACGTCTCAAATGTTTATAATAAAAATGACGAATAATATTAACTCATACATCGACAGTATAGACCAGTGTACATTAAGTGAATCCTATTATTGTACTCCGGAAGAGGCTAAACATCATATTAAACAACCAAACAAATTCCTAAAGATACTAAATCAAAATATAAGATCGATAAATTGCAACTTTCTTAGTTTACAAACCTTACTTGACCGAATCTCATTTGATTGCGATGTGTTGGTTTTAACAGAGTGCTGGTTGCCTTGCTCAAGTAATCAAAATATTCCTTATATACAGCACTATACTATGTACAAAACTTGTAAACACCAAAATCAAAGTGATGGGGTAATTATTTACATTAAATCATGTTATTTGGTAAATATTGAAGAAATAAATTTTAATAACACAGCGTCTGGACTAATTGCTACGATTGATTCAAATACAGTGCTTATTTGCATTTATCGATCACCATCAAATGAAAACATAAAGGAGTTTCTTTCGACACTCAACGCTACACTTACACCGCTTTCAAAATGTAAGACAGTCATAATAACTGGAGATATAAATCTAGATATAAAATCTTCTTCCTTAGATACCCGCAGCCATGAATATCTCAATTGTCTTGCATACCATAGTCTTCTTCCTGCTCACACCTTTCCAACCAGAGGAGACAATTGTATTGATCACTTTATGTTGCGCACCAAATACATGACTGTAGTTTTTGTTTTCGACACCACTATCACTGACCATTATTGCTCTGTTTTGTGTATCTAAAACGAAACAAAAAATAATGTAATTTCCACTATTTCAAAAGTTAACTTTGACAATCTTGATAAAGCAGTCGAAAAACTTAACTTAGCACCAATTTATTCCATGTTAGATCCTAATACAGCAACTGAAGCTCTTATTAAACTATTATCGGATGCAATAGCTGAAAATTCATCAGTTAAAAAAATTTCGTCCAGAAATAGAATACTTAAACCGTGGATGACACCGGGTTTGTTAAGGTGCATAAAAAATAGAGATTCAATGCATAGAAAAGTAAAAAAGTCTCCTAATAATTTAACACTGTCTATCACTTATAAGCTGTATAGAAACTTCTGCACAAAAATTTTAAAGAAAGCAAAGAGAGATTATGATGCTCAAGAAATAAGTAAAGCAGGAAAAAACCCTAAAGCACTTTGGGATACTATCAAAAAAATCACAAATACATTCCAAAATAAACAAGCAACATGTCAGTTAGTTACACAGGCAAGGTCTCTAAAACAATCATGCAATAATGTTAACAAATTTTTCGTTGATGTAGGAAAGGAACTTGCGGACAATATAATCAAGTCTAACAATTTACTTCAGTTTACTTCTTCAAAATCTTTTACATGTATTTCTTCTTTTGTTCTTGAAAAACCCAATACTGATGAAATAATATCAATCATAAAGAGTTTAAAGTCAAATGTAGCTACCGGTTGGGATGCCATATCTTCCGCAATATTAAAAAGATACTCTGCTACGCTAGCACCTGTGCTAAGCCATATATTCAATCTCTGTTTCGAAAATGCTATTTTTCCAAACTCTTTAAAAAAGTCTATAATTCATCCCATCTTCAAGGGTGGTGATGGGACTTTAGTTACTAATTATCGCCCTATTGCCGTACTACCAGCTTTATCTAAAGTCTTAGAACGTTTAGTGAACAATAGACTGGTCCATTATCTTGAACACTTTAAATTAATCTCACCTCAACAATTCGGATTTCGTAGAAATAAATCAACTTCTGACGCAGTTCATGAATTAATAAATTTCATAGTCACTAATCTAAATAGTCATAAAAAGGTCCTTACGATATTTCTAGATCTAGCAAAAGCCTTTGACTCAATTCCTGTTTCTACTATTTTAGCTAAGTTAGAGAAAATTGGTGTCAGAGGTTTACAGTTAAACTTTTTCAGAAGTTACCTTACAAATCGCACTCAAATGGTTAAAATATCGGACTGCATCGGTGACGAACTCCCTGTTACCTATGGTGTCCCCCAGGGAAGTATTCTTGGCCCAACTCTATTTCTTGTTTTTATTAATGACTTGTGCAATCTTCACATTGATAACGCAAAAATAGTCTCTTTTGCAGATGATACGGCTATTACTTTCTATGCAACATCTTGGAAAGATCTTGAAAATATATCACAACGTAGTTTTAATCAAATATATAATTGGCTTTTATCTCACACTCTTACTCTTAATACTTCCAAAACTAATTTTATAACCTTCTCTATCAGTCCCACCTCGCAACCAAATATTCCTATCAAGTTGAAAGCTCACTCTTGTTCCCTACAGTCTTCGCCTTGTCTATGTCCACAGATAAATTCTGTAGACAATATAAGGTATCTAGGTATTGTACTTGATAAACACCTTAATTTTAAAATGCATATAAATCTCTTAACGAGTAAAGTTCGCAAACTAATATATATATATATATTTAAAACACTACGATATGTTGCAAATTCCATAATTATACGCAACGTTTATTATGCTTTATGTCAGTCTATCATCACATATTGCATTTCTTGCTGGGGTGGGGTTGCAAAAACAATATTAAAGCCACTTGAAGTTGCGCAAAGAGCTATCTTAAAGGTTGCTACTTTTAAACCAATGTTATTTCCAACTACTCATTTATATCAAAACTGCGCTGTTCTTAGTGTGAGGCAGCTCTTTATACTGCACACAGTATTACTTCAGCATAATAAGACTCCTTTCATTGAAATTTCTAAACGGCGTAAAGACAAAGTATGCACACTTACGCTAGCCAATTTTTCATTTGTAAAAAGATTTTTTTATTATCTAGGTCCTTTACTTTACAACAAAATAAATGCGGAAGTAGAGATTTACGAAATGTCAACATTTAATTGTAAAACTTCTGTCCGCTCTTTCCTGCTAAATAAGTCATATGATGATACAGAGCAATACTTGTTAACATTGTTATAAAATTACGACGCATTGTTATATATTTATTTCATTTTTTTAAGTATTACATATACATTCACTGACACACACACACACACACACACACACCACACACACACACACACACACACGCACGCACGCACGCACACACACACACACAGAGAGAGAGAGAGAGAGAGAGAGATAGAGAGAGAGAGAGAGATCATTTTTATTATGTCTCTAAAATTGTATAAATATTATTTCTATTTAAAAAATTATAATAATTTTAAACAATACAACTATGTATTCCTAATCAACAGGGGGGATGGGACTGTATCTCCTAAATACAGGTTACTCAGTAACCTAGCTAGGAGACTCAGGTTTCTACCCATTTCAAATTGTGAACTATGAATGTCAATAAAGAATTATTATTATTATTATTATTATTTAATTAAAAACAGACTTGAATGGTTTTTGGAACATAATAACATCCTTGCTAAAAGTCAATTTGGTTTTCGAAAAGGGAAAAGCACATTAGATAGTTTGAGTATCCTAACTACAGATATTAGGTTGGCTTTTTCTAAAAATGAATACGTGGTGTGTTGTTTCCTTGATATATCATCTGCCTATGACAGTGTTCTCCTTCCGGTGCTCAGGCAGAAAATGCTCCATCTAAACATTCCTGCGAAGACTGTTCACTTCATTTACAATCTATTCATGGGACGATCTATCAAAATTCGCAATAAAGGAATCTTATACTCGCCCAGAACAATTTGGAAGGGTCTACCACAGGGTTCAGTTTTAAGCCCTATTCTTTACAATATTTACACATATGACCTGGAACATTCAATTTCGTCTTTCTGTGACATATTACAATATACAGATGATCTTGCTATCTATGTAACGGCTCCTGATATTCTAACTGCCTCCCATCATCTTGATAGAGGCTTATATTATCTTAATCAATGGCTTACTGACCATGGTCTCTCTCTTTCACCTTCTAAAAGCAAAATAATAACATTTAGTAGAAAACGTGTTATCCCTACCATTGATATCTCATATAATGGTGAATCTATTCCAGTTGTTAACAAAGTAAAATTTTTAGGTATTTACTTAGATTGTCATATGACCGGTACTGCTCACTTTAATTACATCAGTGACAAATGTGAAAAAGGTGTTAACATTCTTAGATCTCTCTCTGGCGTAAGGTGGGGCTCTCACCCCATATGTCAAAAAATCCTATACAATGCCATCATCCGTTTGGTTCTTTTCTCCCGGAGCCCTGCAACAAATCGAACCTTAGTAGGCTTGAAGCTATCCAAACAAGATGTTTACGTATTATCACAGGCGCCATGAAATCAACTCCTATAAATGCCTTACAAGTAGAATGTGTTGATCCCCCTCTCTCTTTACGAAGACAGTTTCTAGCTGATAGATTTATATAACTAACTTTAAATATTTAAATTTAGATAACTAACATCTCACCCCTTACACCGTAAACCAGAATCCCTGCTACTATTAGTTGTAAACAACTCCTATTGGTCTAATAAAAGCTGGCCCCCTATTCTTAAATCTCTTAATAGATTTAAAAATATTGAGTATCCTTGTGTTACATCCCCAATTCTACCTTATTTTGAAACCAGCTATGACGCTATATTACTAAATCCTAAAATCACTCTGAATTTAAACATTAATAAAAATTCTCCAACTGCTAACAGAACTTTCTATAACCTAGTGGCAAAAAAATGGACTGATTGGCTATATATTTTTACTGATGCTTCCAAATTGTCTTCATTCAAATGTGTCGGTTCTGCAGTCTGGATTGCCAAATATAAAATTGTCCTTACCTATAGATGCCCTCCTCAGGCTTCTGTTTTTACAGGGGAAGCTGTAGCCATATATGAGGCTATATCCTACATTTTTTCCCATAAAATTCCTAAATCAGTTTTATTTACTGATTCAAAAAGTTGCCTAATGTCTTTACAGAGCAATATATCTAAAATGAAATCCATCTCCCCATTGATTCTGAAAATTAAAGAACTCATACTAAATTGTTATAAGAGTGGGCTTGAGGTAGAGATTGTATGGATTCCTAGTCATTGTGGCATAGAAGGAAATGAACAGGCTGACTCCTGGGCCAAAGGAGCGGTAGATACTGGCTGCCCTTCTCATTTAATGAATTACACTCATGATTTAATATCATTAGCTCAAATTGAATTAAAGAATTCTTGGGACAGAGATTGGAGCATATCCAGACATAGTAAAGGTAGCTACTTTGGTAAAATTCAACCCCAAATTCCTCCAAAACCTTGGTTTTTCAAATTTATGTTTCTGAACAAACAAATCACATCTACAATCTGCCGTTTAAGGCTTGAGCATGTCTGCACTCCTGTATTCCTAGCTAAAATTAGAATAAAAGATCATTCCCTCTGTGAATGTGGTCTGGTTGAAGGTTCCCCAGACCACATTTTCTTCAGTTGTCAAAATCATCCAATTTCTTTATATGACATCCTCCCCAAAACAATCCCTCGACCAGTTAATATCAATTCCCTCTTAACTATCCCCGATTCCATATATGTCAATACAATCTCAAAATATATTCGAATGTATAATATTAAAGTATAATTATTGTGTACTAAATTTAGCTTCACCTAATTCTATATTCCCTGCCCAGGCTAATACCCTCCTATAACTAGATTTTTACTCTATATTGTGTGGTCCACAATTCATATATTTAGTTGCTTTGTTTTTATACACATTCTCTCCTAATAACCACTAACTCCTTTTCCACCGGAAAGCCTCAAGACAAGGTGTGTTAGACCGAAGACCGGACATTGGCAGAATTATTGTGACATTATCACAATACCAAGGGCCATATACTTATTTTAAAAAAAAAAGATTTAAAATTTTATTGCATTCATCTACGTTATAACCCTTTACAAGTCCAAGGCTGAACATAGGCCTCCCTCATGGAATGCCACAAAGGATGGTCCTAAGCTACCTGCATCCATCGACTTTCTGCATGTTTTACCAGGTCGTCAATCCATCTAGGGGAAGACTCGAGAACTTTTCTTCCCAATTTTTATGTTAATTTTCCACCATCATATTATGGCGATTCATTAAAGAATATTGATTTATTTCTCCTCTCAGTCAGCTTTTTATATTTGAAGACATTTTTATACTTTTTATAAATGAAGTGACAAATAAACTTATAGCCCACCTGACGGTAAGTTACTGTTGCAGCTCATGGACAACTGCTAACAACCTTAAAAATACTAGATGTGTTGTCACTTTTGAGATGGAACCCTTCACAGCCTGTTATTAGTTGTAGCATGAGTGGGTCTGCTTGACTGGGGAAAAAACACGCTCTCACAGAATACCAGTGTGGAATAGTAGTTTAAAGGCTGCTGTGTTTCGTATGGTTAGTGTAGAGAACCAATGGCCCTATTTACTGGAAACGAGGCTTTCCGCATTAGTCCTCAGGGGTGACAACGCATATGCATTTTGATTCTTAATTGAGAATAGATGTAGATGTCTATGGGCCTACCACACGGCGACATATAAAATACTGCACTACCAATAAAAATAATAAACGCGTTTTCGATACGACGTTTTTGTTGGTTGATCTCACGTGAATCTCAAAATAAAGTGCACGCGACGAATTTGTACAAAGCAAGAACTCCATGAGTAAACTTACTTAAAAGAGTCAGATGCGAATAAGAAACTTTCAAAATGCGATCAATGCATCATCGTTTGTCATGCGTACAGCATAGGATATAAGGTGCCATCATCGGTATTTGCATTCAATTACAATGTGAATATCTTCAAGGTAAGAGTGAATAGTAGCTTTTGTTAAGTTAGTAAGCTTCACCGTCTTCATCCGAATCACCACTCACTATCACGAGGGATAGTAAGTCAAGCACTGGTTAAGAAGAGTAACTTGTATGTATAATATGTAATAGAAGTAAAGAAACTGTTAGAGATAGCCGTCAAATGAGTTTCGTCAGCCTTAAACTTGGATCAATACTCACTAACTCGATTAAACGATCCAGCCCTTCAGTGTTTCACAGAGAATGTGAGTCAAAATTGCATGAACTATTTTCATCCTTTTCGTTCCATCGACGGGTAACTAGAGTCTTTGTTTTTGACATAACACGCATTCAAAACAAATTGTTTACTTCGTTGTTCTTAATGCGTACTGTAAAGTCTGTCTTTACATCCGCTAACACTGAAAGTTTTTTCAAGGCAGTGAATACGTTTTGATAAAGGTAGTTAGTGTATTTTTTAATAGCATACGTGTGACAAACGAGCACACAATCCACCTGATGGTAAGTGGATGCTGTGGCTCATAGACATCTACATTTAACCTCGATTAAGAATCAAAATGCAGATGCATTATCACCCTTGAAGACTAAGATGGAATGCCTCGATTCCAATAATACGGCTCTCTGGTTATCTATGCTCACCATGTAAAATACAGCATCATTAAGCTGCTTTTTACGCTAGTATTCTGTGACAGCGTGGTCCTTCCCCAGTCGAGCGAACCCATGCATGCTCCAACCATAATATATATGCAGCGTGGTTCTACCAAGTAGTGTGCTTTGCCATCTTCGGCCGTATAACAACTTACCGTGGGGTGAAATGGTTTAATAAGCAGATCTTATTTAGAAAAAATACAATAAAAATCTAAGATATGTAAACATATTTTTTTTCTCTCGTGCCATATTTCTTAAAAGCTAAAGATCCCATCCACCCATAAAGAATACAGAAAATTCAGGTTTATGTATAAATCCTCTCATCAGATTTGATTGAAAGAAAAAGCTATTTCGTTTTTTTAAGAAATTAAAAGGAAATCTTTCTTTTTCTCGTAATACGCGATGAATATAACGTGGGTAATTTTTAACATTTAATCGGGTTATAGGCTACTTAGACATAATGTGATGAAAGAACGTAATTTCCAATTCTCATGAAAAAGTAAACCCATAAAATGTCGGCTTCAGAAAAACGTTGGTAATAGCTAATATTAAAGTATAATTTCGTTCCTGCGCTTTTAAATAAATGTAAATAATTTAGTGCATGTACAGTCAAGCATATGTTTTATCGTGTATGATAGTGGCGTAAGAGTTTCCATTACCAGTTGAATTATAAATTATAATATACGTTTAGAGGCCATACTGCAGCTGTTTAATGGCTGTAACACGATTGGGTCGTCTACGTAGAATTACGACTAGACTCTCACTGTATACCAGCATGAAATGAAAGCATATTAAAAAGTAAAAACATAATGCTGCTGTGTTTCATATAGTGAGTAACGAGAACCAGAGATCCTTTTTTGAAATGAGATATTTCATCCTAATTCCCAAGGTTTAAAATGCAGCTACATTTTTTAATCTTAATTACGATATATATGAGTGTCAGAGCCACAACGTCCACTGTACAGCTGTTCCGCCAGGCGGATTAGTGCTCGTTAGTAACCCTTACTGTTACGAAAAATTGCGGCTTTTGTAAGTTGATTAATATAGAGGACTGCTAGCGTTGAGGGCAAACTTAGTGAACTGGATGCTGGTTAAAGACGGCGTAAACCGTCTAAATGCCCTGGGATATAACAACGGGGTCGTTTTAAGACGCGTTCCAGGTCACGCGGGTATCGTAGGTAATGAACTTTCCGACAAACTCGCACGGCCAGGCTCAAAGCGTACACAATTTAGACCTCAGCCATTTTGAGGAATCTCGAAAAGCCTAGCCCGAGTGACCCTTGAAATTCTTTATCACAATAAATCAGATTGGCACATATATGTTAACTTTTTGTACAACCAATAATGATAATTATTTTAAATGCCAGATAATATAAATTTTACTTTTTTTTGACATTTTGAAATTGCGTATTTATTTGTCAGTTCTGTAATTCAAACAGTGATATATCTTTTAATAAAGTATAATAGTAATCTGTAGGTAAATAAAATTAGAAAATGACTAAAAAAGTTGAATATGTGTATTCCAAAACCAGGAAAGATTTTGGGAAGCAGCCAATGTTTTGTGAAGTTCCTAATCACATGCTTGACTCAATATCACCTGATAGATTTGAACAAAAACATTATTGCTTGCGAAATCCAGTTAATAGTTGGACACAAACATCAGTTTTTCTTACAGAAAATATAGTAAACACCACTAGGACTTTTCATCATGATCAAGGAATTAATCATTTGGAAGGAGGTTGGTCAAAAGATATAAATGTAACCGACGAAGAAGCAATAATGCGATACAAACGTCGAATAGAACGCGATGATAGCTATATAAATGCAATACTAGGATGTTACTCCAAGTTTGAACATATGATTAAACAAAATAATGCTATTGACATGTATACTATGTATTTTAAGGAAATGCGTTCAGAAAAACCTGTTGAAAAATCAAACATTGTTGTAAACGGAATCTACAGAGATATTTATCATCGTCCCATATCAAGCATGGACTGGACAAATGAAGAACATCCGAAGGTTGTGGTTTCGTATTGCAACAAAATATTTAATATTCTTAGTAGCAATAATTCCAATATAGTTTGTTTTGTGTGGGATTTAGAAAAGATGAATGGTCCACTTTGTACATTTAGCCCTCCAAGTGCATGTTGGCAAGTAGCGAGTTCCCCTAGAGAATCGTCGATTATAATTGGGGGACTAGAAGATGGAAGAGTGTGTATTTTCGATATCCGGGCTATGGAAAAACCCACACTTATAAGTCCGGCACATTTGGCTCACCGAGAACCGGTAAGTGCACTTTTAAATATTTTATCGCGTACTAACAATGAATTCTTTACTGGTTCAACAGACGGAAAATGCATGTGGTGGGATTCACGAAACCTTGAAGAACCACTTGATACACTGATTATAAGTTCACGACGTTATCCGGATGCGGATGTCAGTTTGGCAAATGCAGAACCCATAAGCGTACTTCAATATGAGCGATCTATTCCAACGAAATTTTTATGTGGCACAGATACAGGCCTTGTTATTAATGTGAATAGGAAGGGCAGGACTCATAATGATAAAATGAGTACAATTTATAAAGCGCATAATGGATCTGTAAAAGCTGTACATAGGAGTCCGTGTACTTCTAAGATTTTTATGACTTGCGGAGATTGGAATGTCAAAATTTGGAATGAAGATCTTAGTTTTTCTCCAATCATGTCAAATACTAATCATCTTAACTTAATATCCGACGTAGCTTGGGCACCAAATAGATTTTCTAGCTACATGACAATTTCATCAGACGGAAAATTAAGATACTGGGATTTATTACGTAAACATCACAGTCCAATTGCTATTTTACCAATTTCAAAGAAACCATTATTAAAAATGAATGTCCATAGAGAAGGTAAACTAGTTGCTATAGGTGATTCTGGTGGTGAATTATACATAACTACCTTATCCGATAGCCTTATTATTCCTGATGAGCGCGATAAACTATTAATGACTCAAGTTTTTGAGAGAGAAACTCGCCGTGAGCGTATTTTAGAAATGCGTACAAAAGAAATTTATTTAAAAGCTAAAACTGATAAACAACAGAAAGAAACAGAACAACCTTTAGAAGATCCATTTGCATTAAAAGATGTTGAAGAAAATTTTAAAAGAATTGTACATAAAGAAAATGAACAGATTGGGGGAAGGAGAATACATTAATGAAAACTAACGATAGTAATAAAATAAAGCAATTATTTTTAATTAATTATGTTAGCTTAATATTATCGTTTAAAACTTTGTTATTTCACAATTCATTAGAAATATGAATAATTTATTAATAATGAGAAATTAGAATATTTTTTGTTTTTTTTTATTATTCTTTTAAGGTAATAAAAAGCGAGGACAATTTTTTGCTACTTATTGAGAATTTTTTTTGGTAATTAACACAATATTTTTAATTAAAAAACTTTTAAGAAACTAAGAAACTCTTAGAAGAAACAATGTGGATACCCTTGGACTGGTATAGCTGCTCCCCATTACATAGTCTCTCCCCAAAAGTTCGTGGGTCCAATTTACGAATATTATCGTAAGCCACAGTTAGATTGGTTATGAGTAATAAAGAGCGTAAAAATCTTATTTATTGATAAGGCATTCTCATAGCACTAAGAAGTGACAAGGTTTTCTGGTGCATTCTGCATTCGGGTGTCTGTGGGCCATTTCACTTATCATTAGGTTGACCACGCCTATTTACCAATTCTTTTAAATAAAATTTTGTCACTTCCAGAGGGCCTCACTTACAATTATACACGCACGCGTGCACGCATGCACTCATGTCTGCACGCACGCATGTACGCACGCACGCACGCTCGCTAACTCACTTGCACGCCCGCACGCACCCACATATTCCTCACATATATACACTTACACGTAAATTTTCCCATTCAACCACACAAGAGTAATAATTGAATGCTTACTTTATTTTCAAAATATTATCTTAAGTACACTGTAGTCCGAAATATTTGTTGTAAAACAGTTTTTTTAAGATCGGAGTTTCCTGGGACAAGCAATCTCCCAACATAGCAAAATAGTATTTTAAGACTTAAGTTGATAAAATAAAACTTTGATTTAATGATTTTGATACCTAACCTGCTAAAACATAATTTAAAATGTTCAGTTTAATATAATAGATTTTGTGTTCCATGCCATTTGAAATAGTTAAGGTTTTGTCAAAATAATAGGAATTTTATTTTGACTGTTAGCTACGTTTAATGAAAAAAAGACTATGTTTATGATAAAAGGGACAATATTTAATATACATTTCTCAAAATAAAAATATACTCTTATTTTTAACAACATTAAATAACTTATTGTTCATCAATACATTGTCATGCATTACAGAAATTGAGATAGGTCCAGTGATTTATAAAATACTAGTGTTAGAACTAACTCGCTGCTTCATTTAAAGCTACAGAATACAGTATTGAGACTAATCAATAAAATAAAAAAAAACAGAGAAATAAAATTAAAAAGTAAATAATATAGTATTTTAAAAGTCGTGTAGCGGCGGCTTAATGAAATCCGTTAAATCACCACCAGATATAATCCCGTGCGTGTCGAAATAGGCAAAAAAAAGAAACTGATATAGGAGGTGAGTGGCAGCACCTTCCTAAGAACAATTGGAAATAATCTTTTTTTTATAGGATAGGGTGACAAACGAGCACACAGTCCACCTGATGGTAAGTAGTTGCTGCGACCCAAAGACATCTACATCTATCCTCGATTACGAATCAAAATGCAGATGCGTTGTCACCCGTGAGGACTAAGATGGAACGCCTCGTTTCCAGTAAAAAGGGTCTCCGGTCTTTACACTCACTATACGAAACACAGCAGCGTTAAGCTACTATTTCACGTTGGTATTCTGTGAGAGCGTGGTCCTTCCCCAGTCAAGTCCTCCCATTCGTGCTACAACTATACTACTAATATAACTGCAGCATGGCTCTACCACGTATGAAAATCTAAAATTGCGGTGGTCAACCCGCCTAACAAATAAAGCTACTGTGGCAAAATAGCCACTATAAGCCAATCTATGAGGGAAGCCTATGTTTTTACAGTGAGCTTTTAAAAGTTCACTGTTGAACGTGGCTCACTCCCGTTTAGGAGGGTTTGTCTAAATCTCCGAGTTTGGATTTGCCATCACAGTACACTAGCTTCGCATTTGACACTGCTCCTGCTCGAATCTAGGTATTTTACATATTTTAAATATATCATGTAAAATTATTTCACACTATCTCATTATCACTATTATCTATCACAAGTCCACGGCTGATAATAGTCCTCCCTCATAGATTTCCACAAAGCATGGTTTGAGCCACTTGCATTCATCGACTACAGCTTATTTCATCAAGTGTTACTCCATCTAGTTGAGGAGAGGGTGTCGAGCAACAATGCACTTTCCAATGCGAGGCACATCTATTAGTTGTCGGTTCTTCGATATATATGGCCGACCCATTTCCATTACAGCTAATTCGAGCACCTTTTCAATCGCCATAATTTCAGTCCCATAAGTCATCACTAGCACGCACTGCTTGTAAACTTTCGTCTTTAAGTTTCTGAAGAATATCGGTGGTGCCAAATTGGCATCAAGCTGTTAAAGTATAGTTACTAATATACTGCAGCACCTCCAGAGATATAAGATAATGATGTTATACCCCGCAGCTCTTAACGCTGCATTGAAATACATGTTCTAGCTATTGGACTGAAAGGTTTTCGTTTATTTTTTTTCTGAATTGAAATGAGTTTATTTTTTAAAATGTCCGCATAGTTTAACTAAAAACTATGCGGCCATATTTCCTGTTTTTAGAGGTTCCATAATATGGGTCATTACGACCTATTTCGAATTATTACAATTAGCTGATTGCTATTTCGATTTAAAGATTAAGTTGCGGACTTTCACGACTGGAGAAATTGGATAAAGGAACGCTCGTTCTATTAATTCTGTAGGGAAAAGTAGAAGGATCTACAGGTTCCTTTGGCTCAGCTTCCAGCATCCAGCGCAGAGCGGCTCGAATCGTCGACGACCGAGTGCTTTCCGATCGGCTCGATTCACTGGCGCTGCGAAGAGATGTTGCATCTCTTTGCGTATTTTATCGCATCTATCACGGGGAGTGCTCTGAGGAATTGTTCGGATTAATCCCAGCCGCCAAATTTCGTGAACGCACTACACGGCATACGTCCCGATACCATCCATAACGTTTACGTTTCACAAGGAGTTTTCTTCCACGTACAACCTCTCTGTGGAATAGTTTACCACCGGAGATTTTTCCGTACCGATACGACCTCGGGACCTTCAAGAAAGGA
Source organism: Parnassius smintheus behrii (assembly GCA_036936625.1). Taxonomy (NCBI): domain Eukaryota; kingdom Metazoa; phylum Arthropoda; class Insecta; order Lepidoptera; family Papilionidae; genus Parnassius; species Parnassius smintheus. Next base: position 28,569,290 of record JAUPFT010000004.1, read on the forward strand.
GCTTACTCCTTTCTAAAGGGCCGGCAACGCACCCGCAGTTCTCCTGGTGTTGCGGTTGATCATGGGCGGCGGGAGTCACTTAACATCAGGTGAGCCGCATGCTCGTTTGCCCCTTCTTCTATAAAAAAAAGCTTTCGTACTAATAAATTATAATTTAGTTGTGGATTGTTACGTATGTTCATGCCATGACTGGGCAAGATAGACTCCATCGCGTTACATGGTGGAGTCAAGTAACTGGTACTACTAGCTTGTGTCTGTCTGTTCCTAGTATTTTCAGTATTAATATCACTTATTTTTGCAAAACTACGTTTATTCTTGTGTACGTACATTACATTTTCATAAATGTATTGAGAGGCCAGGGTTAGTATATTAATTTCCTTAAATTTATTCACACGCTTAAATAACGTTCCATACAAAAATCTGGATTATTTTGGTATGAAAGTGATGGAAGTTTTTTTACTATGTTACTTCTAAACTTCTCCAAGCGACGTGCATTTACTGTAACATACACTACTTCTTTATTTACTTGCTTTTTGTGAACAGAAGGTAACGAAACTAATTGTCCACAGTGATCAGAGCTCATTTTCTGAATAATACATTTATGGAACGGCTTAACATTTGTAAAAATGTTATTTATACATGTTGCACTAGATTCAGAAATATGCGTTGGCTCCAAAAATAAATTAAAAAGACCATAAGATTTAAACAATGATCTTAATTTAATATTGGTGGAAGAAGCTTCTAGGAGATTGATATTAAAGTCTCCACATATTACAACAAATTTATTCTGTTTATTAAGCTTAGCAAAAACTTCCTCCAAATTTTTTTCAAAAGTATCTTATAAAGAACATGGGGTCTGTAAACGCTCACAACAATGAGGTGCTCAAACTCAATACATGCCATTTCTACAGTTCGCTCAACAGAGAGGTTCACAATATCTTTACGTTCTTTACATGATAATAATTTACTAACTAAAATTAAGGAGCTACCTCTTAAAACCGTTTCTCTATTGAGAGAACTGACCACCTGGTGATTACTGAAGTAAAACATTAAATTATGAGCTTTTAACCAACGTTCAGTAATACATAAAATATGAATATTGTTGTTATTTAAGAACAAATCAATTTCTAGCTCTTTGCCTATGCCTTGTATATTCTGATGCACCAGGTGTAAACAATTTTTACTATCATTTTGTGGAGTTATACAATTGCAGCTATTAAGGATTTGTAAGCTACATTCCAAATTATTTAAATTATTATAACTGCTAGAGATTACCTCTACTGTCTCATTTTCTAAATTAAATTACTTGGAACTGATTCCAAATTACATGCCACATCATTATGCTGCTCAATAGGAGCAGATGTCTGGATAGCCTAGTCCTTGGCTGAGTTAGTATATAAATAAAAAGATAGCACATTTTCTATCTGTCTTAAATTATATTTGGATAGGTAATACCTATCTGTAGTCAAAAATTTCTGAATTAAATTATTAATGTCTATTAAATTAATTTTATTAGTATAATTATAACAATTAAATGTCAAATTTAAATTATTGTTACATGACAAATTATTCATGAATAAATTTAAATCATATCTTATTTTATTCTCCTGTGGCCAACCCTGTATAAAAGGCAATGTAAACAAGATAATTTTATGTACATTTAAAGTATTGAGATAATCAATATATTTTAATAATTGATTTTGTTTACATTGCCTCTTCTCCCAACAAGAATTATTAATGTGCTATTAGGACAAAACTTATTAGTTAAAATTTTATTCATTATATGACTAAAAGATGCTCCAGGCATACAATAATTACTAATCACTTGTCCTTTTAAATGGTTATTTAACATCATGCCCAAATTTTTACCTATGTCATCACAATACATAATAACTTTATGTTTTTTTTTAATATTTAAATTACTTTTTAAGTTTTTATTCTTTGTTATGGCACCGTCATAGAGTGTGGGTGACAATAAGGAGTAATTACTATTTACACATATTGTCCCCGATGAAAATGGTATGGAACGCTGATTCTCACTCTGATGTTTTATTAAGGAGTCAAAGCGCTCCTCATTGTATTTACATGACTTTACCAGATCATTCATGGCCAATATGTGTTCTTTTATCTCAACCTGAGCCGATGCATATTTATTAGAGATAATTTGTAAGGAGTTTTTAAGCGCCAAAACTTCTGAATTGATACACTCTATTTCAGTCTTATAACAGTTTTTCATATTTGGTTCAATTTCATCGATTTGTGTAACTACTGTAACATTTTAGGGCGAGGGTTTTTACTTGATTTTTTGTGTCATTCAGTTTCATAAAAAGTTATTGTTAGCTATGATGTTTATGATCGTAAATTTATGTCTGAATTACTTTTTATTAAGGAATTGAAAGGTTTTTTTGGCAAGATTTCTCCGAAAGTTCATGCTACAAGCATCATATTCAAGTCAAACAGTAGACTTCAGATGCTTAAGTGGAGATGAAGTAGAAAAAGGCTTTTATATTCATAGATCATAGGTCATCAGATATTGAAAGTTTTTTTTCTTATTTGAAAGAAATAAGATGTTTTGTACTCAAATGAATATATGTAAGTCTTAAAGTTTCGTACTTCAAAATGAAAAAACGGAAGCTTCATCGCATTTTTTCTAAGTCTGTCCTCTGTCTGTCCGTCCGTCTCTCCGGCCATTCATCCATCCGTTCGTCCGCCTGTCTGTTAAAATCCTTTTTCTCAGGAACACGTGAAGAAATACGAGCTATCAGTTTAGTAGAAATGATCAATGGGTTTTATGCTGTAACGTTACACGCAATAGACACTGGATGGTTTAAAGCAAAACCAAGTTAAACTCAAGAAGAATTATTTATTGTATTTGGTGGAATGTTTAACGAGTAACCATGCTTGAATTACTATATGATACATTACGATAGTGCAACTGTAAACCATATAGTTACAGTTAATGCTGAACATATTAAGGAAACATGCTGAGACATTATTTTTATATTTTTCGGACACTAAGTATTATTTGAATGACAGGCAATTTAAATGTCTCTCAGTGAAGAGAAACTGAACGCATTCTTTTAGTTAAATATTTTTATCGTCATAGAATTCATATTCTACGTAATCAATAATGGAATGTCGTGTATTCAAGAAGTTATACTTATATTTTCTTAATAAACACTTATAAGACAACTAATTTTATGTTTAGGTAAGAAAATTATGTACCAAAATAATAATAGTAAAGATTTCAAAACTTTATGACCTACCTATCTACACTTTCCTAAACTATTAACAATGTATAATGTACATCAACAAAACATATTCAAAAATATGCAAAAATATTTAACTGACCACGGAAATTAAAAGTGAAATTAGTGCTTCCACACCACTGCTGAACAGGCGGCCTCTCATTCCTGAGTGAGATAAGGGGTAATTAGTTCGCTATGCGGCAGGCTTACTCACGATGTTTTCCTTCACCGCCAAACACGTGGTTAATGAGCACTTTAAATTTCAATTAACAATTTTATTTGTGCCGGTCGAACTCTTTCACCCACGTTTTGTAAAAATTACGTTGTGATTTGTTAATCTTACAACTGATATTTACCGGTATTCACCATAATCCATAATAGTTTTATCTATAAGCCGTGAATATCAATAAAAATTATGGTATAATTTTAATTTAAATAAAAATACAAGGATTTGTTGAAACTGAATCAATTATAACGTTTTGATTGCATCGAGGATTGCATTTGGATTAATTTAAGGTGACGAGAGACATACATAAAAAGTTCGATTGAATTTCACCTACCGAACGTTACCTTTAAAATACAAGTAGATTTCCTTAATTCGATTATAGAACTCCTTTTCGATGTCACTAAATAAGAAGTGAAAATATAAAAAAGTATAAATGAGTGTTCAAAAAAAGTTATCCAAAACCCTGATTCAAATTTTATAACCACACAAATTTTATAACACAGTTTCTTCCGAAGACTATCGTCCGATTTCGATGAAATTTAGTAGACAATATAATATGCAGTATAAACAGTGCAGATTCATGCTCATGTCTGTAAGCATTTTGAAATGTAGATTTTCATTTATTTATTTATTTATTTTATTTGGCTGACCAACAGTAATGTCAAATTAAAATTTCACTGTGTATATATTAGCATTCATATAAATAGAAGGTAATACGGTATCGCTGAGACGCTTCGAATAGATAAATTCGATTGATTAAACGAATTCGGAAATTAATTTCGAGTAAACTGAAGTAGTGCTATCTGGATCTAAACGAATTGCAAATATTGTTTGAAGACTTAATGCTGACTGAGTTGTTAAATGGAACGAGTTTGGTTTTGAATGTACATTAAATTCTAATTTATGAACTAAAAGTTTATTACAATAGAAAAGTATATTATAAAAAATGAGTGCCCGAAACGTTAACGCACGGTTGAAGTAACTAATTATTAAAGTAAACTTATTATTTTCAATAACTTGTCTCCCCGTTTTTTATCTCGGGTCTGTTAGGGTCCGGTCATTTCATAGGCTTACGCAGAAACCTTTTGGAAAATTTTATTATACTTTGTAGGACTTCAATTAAACTTGAACCCGTTGGTAACAAAAATAGCGTTGTTTTACAAAATTTGTTTTATTAATATACGATTTTAAAAATTAAAAGACAGAAGTAGTAGGGGAGCTCGAGAGACTAAATTGTGAAGCTTAGGTATATGCTAATAACAAAAAAGGTTATATAGATTTTCAAAAATGGTAAAAAATCAGCCACAAAAAGAACCCGAGTGCGTCAGATATTAACAGACACAGGTGAGTGAAATGAGAGCATGGGCGGGGAGCGGCCTTGCGTCTGCGACGCTGTAAAAGGACACGGGCCTTTGTCCTTTTGTTTTCACTGAACTACGGCGCGGTCGCGGCGAGTGCGTTAAAAATTCTTTGATTTATTGCCGCTCGTAAAGTAGGGCTCGTAAATTTGAATTTCGATAGATTTTAATTGAATTATTTAATAAAAAAGATTATTTTAATTATTTTAGATTGGAAAGTTTACTTCAAGTTAGTAGTAATTTTTGATAGATCAATTTCATAATTAGTTAGGGAAGAAAAAAAGTAAAATAGCTGTGCCATAGGCGTTCTGTTCGCCTGTTACATCATATTTTTTGCATATGGCAAAAAAAGTCATTCAGTATATTATGTATTATAGAATAATACATGAAAACATTTAGTAAGTTTAAAAGTGAATCCTCTATGAATGTTATTTAATTCTTGATTTTCGTTAGAGATTGTTTTTTTCCAGAACTTAACTTACTGTGATTATCTAACAATATAAACTTCCGAACTGTTTTTTGACCTACTGTTAATAGTTATTATATTATTGATTTTAATTTTATTCCAAATATATTCCAATACTACTTTTTAGTTATCTTGCTAGTTAAGATTCCAATTCAATAATCTATTTTTAGAAAGATGTTTTCATTCTTTGGTATATTAATTTTTCAGTCCTTAGTATGTTAATTAGCAAATTAATATTTACTTATTGTTTAATTCTTACTGCTATATATCAATAATAAACATGCAAAAGTACTTATAGTTGGTGTTGGTGTACTTCCTTTATTTTATATTGTTCTTTAGGAGTGAGATCACTTACTGTTTTATTTACTCCCTGTTCTTAATTGCTCTGATATAGTTTCTATATTACTTTCTTCTGTCATCAAGAGCTATTTGATCCATTATTCCAATAGCTCGATGTATGCTTAGTTTCTTATTTTTAGTTAGTCTCTTATTTTTACCGAGTTAACATAGGTGAGCTGTTGATCCTTTTCGTTGTGGCATCCTAAACTATACTACATGGTTTTATTCCAAATTCGATACGTAACATGCAACAAAATCGTATTACCATAATCATCACGTCATTTCTATAGATATCGATTCTACTGAAAAGGATTGTACAGGAGAGACATTATTACGAGTACCTAAATATAAGATGGCAAGCTAATTTTTGAAGTTAGATTTCATACAATAAAGTACGCTGTGCTCCCCAACATACAAGACCCCGTGCCATTATACATTTTTCTGGTTTATACTTACTTGTTTATGGGGTAAACGCAGAACTGATCTTTGCTAAAAACTTGTGTAATCACCTAAATCTCTAATTTTGTGCCCCCAATTTTACTATTATTACTATTATTTTATATTTACACCTGCTGAACGAAACTGCAAACGATGAGGCTGCAAAAAATTGAGGGCCTTAGTTCCGTAAATCCATAAGCCTTAAATCTCAGTCGGTCGCGTACGTTGCCGCGATAATACGTGTTTAACGTGAAAGAGTTGTGTGGCGTTCTACACAGTGTCTGTGAATGTAGTAAAATGTAATAGCTGTAACATTGTCATTAGTGAAGTTTTGACATTTATTCAGAATCAAGTAGATGTGATGAATGAAGTAAGCATAGTTCGCTTGTGTGTTTGTGTGACTTACTCTATCAATCAGTGCAAACTTCAGGGAAAAGGATAAAGGGAAAGGGCAAAGCAGATGGAAAAATACAGCGGGATCTCGAGGACATTATATCCCTTATCAAGTGTACATCAGCAGAACTAATCCCCATATTCGTAGCCCGAGAGCTACGTAAACTGCCACCGTTGATGTCACGAGATTACTGAAAGACATAATTATCTTAAAAGATCAGGTTCAAGTTATAACAGAGCAGTACGCTACAGTTGAGCTAATAAAAAAATTAAAAATGGAGATCGATAACATGAAGCAAGGTTCACTGTTAAATAATTACCAATTTAAACACTCCTTAAATAAAAAAGAGGCACGAGTAATTTAGTACATTACGATAATCTTGAATTGGATAGCGGGCCATTTAGTTTTATAAACTTGGAGGTAGAAAAAACGGCTACTTCAAATCAAACGGCATTTACAATAGCTGAGAATAATACAGTAACTCAGTGTGACTCACAATGTCGCACCCGATGAGTCAGCATGCACTTACGGTTGCACCTGTCCCTGCCGAGCAATCAACAGCGACTGAAGCAAACATAATAGATAATAAGGGCATGCGCGTGGAGCCGTGGTAGCTCAGTGGTTAACGCTCGCTGTAAATATAACAGAACGCGAGTAACCCGGGTTCGATGCCCGCCGGCACCAATGAAATTGTTAATTGCAATTTTAAGTGCTGATTTACCACGTGCTCGGCGGTGAAAGAAAACATCGTGAGGAAACCTGCATGTCTGAGGAATAAGAAAAAAAATATTTCGAAGACATGTGAAGTTCGTCAACACGCATTTGGGCAGCGCGGCGGACACTTCCTTGCCCTAAACCCTCTCAGAAATGAGGGGAGGCCTAAGCCCAGCAGTGGGACGTATATAGGCTGTAACTTTACTTTACTTTTTATGCGCGTGGAGTACCGCGGTTTCCGCACAGACGCAGTCCGAAAATAATGCGTGCATGCAGACTCTGGTGGCATCAACTACAAGTGTAGCGGAACGAGCGAGCGGTACTGTGCCAGTGAGTAAGCTTAACGAACGGAGTACATTCTTACAAGTAGTACGGGGAGAAGGCGAATTCCTGAATAAAAAGGATGAAGAATGGATTACGGTGCAGAAGAAAAGACTTAGGAACAGTTTATTGGGTTACAGGGGCAGTCGAAGGATCCTACGGGTAAATTTAAGGCAGCAAATATAAGAATACCGTTGTTTATAAACAATGTTTCTTCTTCTTCTTCTTCAACCCAGGACATTGCCGATTATACTTTAGGCAAAACGAATGTTGCTGTACAGTTGGTGGAAATTAAAATGAAACGTCAAAAAGATTATAAGTCTTATAAAGTGTTTGTTCCCAGGCATATGACGGAAATGTTCCTGGACAAGAATCTTTGGCCTGAAGGTATATCGTTTCGGCGATTTATTAATTTTAATGACAGGAAATTACCTGCTACGGGCTTGAGTGAGGCTAGTGGTAAATGTTAATAAAAAGTATAGTATGGACATAAATGATGATCACAGTATAAAACTTATTAGTTTTAATTGCAAGTCAGTAACGAGATCAGTGGACAGGGCGAGGGAATTATGCAAGACGGCACACTTAATAGCTCTTCAGGAGACATGGTTATTACCGCATGACATTGCATATATAGGGAATATTGACAGTGACTTTGAATTCACGAGCAAGTCAGCGGTGGACACATCAACCAGCATGCTCCGTGGGCAACCCTATGGTGGGGTGGAGATAATGTGGAAAAAAAGTGTGTTTTCGTCAGTTATTGACAGCTATTAATATATGTGCGAATAACCGTTTGTTCCTCGTTTTTTCGGTGTATATGTACAGACAATCAAGATAATTTAATTGAGTTTTCCGAGGTGTTAAGTGAAATAGACGCTGTAATCGAGAGTTGCGAAATTGAATCTGCAATTATTTTCGGTGATCTTAATGCGCATCCCGGAGAATCATTATTTAATGAGTTATCCAATTTCTGTGAGGAGCGGAGGTGGCTCTGTGCAGACGTGGTCTATTTAAAAATGACATCAGACACATATACTTATTTATGTGACATTAAAAAGGACTGACGAAGATGGCTTGATCACTGTCTGGTAACAGAGGTAGCTTGGCGATGTGTATTAAATTGTAAGGTATGCCTTGATGTTTATTGGTCAGATCATTTTCCACTGGAAGTAGATTTTAAGATAAGTAATCTGTCATTTAAAACGCAATATAAAGAAAAATGTTGTAACAAGGTGAAGTGGGGTGAGAGGGGCGTTGATCAGATTAACATATTATACAGTAAAATATGTCATAATAATTTAAAAAATATTGATTTTCCGATAGAATTTAGTTTTTGTGCGGATAAAGTGTGTAAAAATGTGGATCATAGAACTGTAATTGATAGGTTGTATAATAATATTGTTTAAATCTTAAGAGAAGCTGCTGAAACTAGCTATGAGATAAGAAAGCGTAGTAAACACAAACTGGTTGTTGGGTGGAATAGGTACTTACGGGAGGTCCAACAGGAGGCACGATGCAGTTTCCAAATGTGGTTGCTGTATGGTAAGCCCAGTGCAGGTTATGTATATGACAGAATGCGAGAAGCTAGGAGGTATTTTAAGTCAAAGCTTAAGTGGTGTCAAGACAATGAGTACCAAATAAAAATGGATATTTTGGGTACTCACCACAAAGAAAAAGATTTTAAGAGTTTTTGGAAACAAACAAAGAAGCTGGAAACTGCATCATGCTTACCTGCGGGTATCGATGGTAAGAGTGAGCCCCATCATATCGCAGAAGTTTTTAGGGAACACTTCAAAGTGGAATCTCCATTGGGACCGGTGCAGCGGGTGTTCGATATTGAGGAGAAATCATGAAGTGAATTTGCCAGATTTACTGCGAAAGAAGTCGCAAATGTCATAAATAATATGACACGTAGTAAATCACCTGGACATGATGACCTCAGTATTGAGCACCTGCAGTATGCGGGAGTTCATCTGCCTAGGGTATTGACTATGCTCAATAATGTATGTATAGGGCATGAATACTTACCTCAGGAAATTATGAAGACCATAGTGGTATCAGTTCTAAAGAATAAGACCGGGGATGCTGCCGACAAGAACAATTATAGACCAATCTCGCTAGCTACTGTGATAGCCAAAGTATTGGATGGTTTGCTTGATCGTCGAATAAGTAAACATATACATCTGTATATGTCTACTTATGACATGAGGCATAGTTTGGGTTTATACCTGAACTGTCCACTGAAACTGCAATCTTGCGACTCACGCATACCGTCCAGTATTATGTTACGAGAAAAACGGCTGTCTACGCCTGTTTTTTGGACTTGTCTAAGGCATTTGACCTGGTCTCGTACAACCTATTATGGGATAAGCTTCGAAGGGAAACGAGTACGCCTAGAGAGATAGTCGATATATTAAGGTATTGGTACCACAACCAATCAAATAATGTAAGGTGGGCATGTTCATACTCAAGTGAATATAGGTTGGAATGTGGAGTGAGATAGGGGGGCTTAACTTCACCGAGGCTCTTTAACCTATATATAAATGAATTGATCGATGAGCTTAGCAGAACTGGCGTCGGATGCTCAATAGATGGTAACTTCGTAAACAGCATCAGTTACGCGGATGACATGGTGCTGCTGAGCCCTTCGATCAGAGCACTTGAAACATTAATACATTTATGTGAGAGATATGCGGAAGCCCATGGCCTCAGGTAAAACTCCAAAAAGAGTGAACTACTTGCTTTCAAGGCGGGGAATAAATAACCCAAGGATATCCCACTGGTCATGCTTGGAGGAGTACCTTTAAGTAGAGTCACCAAATTTAAATACCTGGGGCACTGGGTTACAGATGACCTCTCTGATGACTTGGATATTGAACGAGAACGTAGAGCGTTAGCAGTGAGGTGCAACATGCTGGCTCGCAGGCTTGCAAGGTGTACGAAAGCTGTCAAGATAAACCTTTTTAAGGCGTACTGCCAAACATTTTACACCTGCAGCCTGTGGGTCAAGTATACTCGCAGATCCGTAAATGCTCTACGTGTAAATATAATAATGGCTTTAGGATGATAATGGGGCTGTCTCGATATTGCAGCGCGTCAGGTATGTTTGTTGAGGCTAACACGGACAGCTTTGATATAATAATGTGGAAGAGAGTGGCCTCCCTATTGCGACGCGTGCGAGACAGTGCCAACGGACTCCTATGTATTGTATTAGGTAGGTTTGATTGTCCGGTAGTGCGGCACTGGCACACTTTGCATATGGGGTCCAGAGCTGTTATATTTAATATAAAATAAGCTTTGTTGTTTTTTAGTTATATATTTATTAACATTAATTTCAAGTTTATATTATTTATTACTAACAAATTATGGAGCTTGTATCTGAATTAAATTATTACTATTATTATTATATTTATATTATTATTAAATCTGAAATTGACAATACACACACAAGTGCGATTTGCAAATTCACTTTGCAAATCTGACTTTCCTTCTTAACTTCACACGTCATCGTAGCTAAAATTATCAAAGAAAATGGAAGTTTAAAAAAATATACTTATTACAGTTTTTAGTTATTATAAATGATTATTTTCGAGTTATTATAAAATTTAAAAAGGGCGTAAACCTAATTGGATAACATTATACAGATAAATATAAAAATAATTGATAAGATTTGTTAAACGATCATTTAGCAAAATATTAAACCAAACCAAACTACTCATTGTATTTAATATAAGCATTATAAGACTGAATAGCGGAATGGATGACGTCTTCTTGACAAAACTCGACGCAGACGAGACATCTCTTTGTGATTCGCCCATGTTAGCTGTGTCGGGTTTTAATTAAAATTTCTATTGTAAGCCATGTAGTCAATTTACATTTGATATTTTGCTAAAGTTAAAAGATTTCATTGCATATATCATAATATCAGTTACACTAGAATAAAGAAATGGAATGTTATATGCAGTTCTTAATATTAGTTATTATTAAAAATATACGGTGAATCATAACATCATCCTTAGAACCGGCCAAAAAAACGAAAAGCGATAAATTGAGATATCATGATTCCAAGTCATTTAACAGCACCTGCTGTTTAAGCAGTATCGGTAGATTAATGTTTCCGAATATGTTTACTCACATTTGTTATTTGGGGGAGTAAATACGTTGCTCTTTGTATGTTATTAATACGGTTTAAGTATGATGCATTTTCTTACGTTGCTAAGCGACACGTATCCTGTTTCTTTTTACTATATAATATATTTATTCGTGATAATTTTTTTTAGACTGATATCGTTGCTATGCTAAGGAAAGCCCTATGAGGTAGAAAGTAAGGAGTAATTAAGTAAATCATACTATGTATTGACCAATTTTTTAGTAACACGTAAAAAATTTAGTAAGACGCAGCTGTTATTAATGGTAATTGAGGAAATAGCTTACTAATCCGTTGGACTGTGTCGGTCACTCTAGTTCTACTACAGATATCCTAATGTCTGACCCAAGCAGCATGGAAGCTGTATTAAAGCGCATTTTTATACCGGAGGCTGTATTTTATGGCTCTATAAGGGCTTATAAGCGCTTATACAGTTCATATAAGTAAAAATTGGCACAACTTATGCAGTTTTATGCATTAGTAACGCTATACCAGTAGATGTACAAGCATATAACTGCTGTACTACAGCTGTTATAGGGTGTGCAAGGAAACTATTAGACTGCAGATATTGTCTTATAAGAAACTTTTAAAGATAAGAGTTTCAAATTTTTTTCAAAGAATTTTATATATAAAGAATGCTATAAATATTACTTTTATTCCCCATAACCACTCATGGTATGCTTAAATTGCTGGTGTTACGAGTGGTTCACGCCAGTAGTCGAATGGAAGATTCGAACCCACGACCTTTTTGAGTTCGCGGTTCGCGCCCTGCCATTAGGCTACTGTCACCTCAAATTGATTTTGAATTGAATTAAACATTAATATATAACAAAACGAACTTTATTTTCGAAGACCAGATTGTATTTTATGGCTCTATAAGGCTCTATATATATCTCATTGAGCGATGGCGACATTAAATGCCTTAATGTATTTTTAATATTCTTTATAGGTGCTAAAGCCACGCTGCAGCTATATTATGGTTGTAGCGCGATGGATTGGCTAAACCGGAGAAGGACCACGTTCTCACAGAATACCAGCGTGAAATAGAAGCTTATTACTGCTGTGTTTCGTATGGTGAGTGTAGAGATCCGGAGACCCTTTTTTACTGGAAACGAGGTATTTTATCAAGACATCAAGTCCTCAAGGGTGAAAAAGCATCTGGATTTTGATTCTTAATCGAGGATAAATGTAGATACTTATAGGCCACAGCATCTACTTACCATCAGGTGGACTGTGTACTCGTTTGTTACCATTATTCTATAAAAAACATATTAATATTATATTAGGATTTGGGTTGAGTTTTGTCGGTGATAACTAGTAAATTAAATGTGCAAAATTACATTTACGGTGAACTTGTATATGTTTTATATCAAAAAATTGCCGCGCCAACAAAGTAACAAAGTAATAAAGGAGTAAATGCGGTAACTAAATATTGGTATTTCTTATCTAACCTATACAAGGTTATAAACTAAAAAAATGAATATGATGGCACATAGGGGCACAGTCATCATTAGTGAGAAGAGGACATAACAATCTATAAGCTCGTTTTGCGTAAATCGGACCAAAAATTAATATTAAAAAACTGAAGGTAGCCGGACTAACTATGACATTGGGACGTCAAACATCTCAGTCCCCCCCGTGACCATGGGCGCTGTAAAGCACCCGAAACGTCGGGATAATAATAAAAATAAATTAAAAGTAATTAAACGCGATAAAATCCGTAAATAATAGTTTTATTCAACATAACAATCTTTCAAACAGACAAGATTATTTCGTTTCTCTTCGTTCATTATGTTAGGTAGGTATTGATATTTTTAGATTATTACCTGTACATAACGTGCTGTATAGGTAATTGTTTTCTGACAGACTTGCTTACTAATTTTGTTATTCGATATTCATTTAATGTATAAATGTTTCTATGTCAAATATGTCAACTCTTTTGTTATTCGAAATTCGATAAATGTCAAGTCAATTGTTTTTAAAAATATTATGTCGAAATTCAAATGAGGTTCGTGACAATAAAAATTGCCGATAGAATTACCTAAATTAACACTTTAATTCACTTTACACTAATTAAAGTTAAAAACACTAATAATTAATCACACTGATTCACTTTATTCCGCTCCGAAGCTTCGCTTGTATCGCCAACTCCAATACTTCCCCGATCGCATCTTGCTGCGCCTATTTATATAAATTAGCAGCGAAATATCCAGAATATTCAAGTAAACACGCGCAAGGTACCGAGAGTTCGTGTTTCAACTTAAAGAAGTTTAGTTCTTCGGTTCGAGACTAGATGGCGCTAGTGCCGTCGACTAAGGCGCGTAATACTGCCCCCTCCTAAGACATGCTCGTCCCGAGCATTATCGGCCCCATAATAACGCGCCAGGCGATCCACATGGACGATCTTAGGAGTCCCTCTTGCGCTTTTCTGTATACGGTAGGTTACATCGTTGATCTTGGTCACAATCCGGTACGGGCCGTCCCATTTAGCTTGGAGCTTAGGAGATTTCCCTTTGCTGCGGACTGGATTGTGCAACCACACAAGTAAACCTTCGTCAAACTCTTTGTTGTTCATTTTGCGGTCGTACCGAGTTTTCATCTTTTCAGACATTTGCTGGCCCGATTGTCTGACGTGCTCATAAACGTCATTCATTTTGTTCCGCAAGTCATTTGCATAATCGGTTATACTGCGTGGAGCATCAGGTGGTATCCCGGTGATCAGGTCTGCAGGCAGCCGTAATTCTCTTCCAAAGTTTGCGAAAGCTGGTGTCACTGCTGTACTTTCGTGAACAGCGCTTTGATATGACAACAAAAACGGTTGTATGTGCTTGTCCCAATCTCGTTGCCGATTGTCTACAACTTTTGCTAGGTACCTCTCCAATGTCTGATTAAATGGTTCTACCATTCCATCCGATTGCGGGTGATAAGAAGTCAATCTTGTTTTATGAGTACCTATAACTCGGCAAGTTTCCTGGAATATTTGAGATTCAAAATTCCTTCCTTGATCGCAGTGAATCTCTAAAGGTACTCCAAAACGACAGAAGACTTCATGAACTAGTTTATCAGCAACTGTTGAAGCTTCTTGATTTGGAATGGCGAAGACTTCTGGCCACTTAGTGAAGTAATCCATCATAACCATGCAATACTTGTTACCGCTTTCACTCTCCGGAAACGGCCCCGCCACGTCAATGGCTATTCTCTCCCATGGTGCACCAACATTGTGCAACTTCAATGCACCTCTACTACGAGTCTGAGGTCCCTTTACAGCCGCACAACTTGTACATTTACGACACCAGTCCTCGACATCTTTTCGACAGTGGACCCAGTAAAACCGTTCTCGGATCTTCAGTAGAGTTCGTTTAACTTCCAGATGGCCTCCTGAATAACCATTATGGTACAGCTGTAGAACATCCGGTACTTTAGCTTTAGGGACAACCATTTGTAAATGACAGCTGTCTCCCCGAACATTTTCCCTCCACACTTCCACAGAACTCCATCCTGAATAAGCAAGCTGTCCCACTGGGCCCAATAGCTTTTAGTGGTCGAACTCATCGCTGAGACGTCGCTCCACTTGGACTTGGGAGCACTGGCCTTCATCCGTTCCAGGATCAGCTTGATGTCCGGATCTTCCTGCTGTGCACGTTGAAAGCTGTCCTTCCACTCGTTGCTGAGGTGGTCGCCCCGAGCATCCTCACGGATACCACTTCCTTACTCTCTTGCCTAGTACAATGTTTGCAATCTTCAGGACAAGGTCTTCTTGACAATGCATCTGCGTTGCCATGAGATTTTCCGCTGCGATTTTCGATCTCAAAGTCGTATTCCTGCAGTAGTTCAATCCACCTCGCAACTAGTCCCTCTGGATTTTTAAACTGCAATAGCCATTTTAGTGCAGCATGGTCAGTTCGTAAGTGAAATTTTCGCCCCAGAAGATATTTGCTAAAATGCTGCAACGACTTTACCACAGCTAGCAATTCGCGACTTGTGACACAATAGTTCCCTTCCGGTTTTGACAGCGACTTGCTCAAGTACGCTATCACGGCCTCTTGGTCACCATTCCGTTGAGACAACACACCGCCAAGTCCTATATCACTTGCGTCTGTGTCAAATATAAATTCTTAATTCTTTGCTTGCATCAGGGTATCCCAAAATAGGTGTTTTGCACAGACGGTCCTTGAGCTCCTGGAATGCGATATAACAACTTTCATCCCAGCAGAAATGTCGCTTCTCCTCGGTTATCTTATGCAGAGGTTTGGCTATATCTGCAAAGTTCTTCACAAATCGCCGGTAATAGGAGCACAAACCCAAAAATGCTCTAACCTGCGTCTTGTCTTTTGGAACCGGCCAATCCTTTACAGCTGCGATTTTCTCTGGATCCGTGCGGACACCTTCTTCCGACACTACATACCACAAAAAGTTGACTTGCTGTTTGAATAGTGAACATTTCTTCGGACTCAGCTTGAGGTTGGCACTCTGAATCTTCATGAGCGCGCGTTCCAGGTTTTGAAGGTGTTCCTCAAATGTACGGCTCACGATGATGATGTCATCCAAGTATACCGGACAGGCATCGCCAATTAGCCCGGTAGGTACAAGTTCCATCAGCCTTTCAAACGTTGCTGGAGCATTGCACAACCCAAACGGCATTACTTTAAATTGCCACAGACCCTTTCCCGTCGAGAACGCAGTTTTTTCCTTGTCCTTAGGGTCAATTTCAACTTGCCAGTAGCCACTTTTTAGATACAGCGTGCTAAACCACTTTACTCCTGTAAGCATGCCCAGCGTGTCGTCAATCCTTGGCAAGGGATAGCTGTCCTTCTTAGTAACGTCGTTCAGACGGCGATAGTCAACACAAAACCGCATGCTGCCATCCTTCTTCTTTACCAGTACCACGGGTGAACACCATGGACTAGATGAAGGTTCAATAACACCATCCTTCACCATTCCCTTAATCATGGTATCCACTTCCTTTTCACGTGCTACCGGCAATCTTCTTGGCCGCTGACG
Source organism: Parnassius smintheus behrii (assembly GCA_036936625.1). Lineage (NCBI taxonomy): Eukaryota > Metazoa > Arthropoda > Insecta > Lepidoptera > Papilionidae > Parnassius > Parnassius smintheus. The sequence goes on from JAUPFT010000004.1 coordinate 28,585,945, forward strand.
GATAGGCAATTCTTCGCCTGTGTTTATTTTGTGTTGAACTAAGCCAGTCTTTCCTATGTCAGCATCGTTTGATGAGAATACATCGGCATACTTGAGTAACAACTTCTTCGCTTTGACCATTTCATTCGGGGAGAGAACGCTGCGACAGTCTTCTAAAAGTGTGCTCACTCTCGTTTGTGCATCCTTACTGGGGACCCCAGTCGATAGATATTGACACCGACGTAACCAATCCACTTCCTCACAAGTACCAACTAGTGTGCCTTTTTCTATAATCTGTTCCTGGCTACAAAGGTTCAGCACACGTACTCCTGAGATGTTAGTGGTTCTGACCAAGGTTCGAGCCACTTTCCATGGAAGGTCATTGTCTAACCTTTCCACGAGTACACAACGAGGAGGTTGCCCAGGATTCCGAGGAAGACTAACCGGCACAATCGTTTCCGATCTCGGCGGAAGAACAATCTTCTCAAGGCTGTACACGTCCCTTGGTAACGCTCCTTCCACAAAAAGTTCCTCTTGTCCACATTTAAAAACACCTTGCTTAACGTCAATCGCACAACAATTCTTCCTCATGAAGTCTAGGCCCAAGATGCCGTCGTCCATTATATCAGCCACGATGACATTATGCAGGTAGATCATGTTGCCTAGCTTCATCTCCATCTCTTTCTCTCCACGGACGGGTATACGCTGACCGGTGGCTGTTACCAACTTAATGCGTTCTCGGTTGTATGCGGAGTCCCCAAGGAACTGACTTTTTAGTTGGGAACTAACAACCGTACGAGAGGCTCCAGTGTCTATGGTCAGTTTACGCGGCATTCCGTTGACCTCGCCTTTGATGATTAGACTGTTCCCATCGTGGGTTTGTGAGATTTAGATTCTTGGGGCACTTTTAACATCAGCCAGCACCCACCCCGCTGTTCTGGCTTTTACTCGTTTCCCTGCTGCTGCTGGGCGGTGCTGTTGGCCGCACTACCCTCCTGAGATCGTTCACCTTCCCTTTCTAGGGTTCGCTTAGGGCAGCTGGATCGAAGATGGCCCTTTTCCCCACAGCCATAGCACCTAGGGCTGTATCCTTTGTTGCGGTCGCGAACTGTAGCTGCTGCAACCTCCCTGACACGATTGGAACGATGATCCTGCCGCACGGCTTCCACCTCCAGTGCATGAGCCAAGGCGTCCTTAAGCGTCTCGTGGTGCCCGAGCCTCACAGCAGCTCTGACTTCCATGTCACGGATGCCGTCGATGAATGTCTGCACCAGGTTCCCTTCAATGAGTGCAGGTACAGACCGGTATGCTTTTCGCACCAGCTTCTCCACCTCTAGAGCCCACTGCTGCAGGTTTTCGTTGATGCGCTGCACGTGATCTTTAAGCTGCGCACGAAAGACGTGTTCCTGGTGAGCGTCGCCATATCTCGCCTCCAATGCCTCCAGGAGTTGCTCATAAGTCACTTCCTCACCGAGAGCTTCCAGAACTGTTAAGGCCTGGTCGCGCAGGCCTAGTGTGAGAGCAGTCATGGTCTGACTTTTATTCCAGCCGTTCGCCTTCATAACAGCCACGAACTGGATTTCGTAGGCTGACCAGGAAGAGGTACCGTCGAACGGTGGCACCTTGAACCCACGTAGCGAAGGTGTTGTAGCTACTACGGGAGCTGTAGTTGCATCTCCAAGTTCGAGTTCGTCCAGTGATTTCTTCATGTCAGCCATTACGTTGTTAACCCGATTGTTTACTTGGTCGATTCGGGTTTCAGCTTTCTCGATTCGGGTTTCAGCTTTCGCGATTTGGGTTTTAGCTTCATACAGGCGGTTGTCATGCTGAGCAACCTTATCCTTCACCTCCTTGATCTCCTTCCCGAAGGTAGCGTGAAGATCCTTCATGAGGAGCATCTGCTCTTCAAACCGACGGGCCTGTTCCTCCTGTCCGTCCCGCAGCTGCTCTTCCAATCGACGGACCTGTTCCTCTTGTCCGCTCTGCAGCCGCTCCTTCAACTGACGGACATGTTCCTCTTGTCGGCGAGCCTGCTCCTGCAGCATCACCATCAGAGCACCTAAGTCAGGTGCTACTGACGAGCCTGCAGCCGGCGGTTGGCCCTCCGACGTCTGCGGCGTTGCACCACCAAATCTTCTTTGGTTCGTCTTCTGCTGGCATTGACTTCGGGTACGGACACCCTCCGTTTCCTCCTTAGGTAAAATCGGCATGATTTTATCCCACTTCTGACACCAATCGTTACGAGCTTGAGGTTCGTGACAATAAAAATTGCCGATAGAATTACCTAAATTAACACTTTAATTCACTTTACACTAATTAAAATTACAAACACTAATAATTAATCACACTGATTCACTTTATTCCGCTCCGAAGCTTCGCTTGTCTCGCCAACTCCAATACTTCCCCGATCGCATCTTGCAGCGCCTATTTATATAAATTATCAGCGAAATATCCAGAATATTCAAGTAAACACGCGCAAGGTACCGAGAGTTCGTGTTTCAACTTAAAAAAGTTTAGTTCTTCGGTTCGAGACTAGATGGCGCTAGTGACGTCGACTTGAGCGCGTAACAATATATATATATATATATATATATATTTATTTATTTAATATATTATTACATTCATTATTTACGCATTACGTTACGGTACAATCATAAGTTTATAGAAACTTTACCGTGTACCGGTATCACCGACAATAATAAATATGAGGGTGTAGTAAGAAAAAAGAAATACACTTAGTATTTATTAGTTAATTGCGTAACCTTCTATTGCACAATGCACCGCGCATGGATCGTATATTTTATACAGGCCGCTTATTTTAGGGCGTTATTGTAGTATTTATTATTAGAACATATTATGTATAATTTAAATTATTAGTAATGCATTCTATAAAGTAATTTTTTAATTTTAATTTAATATTTTTTTGATTTAGTTCTGATTTTACTGATATTGGTAGCTGGTTAATTAGGTTAGGAATCATATATTCTAAGGTACGTTTACCATATAAATTGTTGTATTTATGTAAGGTTAGTTTAGGTTTTCCTGAGTTGCGAGTTTTAGAGTATTCACATGTATGTGCAATTTTTAACTGTTCACGGAAAAAATGCTTCTATAAGAAGGGTAAACTTTACCTTTTCGTGTAAAGGTATAATTTTGCAATGACTAAAAAGGTTGTGGTAATCTGATTCTTTATACTGGTTTTTAATACTATCCGAGACTATAGTTTTTAAAATACGTAATTGTAGTAGATAAAATACATTCTAAATGTGATCTGTACGTTCTACCATAGCTAGACAAACCGTATGCTACTTTTGACTCTACCAGTGATTTATATAGCTGTATAAGTATTTTATACGGAATTTTATATTTAATTACAGAAAATTTTGCAAGCATACCACGAAGTTTATCACATACATGCTCAATATGCTCTTTCCAATTAAGGCGATTATCTATCACGAGTCCTAAGTAGGTCTGTGATTCTACCAGGTCTATGGATTCGCATTTACATTTCGTTTGGACCTGTCGTCTATAATATTTGGTTGCAAACGTTACACAATTAAGTGTAAGTACACGTGCATTTTTCTCTCTTGCCACGCGCAAAATAAAATGATGAAACAAAATAAACAAGTCAAGACTTGCTCTGGTATCGGGCGTTCGCGCAATTTAAAAACCTGTATTCGTACATAATTTGTTTAATGTTCTAGAGGTCTTCGATCACGTGTTTGGTCACGATTTTAAGAAGGATGTCTTTCCCTTTAAAAAAAATGACAAACCGAAATCCCTATTTCGGAGAAAACTGAGTCTATATAATGGTTTTGATTGTCTTGCATGCAGAATTAACAACCTAGCCTTCCGAACAGGCTAGTTTCCTACAAGGCTTTAGTATCCTAGATCACATACATACCTTCTTACTTACTACTTACCTTCGGTAAACTGTACAAAACACCGAATAGTTTTCCACCAGCCGCTTTGTTTTACCTGTTTATTAAAAGTTGAAAAAGTCTCACTACGTTTTCAAGCTACGATACTGGACAAGATAAGATACATCATCAACGTCAGTACAAATTCATTACTTTAATTTCGATTTGCTGACCATATAGTAGCATTATGGCAGTATCGCTGGAGGACTTTAGCGTCATAGATAATAATATTCCAGTTCCAATAGATTTTATATAAATGACAGATAGTTCCTATAGGTAAAATCACACCTATGTTGGAGGTTGTTGGGAACACAATACTAGAAGTTGTTAAGAAGTATGTTTACCTAAAATTAGTTTTCTTAATAAGTTAATTCCACATATAGGTGTAATAGAAATTAAAGACTTTTGTAGTTTCTATTCTTAAAATTACATAAACACTCACGCTTGTCACACAGAGGGGTAGGCAGAGACTACGGACTTCCATTTGCTACGACCCTGACATACCTCTTTCGCCTCCTTTACATCCATATATCTACGCATACATGCTCGTCGGTTAAGGGTACATCTAACGTGGCCCATTTTCAAAATATCGCCAATTTAGTCGCTAAACTTTCTTCTAGGGCGTCCCTTCCCGACTCTGCCGTTCACATCTGCCATATAAATTTGCTTTGTCACTCCTTGCTCATTCATTATTTCTACATGACCAAACCACCGAAGCATTCCTTTCTTAATCCTGGTCACAACATCATCTTGCATACCACATTTATCTCTTATCACGCAATTTCTCACCCTGTCATTCAGATTCAACCCTAGCGTACTCCTTAAAGACCGCATTTTTACAGCATTTATTCTCCTTTCGTGCTTCTTCTGCCACACCCAGCTTTCACTACCATACATTAAAGTAGGGACTAACACAGCATTATGAATTACCATACGTGCCTTTTTTAACACATTCTGATTCTTCATAATAGAGGTTAGTGCCCCATTCACTCTATTCTCTGCATTTACTCGTCGTTCTATATTCTTATCATATCTACCATCTCTGCTAAATACACATCCCAAATACACAAACTCATCCACTTGCTCAATTAACTTATAAATCATTTCTTATCTATTCTTAAAATCTTATCTTAAAACTAAATGCCGATTCAGGCAATAATGACAACAAACAAACAATGATCGGATGGAATTTGTACATGTGTCACGCTAGGATAAAAAAAAAAAAATTCGGCATCAGTTTTCTTTTCAAATTGTGAAAAGCTGCTAATAATAAACTGTGTGTATTTATAAGACTAATGAGGTTCGAGAAAACTACTAGGTTATTGAAGCGTAATTTTATTTATATAAAATGTTATAACATGTGAAAGGATATTTTATCTATTTTTCAAGCCAACCCGATTTTGTAACGAATCACAGGTTGTTCTATGGAATACTTAAATTGTTTTATTCTTTTCCGGTGGTTACGGTAGTTGTTATACATATTGTTTTAGTTTATCGTTCATCTAATTTAGCGAAATTACTAGGACTGTAGAGATGTATTCCCCCGAACGGGTACTAGCCTTGTCGTGACCACCGCTGGGGTTAGGAAGGCGAGTGCTTCTGAGTGCTCGTTTTTCCTGGCACCATGGCCTTTGCCCATCGGACATGGGGGCGTCTGTTGCGGAAGTTGCGTGAAGTTAGAGAGTGAGGAGGGAGGCACGCCATATGTTCTAGTGCACCTTACCTAAGGAGGAGATGGGGGGGGTACTCCTCCTCCGATGAGGAGCCGGTATGGGGTGGCTGGCGCTGGTGGAGCCACGGATGTGTGCAAAAGCGTTCCCATGGCCCTGCCGATATGCGACGAAGGTGGAGAAACTTGCGGTTTTGGTCGTTGCGAGTCCGACATAACCACTCCTTGAACCCGCGAGGCGGGTTTGCGTAGGCATTTCCTCATGTAAAAGAAAAAAAAATTACTATGGAAATGTAGCAAAATTCAACTTCACATAAATCAATACGTTAGCTCAATTGCGGCAGGTGTCGTCGAACGTATCAAGACAGTTACGTAAGTAAAAAGCTCTTACGTGATAAAAACAAATTCAACTATTGTCTCTCCTTCAATAAATCATATCTAGTTGCGCAATATTTTCCATGAGCACTAGACGATCACGTCACCGCTGGGTAAGGGTACTTGGTTCGAATCTCTGTCTGAACAAACTTTCTGAGCTAATATGAAAATTGCATACATGTTGTTTTGAATAAAAATAAACTAGGACAAATGATGAAATTAACACTCAAAACATCGGTAGAATGAAAAAAGTAAAATTTAAGTATAAAAATGTGTTAAATCATAAGTACGTAAGTTTGGAGCGGACCTCCTATAAATTCTGTGAGATTTTTATAACAGGAAACAGTCCACAGCGCTGCCCAATGCCGCCTTCGAAAATGTCTCACAATTCTATTCTCTCACAATCAGGCTTCCTTGTGATTTTTTATTTACCGCCGAGCACTTGGTAAATTAGCATTAAAATATAATAATTGATAATGTTACTGCTGACGGCGGGACTCGAACTCAGTTTGTTTACCCTTTGAGCTGCGACGGCTCAGTGTCGTACACAAGTTTCTTGATGAATTTTCTAATCATATATGAATAGTCTATATTATTAATAAAGAGTTAATAATATAGACTATTTAAACAAAATGAAGTTTAAATTAATTCATTCTATAGGATAGGTTAGCAGTTATTCAAACAATGTAAAGTTACAAATATCGAAGTTGTCATAACTAAGCTTAGGGGCATTAAGGGATCGACTAACAATTTTGAAACAGTTTCATCCGGTAGTATTATGATAAATTACAGCTTAAGTTTAAATTAAAACAAGTAATGAAAATAATAATGGAGATTTCTTAAAACTGTTGGCTTTGGTAAGTTACGAACACTTTTAAGTGGAGACATAGAGTTAAATATTCTCAACCTACATTTTCTTGCCCTCCTATCTCTATCTCTACGTGTGATAAAGCTGGGTCAATCTTAGAATTGGCTAAGCACCCATTTCTGCAGTGTGACTGTGTGATTTAACAGGAATAATATTTTGTGTTTATATCAACCTGGTTTCCGACCCGGTCATTGTACTACAACTGCCCTTCTTAAAGTTACTGACGATATTCTTTGGAATATGGATCATGGATATTTAAAAGTTCTGGTTTTACTAGATTTCAGCAGTGCGTTTAATTCTGTCAATTTTGATATCCTTATAAGTCCAGACTCTTATCTTGCCAATATGAGATTACGTTGATGTCTGTTATTTGGATGCTACCGAGGAGCACATTAATAAACTTGAGTGCTTGCAAAATTTATGAATTCGATACATTTTTGGTTTAAAGAATTTCGATCACGTTTCTGTTTATCCCAAGTAGCTTAAATGGCTCCCAATCCGCCTTCGCAGGAACACTCTAATCCTCTGACTTCTTTTCAAAATTCTACATAATCCTACTACTCCGCTATATCTAAACGACGTTGTTATCTTCTGTAAGGCTTAATGCCATGCAGGTCTCGGGCCTCGGGGTGTATCCCTTTACCCGGATGTTCCTCACGGACGTGATGTATTTAGCGACTTTTGTCGCAGTCGGGTAAAATGTCGTTAAAGGTGGTTATCTGAATAATTGTGTTTAACACAAATTATTTTGTCGAAGTTGGCCTTTCTGCGGCATTGTGGGGTTTACTCGACTCCCTAATCTATATAGGGAGGAGTTCTCTTGGATAGGGTCGCCCGTCCGGCGGCCGTGAGTGCAACGGCGCGAAGTCGTTGAGGTGTTCATGTGGCCCGTTATCGGCGCGGTCGAATACACCACGCGCCAGCCGGACCACGAATTCTTGTAGGCTCTCTATCTTTAGGTTGGCCGCTATGACGTCGTTCCGGACGTAGCGACCCGCACCGACTATAGTTCGTAATGACAAACTTTGCTGGGCCTGAAGTCGCCGCTTCTGATGATCGCTCAGGAGTACATACCAGGCCAGAGCAGCGTATGTTAGCAGGGGTCTTATGTATGTTTTGTAGATCGTTAACTTCGACTTTGTCGGTAACTTGGGTGTCAGGACAGGGCGGAGCATTGCCCGCGCACATCGAGCTTGGCGTATAGCAAAGTCGACGTGTGCAGTCATACGCAACATCCTGTCAATCCGGCATCCAAGGTAGGTCACGGCCTTCTCATATGCGATCTCCTGGCCTCCGAGGGTTAGTGGTGGTGGTAGATTACTATAGCGGCAAGTGAGCAGAGCGTTTGTCTTGCTAACATTGACGGCCATCCTCCACTCATCCAATCATGGTGGCAGCAGGTCCAGCAGACGTTGCATCCTGGCAGCTGCAATGTGGGCTCTTCTGGACGACAAGAAGTATGCGCTGTCATCCACAAAGAGCGCTCGTTCGACGTCGTCCTCCCATTCATGCAAGTGTCCTGCCAGGGTAGGTATGTCATTAGTGTACGCCGCGTACAGAGCTGGAGACAGACAGCTGACCTGGGGCACACCAGCTGTAATGGGTTTTATTGCGGACTCAGCGTCCTCTACACAGACGTAGAACTTCCTGTCTACGAGGAAGGACGCCACTAGCCTCAATATAGCAGGAGGGATACTAGTCTGATCGTCTAAATTGTAGAGTAATCCTGTGTGCCACACCCGGTCGAACGCCTTCTCGATATCGAGAAAGACGCCGCGGTTGTGCTCGGCCGCAAGCAGGTGCAGCACTCTGGTCAGCTGTAGAGTAATCCCTCCGGAATCCATGCTGCTCCGCCCGAAGTTGGATGCACGGGCGGAGACGTCTTAGCAGTAATCTTTCGCACAGTTTAGCTATATGCGGTAGCAGCGTGATCGGCCTGTAGTTGGCAGCTCTACGCCTGTCCTTCCCGGGTTTCGGCAACTACGATAACTTTGCCTTTCTTCCAGTTCTCCGGGAAGTGGGATGTCCGCAATATGCCATTGTAGAGCCGACCTATCTCTACAAGGACTCTATTGGGCAGCTGTCGTAGTGCAGCGTTAGTAATCCCGTCGTGCCCCGGCGCCTTCCTCGCTTGCAGGCGGGTTACTGTCCTCCGCAGTTCAGCGGAAGAGATGAACCACTCTCCTGCAAGCGGTGTCGCGGGCGACGACAGGAGCTCCTGCACGCGGCTCTCTTTTCGGGTATGGATTTCCAGGAACTCCACACTTGCTGGGTTCGGCATAAACTGCTCCTTGAAGTGCTCAGCTAGGATATCCGCTCTGCCCTTGGCATCGTAACGATGATTGCCCGCGTTGTTGGTCAGCGGGCAAACAGGTGGTCGAGTTTTCGTGAACTGCCGGTTCAATTTGTAGAGCGACGCATGATGTTCATCAGCCTTCCATATGCGCCGCTCCCAGGCCTCTCCTCTGTGGGCCTGTATTGCAACCGACAGTTCGTCCGACAAGGTGTTCAGTTTTCTTTTTACTCTAGGGCAGCGAGTGCGCGCCCAGAGCTGTCTCAGCACTCTTTTGTGATTTAGCTGCACGCGTATTCTCAACGGCAGCTCCTCTTTTCTCATCGAGAGAGGGACGATCGTAGAGGCCGCGTTGAGGGCCTCCTAGATACTCGCTGAGTTGATCGGTGTATGGAATGGAGGTCTCTCCTGCAGGTGTTGGTAGTAGAGCCTCCAGTCGATCTTGGTCTTGACAGCTCTGGGCGGCGAAGTCACTGCCTTAGTGCCAAGGGTTATCAGAATCGGGAGGTGCTGTGTATTCAGGTCGTACAGCACTTCTACAACTACTGAATAGTTGAAGTTCCTAGTGAGCACGATGTCTAATACATCCGGACGCTTCCTAGGGTCAGTAGGGATGTGCGTCGGTTCCTCGGGACCTAGAACGTCATAATTATGGCTTTCTGCGTCGTCGTATAGTTCACGATCCGGCGGGGTGATCATCGATCATCGGCGGGGTTCTCCGGGAGTAGCTCAGGTAATACGATCCCCTGCTTCCTGGCAATTCCCCTCAGGACTGGGCAGCGGCGGTCGTTGGCCGTGTGGTTTTTGGCGCAATTAGCGCACTTTGGCTCTTCGTTTCCAGCATTGTTCGACAAAAAGTCACCCGTCTTGAATAATCTGCAGGATGCAATTTTTGGACGCCTTGAATATGATAAGCGTGGAATCCCTCTGAAAAAAAAAACGAAATTGTACTTCCAGGAATCACTGTTTTTATTCCATGAAATGTGGTTTTTGCCCGACATAAGTAATTAAAATTAATTGATCGCTCGTCGCTATTCAAAGGTGCGCTTTAATACAGTGTCAAAGTAAAAGTTTTAAAGAAAAAATGAACTTACCTGACTTAAGTATCCTTATAACTGAGGTTCGTGGTACACCAGTCGTTCTCGTAATAGCTCTGGTGCTAGTAAAAGGATATCTTTGCACTTGTTCCATGACTTCATCTCTGACATCTGGATCCACTCTGGGTACTTCTTCGTGGGAACTGCGTCCCGGAATTCGTCCGTCCATAAATGTATTATGTGTATTTATGAATACTCTGTGATCGGGATAAAGTTCCCGTTCTTCTTCTCGCCGTTCTAGTTTCTCTCGGTAAAGCCTTGCCGCTAAATGGCCATTGCCTTGGGCAACGCCGTAAAAATAATGCATTTCTGCATATTCCTTCAAAGAATAACTCATTTTGCAACACAAAAACCAAATCACAAGGTAATCAATCAAAGTCCGAAACACAAGCATAGTCAAATCAGTTATAAGGCGAAATAGAATCCAGTTAGCAAGCAGTCGTGGTAAATTAGGAAGTATCGAAAACAAAAACAGGAGTAGTAGTTACGTGAGCGATAGCTGTGAACAACTGAGGCACTCTATGACTGAGGCTACGCCTGTCGCCTTATGCGCTCGAGCTATGGCCAGAGCGAGAGAGCGCGCTACACACGACACAGTATTTCTCACTCCTGCTTCCTTTGTTCGACACGTGGTATTTTTTGTGATCTGCAACCGTCTACCTGCCTATTACTATTCATTATCTCATTAACATTGAGGGGAAATTCGTTGTTTTTTGTGACCCATCTGTGCTATTTACTGAAGTGGTACTATCCCTAACTCGAAGATTTACATTTCATTTTATTTTATTTCATTTGATTAGATTCTATGGCGAACCTAATTATTTTTAGAAATGAGGTGTTTAAATAATAATGTCGAAAATTTTCGCCTCTGTGCAATTAGAGGCTGATTACGGCTAAACAAGGCCCATTGACCACCACTTTTTTAGATTATAATTAAAGCTTAGGGTCTTGCGAAGTTTTTAAAATTACTTTAAAGTCATGGAACTCATTATTTAATTCATAGTTTAAATTTCAAAATTAAACTTTGATTCAATCATATCTGCGTAATTTGTTTTCGATTAAATTTTTTACAATTTGCATTAATGGTAGGCGGCTTATTTTTTTATGTCAAAGAGTCCAACTCATGAAGACTACGCTAAGAATAAAAAAGTAGAAAAGAGAGCAGAATTTTCAAGAAAAAAATTTTTGAATCGCTAAGTCGACATTTTTCAAAATAATACAAAAAAAATCATATCTCGTAAACTAAGAAAAATCGCGGAACATACATGGGGTATTTTCATGTAGCCCGAAAGGTCAGTATTCCAAAAAAAAATTTTTGGACGTCACCTTTTGGATCAGTATATATAAAATATATATATTTGTATTGTATATCTATATTTTAATAAAGTGCACAATTTGACTGCCTCTATTTCCTTTAACTATCCTTCAATAGGCCTGCTGGAAGAAATTTCACTATGGAATAAGCAGTGTTTTGTACATAATTATGTTTTTTGCCATTTTCCTAACGAAGTATGTCTGTACATAAACTGTTAAATAAATAAATAACTAACATTAAATACGAATTAGAACGATGAAATACATTGTGCAGTTGTGAGAGTAAGCGTTCACGACTATTGGATTCTAATTACAAGCCAAGCCTACATTTGTACCAAACATTATCATAATTACACACAAATTACTATAACTGTTTTCTTTCAGTCTTTTATACAGTATTATCATATTATATAATACAATATCGAAACATTTTAAGGATTGATAATTGTCTAGCACCATTAATTAGTGTAACTCTAATGCCAATAGTTAACAAAATAATTTTACACCAAATTAAGAAGAATATTGCAATATCTCAGACAGCTAAGATTTTATTACTTCACTGCAGTCTACCAAAAGTCCACTGCTATAAATAGTAGCTATTCCCATTGAATGCCTCACAAGAGGATATTGACCCTAGTTTCCAAATTTGGTAGGCTGGTTAACCCTATACTTGACGATGTGCATTTAAATGCACACTTTTTTGTAAAAAATCCTAGGCAAAAATCAAGAATATTTTTCATTTATTTTGTTTACATTCGTGTAGTGTAATACCCATATCTTACGGCAAAAAATATTGGTGAGCAGTGGCAATATCAGGACGCACAGTAGGCCACAAGATGGCAGAGCGTGCGCGGGCACCTACGATATACAAGGTAAAAATCGTTTGGAATCCTATAATTTAACCATAAAATGAAAAACAACTTGCTAGAAATAGTACCTAATAACACATTCTTTCGAGTGAACTATAAATTTTGTTAATTAAATTTAGTTTTTTTAGTCCAATTTTCGTGTCATTCTGCATGTACCTTTAAATGCACATTGATAACTTAACAACAGACTTCTTGAATTTGGGTGTGTGCATTTGTGGATACATTGCCAGTTTGGAGGCAATTATTTTTTAATATATTATTATGGATAACAATGAAATTAATTATTCATTTTGGTTGGTCATTTAATAATATTATTTTTATTCTAGTCTTCTGCAAGAACCGCCAGAATTTTGGCGTTAGTGCCTAAGTCTGGTGCTGGTTCCGACATCGAGAACAGTGATTCTTCTGAAGATGAAGTTTATTATGCACGCAAAATTGTGGAAAACAAGATCGTTGAGGGTTCTGATGTAAGTTCAGAACCACCATCACTAGGATCTTCATTTGAAAATCTTCATTTACTTTCGGATAGTGGTAAAGATACTGTTTTCATAACAACTGTAAGCTCGTCAGTGATTGACTCGAATATTAATTCATGTCATCAAGTATCGACCCCATCTTATCTTGGTCCAGATTCACCGTCTATACTAGCTTCAGTTTCAGTTCCAACTACTTCAGATAGCCAAAACCAGCAAATCAAACACCAAAGTCCAGTGGCTACAAACATTTCATCTATACCAGCTTTCAACGTTTCGCAAATTTCACCATTAGCTGGTCGAAATGATTTTAACATTGCATCTCCATCTGGTGGCACTCGATCGAAGAAAAAAACTACAGTTTTTATCAAAAAGGCACTTGTACGCGTAAAGCGAATAGATACGAAATGGACTTGTACGAAATCGTTTAAAGGTAAAGCAGATATTGAAGTTAGAATGTTCTCGCCATCACTGCAATCTAGGTCACGGTTAGAGTACTTTCGGATGTTCTTTGACGATGACCTTGTAAAATTGATTGTCCAGCAAACTAATTTGTATCACATGCAAACAAAAAGCACACCACTTAATGTCACAACGGATGAAATAAGGGATTTCATTGCGATACATTTATTGATGGGTGTAGTAAATATGCCTGCTTACACAGATTATTGTTGTAAAACGCTGCGTTACAATAAAATTGCTAACATAATGCCATTAAAACGGTTTCAACAGATCCGAAGATAATTACACTTTGCTAATAATTTACAAGATGATGGAGACAGGTACTTTAAAGTTAGAAATCTTTTAGAAAGTATACGCCGTAATTGTCTCAAAATTGAAGAGGAAAATCGTTTCAGCATTGACGAAATGATGGTGCCTTATAAAGGTACGTGAGCTGGTTCACGTAAACAATACATTAAAAATTAACCCCGTAAATGGGGTTTCAAAGTATTCATTCGCGCAGGAGTGTCCGGTATTATTTATGACTTTTTGGCATACGGTGGAGAGGATACTTTTCGTTATCATGATTTTACGGAAGATGAAAAAGGCATGGGTTTAGGCGCAAAAGTTGTATTAGCTTTATCCAAGACAATCAAACAACAAGCTTGTTCAGTGCTGTACTTCGACATTTTTTTCACTTCTTTGGAGTTGCTGAAGCATTTGAGAAATGAATATGGCATCTTTGCTTTAGGGACTATAAGGCAAAATAGACTTCGAGGGGCTGCAGCTAAACTGCCGACTGATAAAAACTTAAAGAAAAGAGGCCGTGGAACTTTTACCCAAGTCGTTTCTAATGAATGCAAAATAGCGGTAGTTAAATAGTTCGACACTAAATGTGTCACTGCGGCAAGTACGTTCACTCACTCCCAACCAGTGCAACAAGTGTTGCGATATTGCAAAAACACAAAAAGCAGAAACCCTGTTACATGTCCCAACATAATTAAAGAATATAACAATAATATGGGAGGTGTGGATCTTGCAGATATGCTTGTTGCACTTTATCGGACTGAAATGCGAGCACATCGTTGGTATATTCCTTTATGCTCACAGCTTCTTGACATATGTGTTAATAGTGCATGGCTCATCTATCGTCGTGAAAACAAAGGTAAAAAGCATATGAAACTCAAAGTTTTTCGATGTGCCATAAGTAATGATCTCAACACATTTCAAAAAACAAAGGAGATTGCTAATACTTCTAGAGGTGCGCATTTTGTCACACCACAAACATCTGACCATGGCCGATTGGACCAAATTGGGCACATGCCATCTTTTGCAAGTAAAGGCAGATGCAAGAAATGCATAAAAAGTCAGACTAAATTCATATGTGTCAAATGTAATGTACGTCTTTGTTTAGTAGAGGGTCGTAATTGTTTTTTTGATTATCACACTAAGTCAGCCTAATTTTTTTACTAAACCTAATTTTAACTACATTTTTTATAAGTCCTTAATCTACATAAAATATTATATTTTTTTAATTTGTGATGATTATTTAGCATTATTTACCATGTGATGCCTTGATTTAAAGGTTACGATTGTTGATATCTTTAATACTGATTGTTGATCTCTTATTTTAGTAGCATTTTTTCTTTATAAATAAAGATACGATACTTAATAGATAAATAGTTGTAACTTTAGTTTGTGATAATTGCTTAACAACAAAGATAATATAGATTTGACTTGATCTAAAGGTAAAAGTTGAATTTGTTGATGTTTTTTACTTATTTTTGATCTCTTAAATGATTATGATAATAACATGGACAATAAACAAAACAGATAGTTTTTTATAATATATTTCATATTAATAAAACATTGATTAGATAAAAATAAAGCATGTTTTATTTAACCCTGCACATGGCAAAGTATATTTTAATGCACACGCTTTTTTGATAGCGTAAACTCGACAAAGCTATCAATGTGCATTTAAAGACACACGCTTTTATGATAGCCTAAACTCGACAAAGCTAGCAATGTGCATTTAAATACACATGCTATATTTCCAAAATTATATATGTTGGATTTTTTTTATATTTTCTATATGTTTTTGACAACTCCAAGATCCAATATATATAGCAAGAACAACGAATATTTATTAAAAATATTCTTGCCAACTATAGGGTTAATTATTTTGTGTTTTCATAATGAAAACGTGCTGCAGCTATATTCCTGTTGTAGCAGAAACAAATTGGCTCGACCGGGGTAAGATCACGCTCTCACAGAATACCAACGTAAAAAAGCAGCTTGATGCTGCTGTGTTTCGTATGGTGAATGTATGTGTCCCATCTCCAATCTCCACAGCCCTGCGCTTCGTAGAGTTAGCCTGAGACGTCTTAAGTGAGAATGATGGAGTTCCAACGCGCTAATATCGCTGGTAACCTGGGTTCTGGGGAATGGAAGTGGGGATGACAAAGGGAAATTTGTGGTGGGATCTAGAGCACCAGTAAAGATCATCTTTGTCCTCAGCAGGCGAAAATGATCACTAATCTCTCCCTACTCCCCCCCCTACGCCTATAAATGGCTAGCCTAACGGGTAGGATGAGGGAACTACAGAAAAATATTCACCATACAGCAGCTGAGTCGGCCGTGGTGGAGGTTTGCTTTGCAGAGGACAACATTATCCCAGCTCTTATACAAGAGTCTAGGGTGGCTATTGGTCAAATTCTGAGATTGTGGCTGCTGGTAAGATCTTATTCTACTACCTTTAGTAGTGCTAAAGATAGTTGACCCAGAGTTTGCATAATTTACAATTATTGTAATATTGCTGTCCCAGAGTACTGCAACGAACACCTGGTAACAACTTTCAAAAATCTCAAAAGATGCACGCGGGCCAGGGTAATCATTTGCTCAGCCTTCGTGAAGAGAATTCAGATACTGCAATCATGTTGGAGCGTGTGACGGAGTACACCCAAAAACACAATGCTGAAATTGTGGTGGGTTGTTATGCCAATTACAAACATAATCATAACATCAATGAAATAGGTGAGTTATTTTATGAATTTTCGTCTCCAATCGCCTCCTAAACTTAAAGTTAAGGTATGCACCAACCTTTGTAATGCGTACTACGCAAGAAGTGTTGTATAAACTTCGCTACTAATAACATATTCAGTAATGACGGCTCGGTGTCTGATCACAAACACATTGGGCTTATGAAACTGTTGCTTCAAGGGATCCAAAATCGACCTCCTGGAGCCATCTATTCCTTTAGAGACAGACAAAAGAGAAATTATTAAACATTACCTAAAATCATCAAAACGATTGAAGGTCTAGGAGTTAGCGGCAGATACTGTAACCTTAGCTATCCGTATACCTAAGCAAGTCTTCAAGAGCAGTTGTCCAGTCAAAACCAAGACCTGAACATGAAAAATTTCTTTGCTGGGACACTAAGCTGAAAGAGCTTAGGGAAAAGACCAGGAAGCTCTTCAATAGGGCTAAAGAGCTGGACATTTATAGAGTAGCCCTAACCGAATATAATAAAGAAATTAAGAAAGCTAAGAGAGCATCGTGGAGGAAGCTATGCAGGAAGTTGAGTATACTACGTTTAAAATAAAAATCTGAGGAAGTAAACGAATAGTGACAATATACTAGGAATACAAAGCCAAGAGCTTCGTTCAAACGATAGTTTGTAAAACAAGGCACTTTAGAAACCACGTATCAGTTGGCGCTCTGCCCGTTCCTGAAATAACTTACTTTAATTGAGAAAAAGTTATCATAATAATAGTTACTGTAGTACATCTCTCCTTTTTATTTTGGCCTTTACACCAGGATATCGTACGTATTTTGTAGTCATTTTACTTATTTTAGAAATTGTATTTGCATAAAGATATAGAATAAGCTTTAAAAAAAGTTTAAAATATCTTTTGCTGTTTATCGTCTTTGCTCTTGTTATTAAATAAATACATTAAAAAAACGGTCCTGAGCCACCTGCATTCACGGACTCCCTGAATGTCTTACCAGATCATCACTCCATCCAGTGGGGGGTCGCCCTACACTTCGCCTTCGGTACGAGCCTGCCACTCGAGAACCTTTTTTCCACAACGGTTGTCGGTTCTTCGGGCTATATGGCCGGCCCATTTCCACTTTAGCTTACTAATCCGTTGGGCTACGTTAGTCACTCTGGTTCTACTGCGGATATCCTCACATCTATGTGTATCATAAAGAGAAACCCCGAACGTAGCCCTCTCCAAAGCTCGCTGAGTGACTTTCAGCGTCCTCATACGGCCAGCAGTGAAGGACCACGTCTCAGTTCCATAGGTCATCACTGGCATTACGCACTGATTGTACAATTTAGTTTTCAGGTTTTGAGGTATAGCTGACGAGAAAATGTGTCGTAATTTTCCGAACGCTGCCCAGCCGAGTTGAATCCGTCGATTGACCTCTCGGTCGAAGTTGGTCCTAGTCCTAGTCGGACTATTTGTCTCAGGTAAACGTACTCGTTAAATACTTCGAGCTTAGTGCTCCCAACAACTACGGGCATAGGTGTGACATGGACATTAAACATGATCTTTGTTTTGTCCACGTTCATCTTAAGACCTATCCGTTAGGAGGCACTATTGAGGTTATTGAGCATATTGCTTAAGTCCTCCAGCGATTCTGCCATAAGGACTATATCGTCGGTCAATCGAAGGTGAGTGATGTACTCGCCATTGATGTTAATACCGTATCCTTTCCATTCCAGTAGCTTGAAAACGTCTTCCAATGCAGCGGTGAAGAGTTTCGGCGATATAACTTTACCCTGTCTTACACCTCTCTGCAGTTGGATAGGTTCCGAACTCTGGTTCTGTACTCGGATGGCCATCGTAGCCCTACTTTAGAAACACTTCAGCACTTTGATATACCGACATTCAATATTTTCAACTATCATACTAAAATACTGATTCCTGTAGCAATAAAAGAAGTTCGTAACACTTCCGTTTTAAAAGTTATTACCCAATACCGGCAACAAACGGACTAAGCTAAATTACACTTGGCACGATTCAGTTTGTATACTTCAATTTGTAACTGCAAAGCCAAAAAAATATATATACCACTTAAAATTCGGTATTGATTTACCATAAATACGAGTTTACTACATTCAATTTCGTTTTCAGCAGTGCAATTTGAAATTATTTCTGCTCAGTAGTAAATGGTTTTGAAGTCGTTGTATAAAAATTAATAAATTTTTTACTCGATTGTCTCAGAAGGGAGGCCCAATATTTTTCGAATTTTCGTACGTATGTATGTAGGTGTGTATGTACATATTATGTATGTGTATGTATATATATTTTTATCACACTCTTTGTCTTAACGTCTCATTGAATTTTAACATGTTATGATAAAACATTATATAATATGTTAACAAAAGTTAAGGAAGTTACATAGGGCACACAACACTTTTCACTTTTCAGTAAATTTTTCTAAATAAACTTTTTTACAATTTTTATAACAACTTAAAATGTTTCGTAACATTCTTAAATTATGTTTTACTTTAGCCCATAAAGTGTTTACTGCAGGATATGGGTTTTCTAGAGTGGAGTAGGACTTCTATTGGCGATAAAAATCGTTTCAATATCATATTACCATTCATTTTCATTATCTGTCGTTGTTGCTCATAAAGCCTGACAGTCAGTCTGACAAGAACAAGATAGTAACGTTACCTACCTACCCTACGTAATCCTCCAAAAGATAACGTTAACGTTACCTTTTGAAGATATGAGATCGTCCTGTCATTTTTCTTAGTATCGAATGTTTTCTTTTATTATTACATACATACGTATAGTAAATGTGTAAAGAATTATGTCTGTACTTCTGATATTATCTAGGAAAAAATGTAAACTATGTAATGTACAAGTATTTAATAAAACTAAATTTACGGATTCTATCGCTTTTCATTAATTACTTTTACTTATTTTTGATTCCCGACGTTTCGGGTGCTTTACAGCACCCATAGTCACGGGGGGGGGGGGGACTGAGATGTTTGACGTCCCAATGTCATTGTTAGCCCGGCTACCTTCAGTTTTCGAATATTAATTTTTGGTCCGATTTACACAAAACGAGCTTACAGTATCTTAAAGTCTTGCAGTGGTATGCTTGGGTTTGGGTTTAATTTTGTTAATTATAGGATCCCAAGCAAATTGCAGTACCCAACCATCTTCTCTATTAAAATTAGGAATTTAATTTCAATAGCCTCGCGTATCATCCTTGGTAGGAATCGGTGTTCTTTAGCGAGGATTTGTGGTCTATCAAATCTGATGTAGTGAGGGGGGCGATCCTGTACGTTTTCACAGACTGTAGACTTCTCGGAGCGTCGATTCTTCACATCAACTATATGTTCTTTAACGCGGGTTTTAATTGATCTTTTAGTTTGTCCTATGTAGGAGAGGCCACATTCACAATCAAGCTTGTACACTCCTGCATCTTGCAGAGGGACGTTACACTTGACGGATGGTAAAAATTGACTAATCTTCTTCGGCGGCTTGTAGTATGTTTTAATGGAAGCTCGCTTCAAGATGTAGCCAACCTTGTCTGTGACTCCTCTGACATATGGTAATAAAGCAGGCACACGCTCGACTGTGGTCGGATTCACTCGGTCACTGTGACGCAGGCGCGGGACCCGAAGCTTGTTGTCTTGCAACACTTGCTTGACATGCTGAAGCTCGGCGGCCAGATGTTTTCTGTCACAGATCCCTCGTGCTCTCTGAAACAAAGATTTACCCACGGTAGCTAACAGTGAAGGATGATGGTGAGATTCACCATTTAAATATCGGTTGGTATGGGTTTTTTTTCTATACACAGTGTGACCAATAGTGTTATTAGGATTTCGAATGACTAAAACATGTAGGAAAGCTAAGGAATTATTTGCCTCTAACTCCATTGTGAATTGTATTTTAGAGTTTATAGAGTTATATTTATAAGATGGCACAACACTTGGCAAAAATACTGTCACCACTGAGAGGACGTACCAGAGCAGACACAAAGGACTCATACCATTTTGTTAGTGAGATAAAAGACCTACATCTCTCTGACAATGAAACTATGGTCAGTTTTGATGTTCAGTCACTATTCACATGCCTACCTATTGAAGACTGCATCTCAATTGTAACTAAGAAGTTAGAAGATAACAACATGCCTGCTGAATATGCAGTATTACTCAAACATTGCCTCACATCTGGCTATCTATTGTTAAAGGAAGAGTTCTAAAAGCAAGTAGATGGTGTGGCGATGGACTCACCTGTATCTTCCATAGTCGCCGACATATTCATGGAGGACTTCGAGAAGAAAGCCCTTCTTACTGCTCCTATAAATCCAAGATTCTACAAGCGGTACGTAGACGACACTTTCACAATTTTACCACCTGACAAAGTAACTGCATTTTTAGACCACCTTAACTCTATAAACTGTAAGCTCGTTTTTTGTAAATCGGACCAATATTTAATATTCGAAAACTGAAGGTAGCCAGGCTAGCAATGACATTGGGACGTCAAACATCTCAGTTCCCCCCGAGACCATGGGTGCTGTAAAGCACCCGAAACGTCGGGAATTAAAAATAAGTAAATGTGATTAATTAAACGCGATAGAATTCGTAAATTTAGTTTTAATTATAAAAAAAAATATTCAATGTGTAGTGTTCGCGTACATTTAAGAAATCATTATGTACAAGTATTACAATTTTGCGAATTCAATTGAAGACACTTTTTACCGTCTTTAAAAAAGAGGAGGTATCCAATTCAACTGTATGTTTTTTATATTTTTATCTGATAACTTTTCTCTGATTTAACAGATTCTGATGATTCTTTTTTATCTGAAAGCTGGTGCGTTTTTGTAGTTTTATATAAATTTAATCAAGATCTGGTCAGTAGTTGTTTAATTATCTTCAATAAAACGCATTTAATTGATTTCGAATGGATTGATGATGTTCTCATTTTTTTTTATAGAAGATGGGGCAAACGAGCATGCGGCTCACCTGATGTTAAGTGACTACCGCCGCCCATGATCAACCGCAAAACCAGGAGAATTGCGAGTGCGTTGCCAGCCCTTTAGAAAGGAGTAAGCTCTTTTCTTGAAGGTCCCCAGGTCGTATCGGTCCGGAAAAATCGCCGGTGGTAAACTATTCCGCAGAGAGGTTGTACGTGGAAGAAAACTCCTTGTGAAACGTACAGTGGTGGACCGCCAAGCATCTAGATGGTATGGATGGTATCGGGACGTTTGCCGTGTAGTGCGTTCACGAAATTTGGCGGCTGGGATTAATACGAACAATTCCTCAGAGCACTCCCCGTGATAGTTGCGATAAAATACGCAAAGAGATGCAACATCTCTTCGCAGCGCCAGTGAATCGAGCTGATCGGAAAGCACTCGGTCGTCGACGATTCGAGCCGCTCTGCGCTGGATGCGGTCAAGTGGAAGGAGCTGGTACTGGGGAGCCCCAGCCCAGAGATGGGAACAATATTCCATGTGCGGCCGAACCTGCGCCTTGTAAAGTTGCAGGCGGTGTGCCGGCATGAAATACCGTCCCGCTCTGCTGAGCACGCCAAGCTTTTTAGAGGCCAATTTGGCCTTCCCTTCCAAGTGACCACGAAACTGCACGTCACTCGATTTGTCGACGCCGAGGATTCCGATACTGGCTGAGGCAACAAAGGGAGACCTTGAAACTGAGGGGATACGACAAAGGGGTTCTTTTTAGCGGTTAACGCGCAAACTTGTGTCTTCTGGGGGTTAAACTGGACTAGATTTAGTCGTCTCCAATCCGAGACTTATTTTACTTCTCATTTTAAATCCATTGAAGTCGGTTGTACTTGACAACTTAGATGGAATATCATAGCATATAAGTATATTGGCTCTGTATACATTTCATACCAGGTCACAGTACCTAGTGCAAGCACTGCAATTTCGTGGCAGTAATAGTTAATAGGTGGTACCTAGACGGACTCCTGGGCAGAAAAAATAGTCCCACAACCTAGAAATCAATAATGATACTAAGTCGTCGTATCCAGTGTACGTGTACGTGTGAGGACACAATTATAGAACGCAAATTTTTTAGGAGAAGGTTTTTACTGTTAAATTTAAAAAAAACATTACACTTATAAGAAATTTTCGAGCATGAAATACGAGAAGAATGGTCTATAATTTATTCTTATTTAATTATTTGTGAGCCTATAGATTTTATTTTTTGTTTGTTGATGTATCGTCTTTAGGGGAATTTAAAATTGTATCATTGCTATCATATGTCGATTCCATTGCGACATCGCATTTTGCTAAATCAACTCGACTTTTTGGGTGAAATAAAGTGTGATGCTTTCGCTTACAAATTTGGCATTTGGTTGTTACGCGACATATTTTATTACTGTGATTATAACCAAGACAAGATATTTATTAACATCTTCTTTAGAAAATTGTTTGCAATTGTACAGTTGAGGTAACATGCAATGCAATGCTTTTGGATTATTGTATTGTTTATACGTGGTAGAGCCATGCTGCAGTTATATTAGTAGTACAGTCGTAGCACGACTGGGTTGTTTCCATTTTCAGAAGCGACCTGTTAAGTTTCTTTTCACTCTTAGATTTGTTTTAAGTCTAAACAGTTTTTCAAATACTCTCCTTCTTAAGGACGGATATAAATTCGACCACTATTGGTGTAGACAAATAAGAAAAAAATTCTCCGTCGTTAGTATTGGAGTATTTATAAGATCTCCAATGCTCTATACCACCTTAGTTATTTCTTGTTTTGACTCAATTGGAATTTCAGGAATATTAAGAATTTCAATTTTTGAAGCACATTTATTTCTATCGAAAGTTTCAAGTCAGTTTTCAAGTATTTTTATATAAGTGAGTTGTTCTTTACGGTTGTATTTCAACAAATCCAACTCCTTACGAAATTCATCGAATTTTTCGGATAACAATTGGATCGTGGTTGTAATTTCAGAAATCTGTGTCTTAATCTATTTAATGTCGGACTGTAGGCTTTCAAGCTTATTATACGAAGCGACAGTAGCCTAATGGCAGGGCGCGGATCGCGAACTCAAAAGGTCGTGGGTTCGAATCCGCCATTTGACTACTGTCGTGAACCACTCCTAACACAAGCATTTTCGAGCTTACCAGGAGTGGTTAAAAGGAAAATTAGTAATGTTAATTAATAAGATTACTAATATTTTTTAATAAAAAAAATAAATAAAACTGTAGGCTTTAAAGTTTAATATTTTTTTGCTCCGTAAAATTCTTAAATAAACTACGGACCTCGTCAATAAATCCAGATCCTTGAATCTTCCGTTTACGTTTCAGTATTACCGTGTTGATATTCTGCAATTCTTTTTGCAATATAAACTTGTTGGTTAGGCCCACGTCGTCGATATTAGAATCCGAAACTGATTTTTGAGGCGGCGAAATGTGTTTAATGGCATCTTTGAATAAATGTAAATAGGCGCGAAGTAATATTTAAGTTTGTAACGATGAAACTACGGCTAGTAATTAGCGCATTGAAGCAGATCGTGGCGTTGATCGAAGATAAGGAAAGCAATTATGTTACCATCTCTTTTCCCCAGGGCGTGCGGGCCGTGGAGAACTCGGCGACGAACCGACTATGGTGCGGCAGTCAATGTGAGTTCGAATGTATGTTATGTTACACAGTTTTATTCATTTAAGTGTAATAGCTCCATAATTTTAGTTCTAAGTCAGCCCTCGTATACTAAACTCAAGGCTATATTATAGCATATTATAGTATGTTAACAACATTTATCGCACAACATCCAGAAATAAACGCCCCTTGCCGCCGCCGACTCGATAATTCCGTCATTGCACTTACCCATGCACTTCGTTGCTGGAGATTTTGACGCTATTTTATTTCACTCACCATTCGAGACCATCTCTGTATAGTATCTGTCGATTTTAGCCCGCGTAATTTCTGTATTCATGTGCGGAGCGCGTCTACACAAAATTTCTTTTGAAACACAATCGTTACGACCGGTGTTGGCTTACGATTGTGTTTCTGTTTCTATTCTACTTTCTATGGAATTTTATTAAGTGGGCATAGACATGGAATCTATAAACGCTTTCCGTATTGCTCTAACAATATGAAATGCCAATACATCTGTGGTTTCAATATTTAAAATAAATTGTTACATTCGCGGAAGATCCATTCTAAAAACCGGTAGGATTACTAGACTTGACATATGGTACAGCTCCACAGGAAAAAATGCATCGATACTGCTACTTAAAGCTGGTTTACTGAAACAGCATGGACCATGAGGTTTTGTGGGAAGTGGTTGTAGGTAGCAATGGGTTACAGTTGTCACTTCAAGGATTATTCCATTATACATCCATCCACTACAGCATATGAAAGTCCACTGCTCAACATAACCCTACCTCAGGGGGAATTCTGCCATAGCTACTAAACTTGGCAGGCGAGTAGGCAACAGAGAGAGGCCAGCAGAAGGTCCAACAGGGAAGGTGCATGATTCTCTACATCTAGAACCCGCGTAGGTGAAGTAACCAGCTGTGTAAAGGCAAGGCAAGGCAAAGGCAAAGTCATAAACAGATCTCCCCGCATAATCGGTTTAACGTGAGCCAAGCCATTTGGCGTGGTGAGCATTAAAATTGGACGTGATCGACGAGTCGGTTAGTTACGGCATTACCGCTATTGGACCTATAGAGGCACTCGTAGATGCGGGGTGGTCGTCGCTGTCTACGCGCAGCCATAGTTTGGACAGGTCCGTACCTTCAAGACTGCTGAGGCATCGAAAACAGATGTCCTCTCTGACGTATACGCAAACTCCAGCCCGGGGCACAAAGGAGTGTTCTAATTTGGACCTCGGGTAAGAGAGGTATGAAGTAAAGCTGCAGCCGAAAGGGACACTTGAGTTCTGGTTTAAAAGAGCAAGGCTGGCTTCGCCATCTCTAGATGGTAGCGGTTAGCGTTAAGGTTTGAATGATGTTCCCGGTGTTGCGAAAATTCACGAATAACGTGACAGGGGTCACCTTGATTTGTTCCGCTTTCATCGAATAGTTTTAGTTGTGAGCAGAATTTCACTCCTCCTCCCACACCCAGAATACGCGGGACAGCCTGAGCTGGGTGCTCAGGAAGGGTAGGTTAGCTTGGGCATGGATGCGTGTAGAGAGCGACTCTCCGTCACCAAGGGTGCTGGTGCCCTCCTGGGGTAGCGTTATATTTGATTCCGCTACCATGTTAGCCCTTTGAGGCCGCTGGCCACTTGCATTTACGAATCGAAATGCAGAAGTTAACTTCTGCTTCACGCTGGTATTATGTGAGTTCGTGGTACCACCCCGGTTCGAGCCGGCCCATCCGTGCGAGAGCTATTGCTCTACCACTGCCGTGCGTGTTTGTGTATATGTAATAATTCAAAAAACGCCTCCATTACACACTATATATACATTTTCCCTCCATTACACACTGTATATTCCTAGTACGGTATAAAATAAAAAATTATAAATAAAATTTAAATGTCATTTAAAGGAAAGATATAAAACTCACAAAACAATTTTGTAAAACTAAAAATTATTATTTGCCAACGCAGCAAAGGCAACATTTTCACAGTAAGGTTCTCTGACATACGGAAATGAATTATTACTTCTATGTCAGAAATTGTATATTTTGACAAATATATTACTCGTTTATGTGTATTGCATAAAATTTATAAAACCTTGTTGTACTTTCGTTGTATGTAAGGATATAAAAATAGAACTTACAATTATTGACGACTAAGTAGTTTAAATTTCCTGTCATGTTAAGTAAGTATTCATGTATCACAAAGTTTCATACCAAGAGTCGTTGAAAATTTAGCTCTAAAAGCTTTTAATTATGAAGCCCCTAGTTTCCAAAAGTTATAATTGGAACTGAGAGCTTGTTTCTCATCACTGTTATACTACTACTTTAAATTACATACATGAAGACCAAAATAATACTCTTTTGAAATTCAACCATAGTTCATGTAATTTTTACATTTGCATATTAAGCAAGCTGCATTTTTATCAACTCGCAGTATTTATATGTATTATTTAAATTTCACAGACTTAATTTGCAATTATTTTTTCAGTAATTATTCGGTTAGCAACATTTTGAAAATTCTTTGTCTACAATATCTACTCTGGGCGACTGTTTCGTCGTAGACTGTAATGTGTTTCAAAATTAACATTGGCAAAAATAAACGTAAGCAATGAATGTTTTAATTTATTTTATTGAATGTATTTGTAACATATATTCTAGATAAACTTAAGCTTACTGTTCTCCTCTGCGCAGGGTTATTTTTCAAAGAAAAGCCAAATTTAATAATTAAGTTCATGATATAAATACTGACATATACTAGTTTTTAAAAATATGGGTAAATAAGGTTTCTACAGGAAAATATCCGAAATTGAATGTGAATTATGGGCAACAACTACAGAGTACGCGCGCTCGTGTGTCTTCGAGCCAATATACGGAGCTTTTGCCTACTATTTATTTCATTAATGACACGCCCGCTACTAAGTTGACAACTACTCGATGCGAATTTTGATTCCAATTTTGCCTTCATGCTTTAAGTCGTTGTAATAATATTTTTTTCATTGAAACGAAGTATTCAATGACCTTTTTTATAAAAGCGTATTTTAAAAATTGGTAACTACATTATTGGTATTCAAAATGGAGTCCGTTCCTCTCAATGCACGTTGTCTAAATATTTTTCCCATTAATAACATAGAGCACCTACGTGTTAGAAAGAAAAAATATTTAGTAACACTAGAGGAATATCCTGGAAATAGTGATAACATCACTTTCGTATAATCTTTGCACTCTACAGAAATTCCCTTGGACATTCTTGGCGAGAGACCAAAATGCACGGGTTTCAGAAGGAGGGCGAACTAGTTTCTCGCTAATTCTGCCCATATGCTCTGACACTGCCTTGGCAATGACTCTTTTGAAGGACCTGGAAGCGGAATTATACTTCTTTTTTAAAGCGTTGGTGTTTAATAAGTAAGCCCGGGACGTTGATGCGTCTGCCCAGGCTTGATAGCACTCCTGCTTGTAGCATGATGCTATTTTGCAGGAGTGACCAAATCATGGCTGAGATTTGCCTCCGCTGGGCACGACAAAGGACATCAGCGACAGAATCAGCAACAACATTGGGATCATCCGGCGAGAAACAAACCCGCCCCCAAGGGTAGGATGCAAAGAAAGACCGCATCTCATCATAATCAGCTGACCCATAGTGCCAAACACGGCGGTAGCCTGCAGAATGCATCCGCAATTTCAGCGTGAGTGGCACCACAATCCGGACAAGACAATGATCCGAGGAGCCTAAAGGGGCGTCGAGGGAAATGTGATATCCGTCCGGATGAGAAGTCAAGTAAAAGGTACGACAGGGAAGGTGCATGATCCTCCACATCTGGAATCCGCGTAGGCGAAGTAACCAATTGTGTCAGACCATATGCCAAGGCAAAATCATAAGCAGATCTCCCCGCATGATCGGTTGAACGTGAACCAAGCCATTTGGCGTGGTGGGCGTTAAAGTACTTCGTAGCATTCCTTGGGGGAGGCGTATTTTCGGCAATAGATTTGTGAAGTGTGGTAATGAATGCAATAAGGAGACGTACTTGCCATCACGTACGTCTCCTTATCGCATTTTTTAACAGCAATTTTACCTTACGTTTTAACTTTTTATTTTATTTCTCTTTCCTCACTTGTAGTACCTATCAATTGTTTAAGAAGTTTTTATAATTATAGCTTTTTATTTTGTAAAGTATATACAAATCAATAGTAACAATTCCATAAATTAATGCAAAACTACGACAGCCAGAATTTTTAAAATCGGTAATTTTTTAAACTTATCTATTTTGAAGTTTATACTAGCATAAGTATTAAATAAGTCAATGGTTTTGGTCCATACACTGGTCTTTATCTGCGTCGAAATAATTACAAAATTACATTCAATAATCAGGCAGATGCTCCGCCTGATTATAGTTGTGTGTCGGATGAAGGTATTCGGATAATCAATGCATGTTTCTTCAGCTGATAAATGACGAAAAATATTCTCAAGCACGACCTAAATTCTACACTTGATGAGAATAGCGACATTTTGGTGAGAGTAAAAAAAGAGACGGTTATATTGGTTGCGAAAAGGCTTCCCCGAGTCACATCGAGGTCGAAATTGGTAGTGTTGCTGTACTTAATACATTTTGACCTACTCATGTAAATGTATCGGCGCAACATTGAATATGTAGTGCGGTACTCGGTTTTATTGCTGATAAGGATTAATTATGTAAGCTTGCGAGTAAGTTCAATGTCCGCTCTCAAACAATTATTATTTTTAATAATGACCTTATTTGTTACTTCAGAAGTGTTCATTCGCATTTGAAAGATCGTGATAAAACTTATATTAATGCCTTTAGTTTTAAATGAAGTAATTAAATGTGGAAATTATTGTCGTATTTACGACATTGACGAACCAGTTTAAAGGAATATGCGGGTAGTTTAGTCCATACAAATTCCAACTTTTGTTCTAGTACAAATATTTCCAACACTATAACAAACATTTTCTTACGATACAATTTATGTCTACCACGTGCCTTTTTTTGATGTTTCTTTTTTATTTATTAATAATTTTTAAACTAGGTCTCTTTGAAAATTACTAAAACTGCCTAATAATTATAATTTAAATAAAATTTTCAATACGGTTCTTGAAAAACAAGATTGTAATACGTGATAACGATTTCGTAAATTTTTCAAATGTTGAAAAATACGTATATGAAAACTAGCCAAGTCAGACCTTAGGCTATAATATATTATCCTAAGTTATAAGAAGAAATGATATTTTATGTTGTTATAAATAAATTTCAGGACTGACCATTGAACTTGGCACCCATTTAGATCTCACTTTTTTGTCAACTACCAAGGCATATATCATAATATTGAACTTTGCTCTCATTTCACATTTGTGTTTTTGATGGGATATCACTACTTTTTGTACATAAATTATTAGTAGGTACTTATTTATAACAAAATTAATACCAAATGGTTTTTGTTAAACTGCTGTATTTTCTACGTTTACGGGGTATAATTGTCTTTTTTTGTATTATTTTCTATATTTTATTTTACCTTTGGTATGTTTGTGTGAATTGCCCATTCAGTATCCGAAAATTTTTTCACGCATTTTCTGTTTATACTTAATTTGGCCAAGTCAGGGCGGTATAACGTAATTCGTAATTCTATTATACGACGCATTGTACAATGTACGTAATAAAAAATAATTATTTGAGACGATTATGTAACAAATTACCTGTTATCTGTTGAGTTTTCAAGAAAAACAATTTTTTACCATACCAACAAGTTCACTTTCTCAAACGCATTCAGAGTATACATACCTACTTATAACTATACTAAAATTATAATTAATTTTTGATGTAAACTATTGCCTATACCTATATATAAAAGAATTGTAATAATAATTTCGTAGCATTAATCGCAGCCTTGTAGATTGCGATTGTATTGAGAGACAACCGGACAGCAAGACGGCGCTTTTTTTTTTTTGCGCCCGAAGCAATTAAAGGGCTACCCTATACGTAGGGAGGCGGAAAATGCATTACGCATACCACGATAGCCGGTCTATCGTGGTTATGAGGGATTCACTGTCCTACCGGGGACCCTAAGTTATACCCTCTAAAAACCGCCTTTGGGGACAGGCAACTGGCTGATTAAGCTGTATTGTGCCTTATCATGACCGACCCTCTTTTGGGAAAAGAGGGCGCAAGCGGCTAAGAGCCGCTGAGGGAGTGCCTACGAAGGCAAAATAATATTAGTTAATATAATAATAATTAATTTAATTAGAATTGGCCTGAGTCGCCAGGAGGCAGTTCAGGTCGTTTGTCAGTTTATTAGGCGGGTCCGAGAGAGAGTTTCTCGGCCTGCGGACTCGATAGCGAGAGGGGGGTGGGGCTGCATAAGTAGCTGCCTCACGAATTAATTGGTTTGGATGCGACTCTGAGGCTTTGAAGAAGTTCTCAGAGAGTTTTTTAAGAAATTGTTGAATTGTTGGGAGCTCTAGGTCCCGATGAAGGTCGGCATTACGGACGTACCAAGGTGCGTTCGCAGCTCGACGGCTGAAAAGGTTTTGAACTATTTGGAGTTCATTAATAATTTTGGGGTTTGCGTGGGCAAAGACGGGGCCCGCGTAGGACATGACTGGTCGTATACAGACCTTATAAAGGGTACGTTTGTT
This sequence comes from Parnassius smintheus behrii, assembly GCA_036936625.1. NCBI lineage: Eukaryota > Metazoa > Arthropoda > Insecta > Lepidoptera > Papilionidae > Parnassius > Parnassius smintheus. Next base: position 28,616,474 of record JAUPFT010000004.1, read on the forward strand.
TCGAAGGGACATTTTACTGTGTCTGCCCAACATACTGTTGAGCCTACTCAGATAAAACCGTGCGTGACGGGTGACTCGTTTGACGTGGGGCCTAAAAGTGAGCCCTGTGTCTAGAGTGACACCTAAATATTTGGCGGACGTATGCCAGGGGACAGGTGTCCCTAGCATACGTATTGGTGGAGTGTTTTTGAGACGGCGTCGTTTATAATCGAAGTGAACGGCGGAGCTCTTCTCCGGGTTCACATCCATTTTTTGAACCAAGCTCCTAGGTCATCAACTGACTTTTGGATCTTGTTCCGTATGAAGGGTAGTGAGACACCTTTGCAGTAGATGGCAGTGTCGTCTGCGAAGAGGGAGAGTTGAACACGTTTCGACGGGATGGGAATGTCGTTGGTGAACAGGATGTACAGCAGAGGAGCAAGTACTGAGCCCTGAGGGACACCAGCCTTGATAGTTCGCTGTGAAGATAGCGTGCCTTCGTGTCTAAAACGAAAGGTACGATGTTTCAAATAGGAGGCCACGAGACGAACTAGACGATCGGGGAGACCTATTTTGTAGAGCTTGTAGATGAGGCCTGTGTGCCAGACTCTATCGAAAGCTTTGGCTATATCGAAGAAGACCGCGATGGTCTTATGACGACGAGGATAGAAACCGCTGAGGATATATTCCACAATGCGGTGAACTTGTTGGGGACATGATTGTTTGGCTCGGAAACCGAATTGATGGGGAATGATAAGAGGGTCGCCGTCTGTGGGAAACAGATAGCGCCTCATACGCGTTTGGATGACTCTTTCGAAGAGCTTGCCCATTGCTTTGAGGAGGCTAATGGGGCGATGGCTGGAGGGGAGGTTGAGAGGCTTGCCTGGCTTGGGAATTCCAATCACAGTTGCCTCTTTCCACGTAGTGGGAAAATAACTAAGGTTGAAGCAGGCGTTGAAGATAATAGATAAAAAGGTTAACACATGCTCAGGAAAGTGTTTTAGGGCTTGGTTGGAGATGCCATCCGCGCCCGGAGCCTTCTTAGGCTTAAGTCCTTTGATCAGGGATAAAATCTCATCATTGGACACAGAGATAGGTTCGGAGGCCGTAGGGGGTGAGTTCCGGCGGCGGACCTCATCCTCCACTGCCTGGACGTGTAAGGGGTCGACGGGTTGAGAGCTAGGAGAGCATTGAGCGGCAATGCTATCTGCAAAGCACTCAGCCTTTTCCTCGTCCTCGAAGGCAACCGTGCCGTCGGGGCGGGACAGAGGGGGAGTGTGGGTGATAGCGTCTATGCGGAGGGCTCTGGCCATCCGATAGTACGCTGTATGAGATGGAGAGATATTCTCCATAAGTTTACTCTTTTCGAGGTCTCGAAATTCAGAGAGGCGGAAACGGAGTTCTCGTTGAAGACGATTGGCCGCGCGCCTATATTCGGGGGTGGGATATTTTGCTGCTCTCCGGAAAGCAGCTTTTTTGGCTTTTAATAGGTTGCTAATAAGTAGGGGAAGCCCACTATTGTTAGCAACCGGGACGACCCTTTCGTTCTCCTTAAGGGAGGATTTAATAAGGGTGGAGAGTGAATCGACCGTGGTGTCGATTTTTTCGGGACTGTCTAAGTCCGACGGTAGGGAGATGGTAGAGTCCTGTGAGTCCAGAGCTTTAGCTTAGAAGGTTTTCGTGTGTGTTGGGGAGGTGGCTGATGGCCAAGAATGAGGGAGACCGGTCGGTGATCGGATCCTAGATCGTCTAGTGTCTCGATTGCTCTGAGGTTGAGAGAAACTTCTTGGAGTAACGCAAAATCTAGTACATCGGGAGCGTGATCGGTGTTATCGGGAAAGTGAGTAACATCGAGGGGACTATGGACGGTAATATCAAGAGACTGCGTGATATCGAGCAGTATCTTGCCACTAGGGGACGTAGTGCGGCATGTCCATTCAGTATGCTTGGAGTTAAAATCTCCAAACATAATGATTGAATTGCCCAAGGATAGAATGGCCTCAAAATCTTTTTTGAGGGGATAGGTTCCTGAAGGGATGTAACAGGTGGCTATGAGGATGGACTGATGTCCAGTCATAGCTAGCCTGCATACCGTGGCTTCCATGTTGGTAAGCTGCGGAGTAGAAATGGGCAAGCAATGAAGTGTCTTCTTGTAATAGATGGCCGTTCCGCCGCCTCGGCGGTCGGGTCTGTCGTTACGAAGAAGAGAGAAGTTTTTAATAGAAAGGCCTCTAGTGTCCTTAGCTTTGAGATTAGTTTCCTGTAGGAGGAGGAAATCGACTTCACGATTCCGAAGAAAGAGCTTAAGCTCTGGGAGGTTATTTCGCAAGCCTTGAATATTAAATGATTGTATCAGCGATAAACCCTTAGGTTTGATACGACCGTGGGATTTTGGTAGATTAATTTGCTCAGTCATTGGAGTTAAGTTAATTAAGTTAACTTAACTTACAACGCTAACAGAAGGTTATTTTGTTCTGCAAGAACGAGAAGGCGTTCTTAGGGGGACTTCGCCGCGCGCAGTTTACGTGCTACTATGGTTATTTCCCTAACATCGATATTCCTAATAGCGGAATATAGCGTGTTGTAGTCGTCGGGTGTGGGCTCTGCTTCATGTGCGTACGAGGTTGTCCGCGGTGGGTTTGCCTTTTTGGGCCCCCAGAGAAAGACTGGATGCTACATTGGCTTGGAGAAGCCCGGAGGGGGCCGAATTATGCCCTGAGGGGGCCTAGGGGGATCCTGAGAGGGTCGAGAGAAGCCCTGGATAGGCTGAGAAGGGCCCTGACGGGGCCGTTGTTGGAGGGCCGGGAATGAGCGGTCATTGACCGGCGGTGGAGCTTGCCTACTAGGGCGAGGTTGAGGTGCGCGGGGGCAACCCTTATAATTGGCCGGGTGTTCTGTCTGCTTGCACAGGACACAAGCGGGCGGGGAGTTGGCGTCTTTGGGCCGGGGACACTCTTTCGTGTTATGTGGTTCGAGGCACTTTACGCACCTGGGTGGGGCGGAGCAGTTGGCCGCCGCATGACCATAAGGCAGCGGTGAGATGGCGCTCGCGCTCTCGCGCTTATGAGGTGCGGCAGTGCGGCTTCCACTTGCTCGGACACGTTCGTGTCAAAGTTTTATCGCACTGCTCCCACCCCGCTCCTTCGGCGTCGCACGGTCACACGGCGCGCAGTGTAACGAAATGCCTATCTATTATCATCAGTATATCTCAATGCCTATTATTTAATTATTTATAAGTAATGATCTTACACCATTGATATGCGCTAAATATCGAAACAATAATTAATACTAAATCCCAGTTAATAACGTAATAAATACGAAAGTCGACTATACTCTTAGTTTAGTTATAAGTACTAAAACGGAAATATTTCGATTAAAAAAAATTAAGGGTTAAGCTCATTATATATTTAAGACCGGCTGTCATAAGTTTTGATTGCTGATTGCTGATTCTTACAAACAAACATTATTACAGTTATAAGTATAATATAATTGTTAATAAAGTTTAGTGTTCCTAATAGAATCAAATAAATTATAATAAAATGGTAAAAATTTACCAGTTTCTGATTTATTCCTTTGTATTCACCTAATTACCTATCTCCATGCCAAATTTGAACTTTCTGGGTCATCTAAAACTGGGTTAGAGTTTTGATCTATAGGTCAGTCAGTGATAAAAATGACGATTTTTGGACGTTAATATCTAAATAACCGTTTGCGATGTGTTTATGAAATTTAAAGCACATATATATCTCGCAAGTCTCAATATTTGAGCCTAATTTGAAATGTTTATGTGAAATAGTTTTTGAGTTATGAGGGGGTCAAAAGTGGCTCCAAATGGTTCGTGTAACATTACACACGGCGCAGCTCGCCGTTCTGCTTGAACTTGGCTTGACACGCTCTACCGCCTGTCTAGATATGGTTGCAGCAAAAGTTGATGGATGGCGCTATTATAAACTTATAAAATATTATAAAAGCATGTTTTATACTGTGTTTATATATGTGTTTAGATATGTTTTATGGCAATAATCTCAAGCAGATCAATTTATAATAAGAGGAGTTTACAGATGATAGAAAGGTTGCATGTTTTTAATTTGTTTTGAAAGTTTACTAAAAATATTGATAAAAATTAATAATGAAAAAATTTAACAATCGTTTTTCATGTAATTTTACAATTAAAAATGGTTCTACTAAAATGTAAATTCAAACGTCAGTAACGTCATTATATCGCTTTAGTAACGCCACTGCATGGTGAAATGATAAAACACTCATCTTATCCTACGTTACGCTTAACTACGTTGTGAAAATTAAAAAAAAAATTGTCATGAATAATATAGATTATATATGTTTTGTTATGACACACGGTGATCCAAATATAGAAAAGATAAAAGTGTAGCGTGATTGCGATTGGCTCACAGCCTCAAAGAATATAACGACGTCACAACCAATCACAAGTCGCTTTTTTCATTTAAAAACGTTAACTATTTTGTGTTAATAATTACTAAAAAAAGGAATCGTTAAAATATTTAAAAATACTTGAAATTAATTATTCTTTCATTTTTATACAGGCTGTCTTGTTAGCAATAGTATAAACAAAATGTGGCGAGAGCTGAGATCGTACCCTATGAGAACAACCAGAAACATTTTAGTAAGACTGTTATAGTTTTCAAGATCTTTAGATTTTATCGAAAATTTACCACCTTAATACGTACAGTTTCTGCCATTTTATTGAAAAAGTGAAAACATTCCTTTTAGTATTATTTCTGACAAAATGGGGCGCGGTACTGTATGTTTATTGCAGTTTCTCAACAACATGAACAGTTTCTTTAGAAACAAAGAAATTAAGTTGCAAATGTCTACGAGAGAAGATTTTTCATCCAACTTTAGATTGAATCGTTTGCTTTGTGATTTGGATGTTGATTTCTGTGACAAAGATGACTTGACATTCTTTCGGACTATGAGGTTTGTGCATTCTATAGCTATTCTCATAGCGTACAAGCCAGCTGAATAAAATATGCATTTTATATACGGAGTCTGTAAAGGTAATACTAGAGCAGTTGCTGAACTTTACAGACAGAGATACTCGAACGCACGCTTTCCAACCACCGTGTGTTCATAAAATTACATAATTTCTTCGCCGAAGGTAAATTTCCTAGACAAGACTTTGGTGATGTTCGCGAAGGAAGACCCAGTTTGAATGATAGGATGAGATTTAGAGGAGAGACAAGCAGATTCAACTATAGTAGTACGTGATACAGGACGGCACACAAGTGTTTCAAAGAGTAAAACACAAGTCATTTTAAAACGGATTACTTCCAAGTTCAACCTGTCCAGAGTCTCCTGCACAAAACTTGCACAATTAACACGGCTGGCAGTTATTACTTAATTATTATATATAATTCTCATATTTCATATATATATATATATATATATATATATATATATATATATATATATATATATATATATATATATATATATATTTCTCATAGGGTACGATCTCGTCTCTCGCCACATTTTGTTTGGAAAAAAATTGCAAATTCTCTATTATATATATTTTCAATTAACTGTGTTAGGTTTTTATTAAGTTAATTTAATAAGAATAAAGTTAATTTAATTTAAAAATGTAAGTTTGTTAAAGCAATTGACTTTATTGGTATATTTATTTTATTAGACTGGCAACACTATAGTAAGGGAGGGGATGTGGTCAGATACACGAAGCAAAGACGGCATTAAGTAAGGAGGAGCGGAAGAAGACGGTTGTGTCAATTACTAAGCATAGAATAAGACCAAATAAGTGTAAATTACAGTTTAAACCTATGCCTCCGGGCATAATAAAAGTGTAAGCAGTAATCGGAAAGTGTTTTATTATAACTGTTTCAAAGTTTTAATGTTTTAAAGCAACTTTCTCATAACAACTTAAAAAAAGAAACGGTAGCTAATACGCCTGCCAAGCGTGGTAACTATGGCAAATATCCCTAAATATATATAAGGCAATATATGGGCCTATGTGAAGTGGAGTTTTAAGAGGCTGGAATAATAATGATGATATTATTTTTTTGTTGTAGAAACTGCTTTAAATATATAAAATATTGTAAACGGCATTGATTAAAACTATTTTTACGGATTTAATCGCGTTCAATTTATTTGATTTTTAATTTTCGATGATTCGGGTGCTTTCCAGCACCCATGGTCACGGGGGACTGGGGTTGGCGGTCAATCAGTGTCTATGAAAATCAATGTGTAGTGCTCGCGTAAATATATGAAATCATTATATTATAAGTGGCATATTAAAAAACCGTAATAAAAAAACTAAAACTAAAAGCTTAGATTGTGAAAAGAACCAGCAGTCTTATCACCATCAACGCAACAAAAATGTGGACTTGACAAACCGATAGTCTCTTCAGCAAATGGCACAAATATGTAGTCACATCTCTCAGAGCCTCATTTTTGCGCAATTTACTTAGTTAAACTGCTTCTGGTGACGTTCCGGCCCTAAACGAGGTACCACTGAGATGAGAGGCTGTTTTTAATAAATTTATTAATTAAAAACTAAAACGGAAAACGACACAACGTAGACCGTCGGCGTAGGTTTAAACTATGTCACAAGAGGTAGCATATTTCAAACGTTATATTTTTGAATTGCATTATTTTAAGAGCTCTAAATTATAATACTTATGGCTGATGGAATCATAAGCAGCTAAAACATAACCCTATTTTTTTGTACTTCTGTAAAAATAGCCTATATGTTGCAGCGTCATTGAACAGCTTTATACGAAATTGTGTAAAAATTAATCCATTAGTTTTTGTATGATTCGTGAATACAAAGACTGACACATAATAATTAAAAAAATCTGTGTTAGTCCAGGATCCAGGCTATTTTTGTTAAATTAAGATATTATGATTGGTTTTGCAGTTATTTGAATTACGTCGTATGACGTCAGATTATCGGTAAACTCCGACGGGCACGCAGGTGTGGCGTTGAAAGCCGTGCATCGTCTAACGTCGTTTCAGTTCGGCAGACTTCGGCACTCGGCAGACTTCGGCACGGTGTTTGTGTGCGTGCGACTAGTCGTATGCGTGTACACTAGCTGCTAACTGAATGATAAAAATTCCAGAATAACCTACATGTATTGTAAGATATTAAAAATATTTTAAACAATATTAACTTTTCATTTATACAATAAGAGAAAAAAAAATTGTTTTCTTATCGGTCACCACGCTCAAAAAGTGTAACTTGATTTAATATCAAAGACTTAACTGCATAAATAAAATAAAAAATTAATTATAATTGCATAAGTTGATAAAAAATGCTATGCAATAGCTTTACCGCGGCAGTCCCCGAGTGCCACACGTCTTTTTTTAATAATTTCTCATACACAGCACTGAGCCAGCTTCAACATCATCCGCGTCTCAATCTACTGGAATCATTGATTCCTCGATATCTTTAACGTCTGCTGAACCGGACCCATTGCCATGCACTTCACGGTTAGTTAATTAAATAATTCTTTTATTTGTTAGTTATATAATTTATTTGTATTATATAATTTACTTAATTTTTTCATGTTATTACAGAGTCAGATATTACGAGTAAGGAAAGTGAAATAGAAGATGACAGCGATGTTAGTAGCGAAGATTTATCAGATGAATCTGATGAAGATTAACTTTTTTTTTTAATATATATAAATACAAAAAATTTTATACCAAGTTTATTAAATAAAGTTATTTAAATTTTAAAAAAGCTTATTTTACTTTATCTTATTTTTACAGATAGAAAAACGAAAAAATGACAATTCTTGTCGGACTAATAATACATACCTGTTTTTTTGTAGGACGATGTTTCATTTGGGCAGGGAACACACTAACCTATCATGTAATATTTTCGTCCTACAGTTAGTAACGACAAATAATGGTCTTGTGGTATTAACAACTTCTGAGCGTAGGACCAGGATAACGTACCACGCAATTTGTAGGACAATATGTCTGTTAAATTATATAAATATTAAATAAGTAAAAACAAAAAAAAATCAGCTGGTTAGTAATCATTTATGATGACCTCGTTATCGATACATATTAGATAGAGGGGACTCTTTGATCAAACCGTACATTTTGTAGGACATATATTTTTTCGAATAATTTAGATAATTATCTTGAGATTTAACAAAAAAAAATCAGTTAGTAATAAATATTTGAGAATCATCAAATCAACATATTTTATCCTTGCTACTTCTGTTAACTACCACAATCGAGAGTTTCGTACAGGAAATTATTGGGCGTCTCATCAAAATAAAGCTACTGACGGAAAATTAGCTTGATAGTAATCACGTGCAAAAATGGGCGATGGATCCTGGACTATATTCTATAATAATTAAGATCGATATAGAATTATAAAAAAGACTCGATTTTTTAATTGAGCGTTAGTAGTAGTAAATATTAAAATGATTTACTTTTAATTGTACTATTTATTCTTAATGAAAATAAAAATAAAATACTATTAGTTGAGTAAAAGAGGAAATTCTTTTCATACAAATGTACGGATAACATTAAAGTTAAAACCGTAATTGTCTTCTTTTTTCCTAATCTTTATCGGCCCTTAAAATTCCACTTCTGTACATAAGCCTATAATCTTTGGCAGAGAAGATTAACCTTAATCGTCACGCTAGGAAAATAATTCAGGACCGCAACTAGACGTTTTGCACTCTCGATATCGCCAACCGCAGGCAGCAATAAGATTTTTCTGTCTTTTCTATAATTGCCTCTTACGACACTCAAGGGATATATTGGGGTGACGAATTCTCTTACGCCGACACCACATGCCACTTAAATCTCTAAAATTCGAATGAATGATTTTACTTTACTTTTCCATAGGAAAAGAATCTGCCTTTGAGAATAAAATTTACATACATGATGTGCCCCCGTCTTGAATCGAGAAGATAATAGAATTCGAATGACTTTGTGCATATGATTCATTGAACATAAAAATCAACAGCAGTACTTATTTAAACTGTTTTATTTTAGTTATTATGTTTTTATTTTAACTACATATAAATATTTGAAAATTTATTTATAAAACCACATAATTTAATAAGCGCTTCTGTGTAATGATATCATAGACATAAAGCATCTATTGAATTTATGTTGTTTTTATTTTTGATTTGACAGTTTTACAAATATACACAAAGCAAAATTGATAAAAAGTATACGTGGGCCAGAAAGTTCAGACTCAGAAAGTTAGCGATACTAAATGTCAAAGTTCAAATCTCTTCATAACTCTTCACTAACATTTATATAAGGTTTCATGAGTCTGAAACAATTCGCGAAACACTTTTCAGCCCCCCCCCCTCCCCTTAAACAACTCATCCACAATCTGCTCATACGCTACTAGTACATCTCCCGATGATGAAAAAAATTTCAGCAGATTTTTTCTTCTACACAATAAAAATAAATCACACAGTGTCCAATCAGGGCTGTTGCCAATTGCTGTTGTTGACCTAAAAACTTAAACAGTATACTGCACATCAAGTCCTTTGGCGCTGAGTACACGGGCACGTTTTCATGGTGAACATTAGCCCGTTAAACGCCGTTATAGGTCGCAGCATAGTTAACAGTTCTATCAGGAAATAATATTACAATTACTTTGATTTCGTAAAGTAATCGATACCACATTCCACTTCCCCTTTCATTCCACATTCCCTGCGATTCGCGGTTGCTTCATCTTGATAAGCGTTGGTTCTTTTTGAAACAGCCGAATTGTTGACTAACGCTTCGTTTCCGGATCCAAATCTTTAAATCCAAGATTTATCACCTTTAATAATATCTTAAGCACGTCGAGAAAAGCCTGCTTCGATTTTAATAACCATCTCATGGCAGTGTTCCACATGGGCTTACTTCTGAGTATCGATAAGGTTTTGTGGCACCCATTGTGAAATCATTCTCCTCACGCAAAGGTGTTCGTTTAAAATCTCGCGAACTCTACCCGATATAATTTGAAATATATGCTAAATCCCACGTAATTTACATAACATCTTTAATATTCTTTTTCTTTCAAAACAGGCGTCAAAAGGCGACCATATCTTTCTATATTTGTCAAATTTATTCGAACATTCGCTCTAAAAGAACTATTATGTGTAAATTCCATTTGAAGTCTATCAAACGATTCATCCAGACTTATGAAATCGTTAGAGATCGTGTTCCAGAAGCGTTCTATTTTTCAATTCACGAAGATATCTCATGTCTGTACACATTTAGATATATAATATGAAGTGTCTGTCCGTATAACTACCTTTTATTGAACTGAGGAAGTATTTTACATACCATTAAGATACGAGTTTGGTAATTTAAAAAAAAAAAAGACTACAAAATGACTACCCCGATTATAATACATAAACAGTTACAGAATACCGCCGAATGCCGAAGTAACCTAGGCTATATTAGAAAACAGATCTGAAATTAAAAAAGGAACTAGAAAATGGTTGTGTTTTCGTGCAATATATATACCAGGCGGTCCCATAATGAACTGGCCTGATATAGTTCAACGCGACATGTCGCTACATGTTGTGTTGCATTAAATAGTACGTTTATCGTGCACTTAATATAAGAAACATGCATCGACATGAAATGCTTAGTCTTAGTTTAACAGGCATTTGAATAACGAGAGTCGCGTATTTTTTCAAAATGTCGAAAACTGAGTATCGAAGTGTCATAAAGTTTCTGTTTAAAGAAGGTTTATCCCCTGCCCAAATAAAAGAACGATTGGATGGCGTGTATAAGGAGTCTGCCCCCTCCTATAGCACAGTGAAAAATTGGGTGAAAGAGTTTCGCCTCGGGAGAGAAACCGCCGAAGACTTTGGCCACGACGGATGAACTGTGGAAGTGCTCACTCCCGAAACGATTGCTCTTATCGAAGAGGAGGTTTTGAGTGACCGCCGTTTGAAGATTAGAGAAATTGCAGCAAGACTTGGGCTCTCTAAGAGTACCGTTTATCGCGCGATCCATGAACATCTTCACATGAAAAAAGTGAGTGCAAGATGGGTACCGAAACTTCTTTCAGCGGTACAGAGACAGGAAAGAGTGCGCTGCGCTTCGGAGTGTTTGGATCTTTGTGGCGAAAATCCAAAGACTGTGATCGAGCGGCTAGTGACTGGTGATGAAACTATGATCTTGTATTATGATCCACAAAGCAAGCGCGAGTCAATGGAATGGCGTTATAAGGGTGTAAAGCCCCCTAGAAAGGCAAAGTTGCAACAATCGACTAAAAAACTGATGTGCACAATATTTTGGGATTTTCAAGGCATATTGATGGTGGATTTTAAAGAACGTAATACAGTCGTGAACGGCGAATATTATGCTTCTTTAATATATAAATTACGAGACAAGAAAGAAAAGGAAAAACGAAGAGGCAAGCTGTCTAAAGGTGTCCTGTTGCTCCATGACAACGCCCCTGTTCATACCGCTGGTGTTTCGAAGGATGCAGTTCGTCAATGCGGGTTCACAGAAGTTCAACATCCAACTTACAGTCCAGACATGGCCCCGTCCGACTATTATTTATTTCCAAATTTAAAGCGGGACTTAAGAGGAAAAAATTTTCAAGCGACGAAGAGTTGCAGGCGGCCGTCTTCAGTCATTTTGAGGATAAAAAAAGTGATTATTTTTATAAAGGTTTAGAGATGTTGATTCACAGATGTCAGAAGTGTGTTAGTATTCATGGTGATTATATTGAAAAATAAAATTGGTTTCGTTCAATTTCCTTCATTGGTTCATAGTTAGGCCAATTCATTATGGGACCGCCTACGTACATGGCTCTTAACAAACGTATGCTACAAGGAAGCCAAAATACACATGCACGTGTTCTAGTAAACATGGGTAGTCGACTTGGAGTACTTTTGTTATTCGTGTATTTGTATTCTTATTAAAAAAGAATCAAGTCTTTGGTTTATATTTTTAATCTAGTATATAGTTACTTTTGTTAAAAGTAAAAAAAAAATGTTGTTGATTGCACGTAACTACCTATTCAATTTTTTGTTTTTTAGTAATATTTCGTAATTGTGGCTGCCATCAGCCAAATTGTCGATGCCGGACGTGAAATCTCAATTCTCGTGAGTGAAGCAACTTAATATGGAAATAGTGAAAAATTGATGATGATAATCAAGATCAGCAGACGCGTTTACAACCACTAGACTAACGAGGCATTCAGTCAAAAAACCTGATGAAAACAGCAGTCAATCAATTTACCACAATTTACACACACAATTTACAATTTTTAAGTAAAATCGATTATTTTCATTTCTTGAGATTTAAAATATGTGGACCGTTAATTTCATGGTGTTATTAGTTACATATCCGGAATTGCACTGTTGTATAAATTAATATTTGGTTTTATTTTAATTTTTCGGAGTCCATAAATAATGAATCCTCTTGGTTTGTTAGTTTAATGACCAACTGGTGGTTCAAATCTATACATATAAGAGAGGATATTTGTGTATATATGATATGAAACCGTTTAACTTAAAATCTATTTGATCCAAGACCATATGTGTATCTATTTTTAGATGGAGACAATGTATATTTATAAATCAAATAAATTTAAAAAAAGAATTACTAACAAACAAACTTTAAAAATTTTGATTTTATTTTGTTTATTTAATCAAGCGTCGTAATTAATAAATTAAATTAAATGGACTAAAATAAATAACGTGGCTGAGCACAACCTGTGATATCAACCAGCTAGACAACATCTGCCTTTAGTTAACTTATTTATATAGATAGTGGACTGTATATTAAACGCAGTGCGAGCGGTGAGAACCTGTCATTTCACTGTTATCACCAGCATTGTTTGGTTCAAAAGCCAGCGTGAAAATTCATATGTTATGACATCTTATATACGTATTGTATTGTACTGTAGTGCTAGAATCCATATGATCTACGAGCGTGAAAGTTGAATTCATGCCGTCTCCTCCTCACAGTTTGATTACTTACCAGGAACTGGTGTCCCGAATGCAACTTCAAAATTTAGTACTTAGCTTACGTTGCCTTCTCGCCGTAATTTGTACAAATCGGCCTTGAATTACGGTGGTGACCCTAATATTCTTAAAAAAATGTTATCTAGCCACAGTGTCCCAGGAGCGCGATCACAATCTTGACATGACGTTTTGAATAGTGCCAATTGCATCAGCAACATTGCACTGGATCGTGCCCGCTTCCAGCATACCTGTCATAAAATATTTTCTCTGGTTAAATTTACGTCTTAAACCGATTGAAAGAAATCTGAAAATTTAATTTCTTTTGAAAACAATTAAGTATTCAAGACAATTTTTGAATTTAAAATTTCAATTTATCGTAATAAAGTAAATTACATTTTACCGCGTCCGTCAATCTTTTTCCTAATTTAAATTTAGAATACAGAAAAGAAAAGCTAATTAACGTGAAATATCCCAAGACATTGTTGTTGTGTATATTACGTAATAAATTAAAATCCTGTTTGCATTTGAAATTAAATAAATATTTTTATGACACAAAATTTTCTTTTTTGGGTTCATATTGTATTGTGCATTTACACTTTATTTAATCAACACAGATTACGTGTCATGAGCGATCTTTTTCTAGTCTTCTGGTGAACATGGGTGTACAACTATTTTGAGCTAACTAATAATAGAATATTAGGTAATTTTACACTATCGCGGTCCCCTCGTTTTTTGGTTCTAGAAAATGGAAAAATCATCCAATTGCGATGATTTTTTTAAATCTTCGTTTTTACGGCGGATTTATGAAAAAAATTAGGTGAATAAAAAATTAAAACTTATATAGGTTTCAGGGCTTTAAATTTTATATATTTTATTACGTATAATTGTAGATAACTTTTTTACAAATAATCTAATGAAGTTGTTATATTTTTTTTCATAATCTACCTAAAAAGTGAACATTTAAAAAAACATTGAAAATGTTTACTAATTTTTTATATTGGTATTTTATTGAGTGTAAGATCGAGCGAAGCGGGCTAGGTACTTAGGACACTCCGACTCGGACAGGTTAGGTTAGAAGGAGATGGCGGGGTTGAGTTAGCGAGCGCAGCGAGCGAACAGACTTCGCTATCTCCTTTTTGGTTATTTTGTTCACTTTTTGGGTAGATTATAAAAAAAAAACAACTTCATTAGATTATTTGTAAAAAAGTTATCAACAATTATACATGAATGAGTGCATTTGCATGAAAATTTAAAGCCCTGAAACCTATATAAGTTCTAATTTTTTATTCACATAATTTTTTATATATTTTTATTATTCATAAATCCACCGTAAAAACGAAGATTTAAAAAAAATCATCGAAATCAGATGATTTTTCGATTTTCTAGAACCAAAAAACAAGGGGACCGCGATAATATAAAATTACCGAGTATTATAATAATATAATTAATTAACTATTTTAAGCTTATTAGAAAGGTTTTAGATTTAGATTATTGATGGTTACCCCATCCCGTTTAGTAATAAAGTAAAAAATATTACGGACCTTCGCCATAAGTGGTTACCAACAGAGAAAACAGCGATCGAAAAGTTTATTGATCTAGATGCCCCAATTTCAATATTACATCTAATATATTTCTAGCGCTTAAGCCTAATGGTGACTATCGTTTTATTTTAATTTGAAAGTCATTAAATAAATTCATATAAAAGTTACATTTTTAGGGTTCCGTAGTCAACTAGGAACCCTTATAGTTTCGCCATGTCTGTCTGTCCGTCCGTCCGTCCTCGCTTAATCTCTGTGACCGTTAGCACTAGAAAGCTGAAATTTGGTACCAATATGTGTATTAATCACGCCGACAAAGTGGTAAAATAAAAATTGGAAAAAAATGTTTTTTTAGGGGGGCTCCCTATATGTAAAGTGGGAAGTGATTTTTTTTAATTTTAACCCTAACGCGTGATATATTGTTGGAAAGGTATTTAAAAATGAATAGGGGTTTACTAAAATCATTTTTTGATAATGTCAATAATTTCGGAAATAATCGCTCCAAAAGTAAAAAATAATGTGTCCCCCCCTCCAACTTTTGAACCATAAGTTTAGAAAATATGAAAAAAATCTGAAAAGTAGAACTTTATAAGGACTTTCTAGGAAAATCATTTTGAACTTGGATGGAAACAACAGTACCCACTACCGGGAGCAGTTGCAGGAGCGCGGAGCGCTGCTGGGGCACGAACATAATGGATACCCACCTTTAAACTCATAAGTGGGAACACTTATTGTGACGGACGGGAAACTACGGAACCCTACCCTGAGCGTGGCCCGACACGCTCTCGGCCGGTTTTTTAAATGGTAGATTACGGAACTGTTACCCTGTTCATATCGAAGGGGTGTTACATGGCCACTATAGATTTAAAAGAATCCTACTTACTAGTTCCAATTAAATCTAGTCATAGAAAATTCTTAAGATTCCTATTTGAGTATGACAATTCTTAATTAGTCACATATTAATTCAATGCGATGTCTTAGGGTAAGCGCAGACCGAACTGCATTTTGCTCGCGCATGCACGAGCAAAATTTTGACTATTCGACCATGCAGGCGGCATCCGCGCGCCTCCGCAAGATCCATTGAAAGAGCTCTGGGTTGCTAGGGGGGCGTGCGTAGCCAATGTGATGCCAAAATCCAACGTTGATAGACGTGTTCAACATGATCGATTGAGACTTGGTGATTATCGCCTTTTTGGCAGAGAAAGAGAAACATGAAGAAGATATTAATGAAATCAGACTTCAGAAAATTAGAAGAACAGTATGGGTAGAAGAAACGTGGAGATTCTTTCCCAAGCATTGGCTTTTATCATACGATCGCTGTATGTTGGACTTGATATATTGTACAGATACTCAAAACGCTACACCAAACTTATCAACTTTTTTCGTCTATGATTCCGACTTATGTGACGTGAGTATATGTATAAACTAAACACACTTCCAAACAGTTTTTTCGCTGCGGCAATACTGAGCTCGGGCGGCGGCGGTGCGAGCGCGCTCGCGTATGTTCGAACATGCATCCTGCAAGCTCGAGTATGACCGAGCATCAAGTTTGAACGTGTATATAATTTTGCACTGTCTGTCAATAGTCATAAAACTAATATTTTAGTGTTCTCAGAAAATGCTCTGCTCTGCTCTTGGTGTGCGCTGACCCTTATGGTCTCTCGACAGCCCCGAGAACTTTCACAAAAATAACGAAGGTAGTTGTAGGCTAAATAGGGGCTTCAAATCGGTGGTATATCTCGACGATATTTTATGTTTAGGATCAAGTTTTTAAGAATGTAAAAAAAATATAACAAAAACTCTTAAATTTTTAAAATGTCTAAGTTTTATTATTAATTATGAGAAAAGTAATTTTAATCCTGTAAACGAGTGCAAACATCTAGGTTTCATTTGGAAGTCTATAGATATGTCCATTAGTTTACCGACTGCAAAGCCAAATCGTATATTCAGACTTATTCAAAAATACTTGTTACTGCTTCAATGTACTATTAAAAATTTGCACATTTAATAGGAGTTTTAACAGCAACATTTCCAGCTAGTTATAGTTAGACGTATACAAAGATGTTAGAAAGGGAAATACATTAAGCTTTGCTTTTAAAATAAAGCAAAAGCTCATTTAGTTAATTAGAAAACGTTCCATCGATACCCATTTTCCACGTCAGTGACTACGAAGCAAATAAGAACGAACCTAAAATGTGATCAAACGAGTCAATTTCTTTTTTACTACTACTTCTACTACTTTGATTGACGACGACCATAATATAGTTTCAATGAAATGTAATATCCTTTAGATCGAATTTCGTTCACAGCGACTAGTCTTAACAGAGACTAGTAATCTGCGCAGAACAAGATTATACTGAATGATTGTATGTGTAAGCACTCTCTAATGCCTCACTCTCATAGTCTGGTGGGCGGCAATGCGACACGACCGGACAGAGGTCAGGGAAAAGGCTAACGGCTTTACGTAATATTCGAGGAACGGGGTAAAAACCGCCAATATCTGCACTCCTGCACGACAACGCGTGACGTTATACCGTACGGCAGACGGTATCCAAGTTACAGGAGCTGGGGTGGAAGCTCTCCGTCATCCGCCGTACTCGCCAGACATTGCGACTAAAGATTTTTTCCAGAATTTGGATAACTTTTATTTTTTCCCTATCTTAATTAGATATAATCTAAATTTTTGCCTGATGTTACCATTTTGCAGATGCTATAAATACATTAGTTGAAAGTATTTTCTTTAGTCTACGATACGATACGTCTAAAATAACGATAGTAAAAGGTAAGCATTAAGACTATTATATACAAAATAAGACTACTAAACGCACATATACGCAATCCGTTTGCCTTTACACATATTATGTCGAGTACTTTAACAAGCATTCAAAATTGAACTAGGCTTATCTTATACTTTTGATTGCGAACTGAATATAAGCAATCTCGGATATATCCTTTGGTGTATCGTATTTGATTCCAAACGCTTTCTTTTAAATAGAAAATCTAGACTATTTATTTAAATTAGAAAGAAAACGAGGAATATCTTTTATCTAAACTTGCAACACTTTAGCTTTATTTTATACTTACCAAATTTACGAAGAACTAGCATAGAATGACAAGAAATGTTTAAAAAAGTAGTGTAGCGTAGTGTGTAAAAAGTCACTTAAAGATGTCCGATGAATAGAAATAATGAAAGCTAGCTCCAAGCGACAAGCAACTTATTGTGGTTTTCTCCTTTTGTGGTCTATTTATGTGGTAGAGTCACGCTGCGGCTATATTATGGTTATAGCACGAATTGGTCGGCTCGATCAGTAAAGGACCACGCTCTTACAGAATACCACCGTAAAATAGTAGCTTACTTGTAATGCTGCTGTGTTTTGTATTTTACCTTTATATTGCGTTTTACCGGAATCGAGGCATTCCATCTTAGTCCTCAAAGGTGATAACGTATCTGAATTTTGATTCTAAATCGATGTTAAATTTAGATGTCTATGGGCCACAACATCCACTTACCATCAGATGGACTGTGTGCTCGTTTGTCACCCTTATTAAAAAAAAAACAATAAATGCGCAAAGTGGTTTCCAAATTGAGGAAACATGATTCCAATGAGTTATCCATTGGAAATTCATAATATAAAATTTCCTGAAATTCGGTTTTCGTACTGTCATTTGCACCAGCAACATACGTTTTGAGTAACTCGGCAAACTGCACTAATTCGATTTCCATGCTATTTTCCAAACCATAATTATTGGAGTTCCTTTCAAAATCAAAAAACAAACAACAACACTAGTTAGACTTTGAAATGCTTTCATGCGTTTGTCTAAAGCAGATAGTAAGCTATCAACAATGACAACAAACACCGCAATTTGAAATTATTTACCAGGTGTTTCTTTTTCAATAAATTCGTCAAATATATCAGAACAACTAAAATGATCGTACTGTGTGTTTCGCTTGCGTCGTCTTGAAGAATCTCTGAAAATATTTATCGCATAGTTTGTACATATCCATATTTATAAGGAGTGTGCATATGTATTTTATACATATCCATATAATGATTCATAAAGTCCTGTATTAAAGTCTATGCCTGCTTGATGAAATTAATTCGATAAAATACTCGCATTGTATTTTAGATAAATTTGACATCTGCCCTTTTCCTTTATGGGCATAAGTTTGTCGTATGAGTCCGGAAAAGCCGCTAGCTGCAGTAAATTCTACAGTTTTTTATTGAGAAGCAGAATATTCCGCGTAAATCGCATAGTAGTAGACCGTCAGCCATCGTGGTAATGAGAATGGAGTTTCTAGTTATGTTGTGGTGTTCGATGGTGGTATTCAGTAGCTAAAATTAATTTGAACAATTCTTTTGAGCACTCCCCGTGGAAAATGCATAAGAAGATGCATACAGATGCAACGTCTCTTCATAAGACCAGTAGATCAAGTCAATTGGAAAGAACATTACCGTCGGTAATTTGGGCCGCTCTCCATTGAATATGGTCAAGTGAAAGGAGATAATACTGTAGTGTCCCGGCCAAGAGATGAAAACAGTATTTCACATGAGGCCCCGAATCTGCACTTTGTTAAACTGCAACCGGTGATCCGGTATGAAATACCGTTTCGATCTGCTGAGCACTCCAAGCTTTTTTGATGCCAGTTCAGCCTTCACTTTCAAGTGACTATAACACTGTACGTCTCTCAAAATATCGATGACAAGGATTCCGGTGCTGGCTGAGGAAACAAGAGGAGTGCCCTAAAATCGAAGAGACACGTCAAAGGAGTTTCATTTTGCGGAAAGCGCGTAAAATAGTATCAAGTCTCTCACAATTTTGTTCCGACACTCGGCGAAGTGATCCTGAGCTATTCAAAACGTACATGCACATGCACACGCACACACGCACGCACGTACGCACGCACGCACGCACGCACGTACAAAATCACAAATTGGTGCATAAAAAAGAATACACATTATATATATATATATATATATATATATATATATATATATATATATATATATATATATATATATATATATATATATATATATATATATAATAATAAGCATACATATACTACAAACATATATACATACACAAATAAAATAAATATATATTGAATTTTTTAATTAAAGGCAATCAATAAACAACATATTATTATATTATATTTAATGGCTAGTGTGCGAGCGAAGTTACAATTTTAAGTGTAACGTAATGATTCTTCACTAGTTTTTTTTTAATACCGGTAGGAATGGTGCGCGTTTAACTGCCAATGAGAGTTAAAGAGTTAGTACATAAACGAACGGCCTGTACAATAAAGGACTTGTTCATAAATTTAATATTGTGTAGTGGCATATTCAATTTCAAGCTCTCTGCTGATCCTAGGTTACGCGAACGGGAATCACGAAGAAACTCAAAACGATTTTTGAGGTAAGGAGGGTAAAAAGTGTTAAAGAGAACACTATAGAGAAGATGAAGTATGTGAGCATTCCGATGAAGTCGTATTGGCAACCACTTGAGCTTAGTACTAAAGAGAGAGGCATTTGCGCAATCCAAATATAAACCTTATACAGAAATTCTGAAATCGCTCAAGTTTATCAAGCTGAGCTTTGGTGAGATCTAGATAGCTGACGTCCGCATGGTCAAAAATAGGGAAGATAAGGGACTTGGCGAGCATAGTTTTGGTGGAAATGGGAAGAAAGTTACGTAATCTACGCAAGGAGGCTGCAGAGGCATAAATTTTACGATATCTTTGTTTGATGTGCTGTCCCCACGACAGATTTTTATCTATGTGGATTCCCAAGTTCCCTACCGAATCTCTGTAGGCAATAAAAGTTTTACCAAATACGATACGAGGCAGGTTAGCAAGGTTCAACTTAACCAACATTAGCGGGCTGCCCACGTTAATGCCTTGCGATTTTGCTGGGCTAAAGTGAAGGCCGTATGCTTAACTCCACTCAAGAATTCGTTCGAGATCTGCATTAATGATATTGATAGCATTGGAGAGATTCATAAAATATTGAAACCTTAAACGTTATAAAATTAAAATTAAATAATATGTGTAATAAACACTCATTGTTACTTTTCAGTCTGGTTGTAATAATTATTACTAATTTTATGTCTCTTGCGCTGTTGATATTACCTTTTCCAAGTGGTCGCCGTGTCACGCAAATCATATAAATTATGTAAATTTTCGTTGTCTCGAATAAATTTAATTTTTATTAAAGATTATTTTATGTTTAATAAATTTCTTAAAAGATACCCATGATAACTTTGATCATTAATTTATTTATTTAAAGACACACAAACCTAACTTCTTAAAATTGATAATCTACGTTTCTACTCCAACACTAATAAATATTCATTATTTTAAATTCAGTAAAATATAACAGAGTTCATCCAATAATTAATTACGCAAGCAACAGAATACAACACTGATTTAATTAATTAAAATGGTAAAGTTAATAATTTATGCTAGTATGAACTTAAATAACAATACAATATTATACGTATTCATATAACATATAGGTGTATATATGATTGCAATAAGCGGATTGTAACTCAAAAATTCTTAATTAAATATAATATGTGTGAAATAGGTTTCAGATAGTGATATATAATAACGAGTATTTAAATACAATATGACTTTCAAATATTTTTTTTTATAGAAGAGGGGGCAAACGAGCACGTGGCTCACCTGATGTTAAGTGACTACCGCCACCCATGTACATCCGCAACACCAGAGGAATTGCAGGTGCGTTGCCGGCCCTTTAGAAAGGAGTAAGATCTTTTGTTGAAGGTCTCCAGGTCATATCGGTCCGGAAAAATCACCGGTGGTAAACTATTCCACAGAGAGGTCGTACGCGGAAGAAACCTCCTAGTGGAACGTACAGTTGTAGACCACCAAGCATGCAGATTGTGTGGATGTTATCAGGAGGTTTGCCGCGTAGTGCGTTCATGAAATTTGACAGCTGCGATTAATCCGGACAATTCCTTAGAGCAATCCCCGTGATAGATGCGACATCTCTTCGCATCGCCAGTGAATCGAGCCGATCGGAAAGCACTCGGTCGTCGACGATTCGAGCCGCTCTGCGCTGGATGCGGTCAAGTGTAAGGAGCTGGCACTGGGGAGCCCCAGCCCAGAGATGGGAACAGTATTCCATGTGCGGCCGAACCTGCGCCGTTCAAAGTTGCATGCGGTGTGCCGACACGGAATACTGTCCCGCTCTGCTAAGCACGCCAAGTTTTTTAGAGGCCAATTTGGCCTTCTCTCCCAAGTGACCACGAAACTGGGGCAACAAATTACAAAAGGGTTCTTTTTGGTGCTTAACGTGCAAACTCTTGTCTTCTGAGGGTTAAATTGGACTAGATTTAGTCGCCCCCAATCCGAGACTCTGTTCAGCAAAGACTCGATTTCAGACACAAGTTTGTCCCGGTACTCGGAGACGTTTTTCCGAGAAATAATGGCACTGCCGGTGTACAGAGCATCACCAGTGCTGTCATCTGCATAGCAATGAATGTTACGGGTTTGCAACATATCATTGATATGCAGAAGAAACAGCGTTGGCGATAGCACGCAGCCTTGTGGAACGTCAGCATTGATAGACTTGTAATCAGAGCTTGCACCGTCTACAACGACCTTGATGCTCCGATCTGCAAGAAAGCTGGTGATCCAATCGCACAATTTCTCGGGAAGCCCATAAGAAGGGAGTTTCGAAAGAAGCGCTTTGTGCCAAACCCGATCGAATACCTTCGCAATGTCCAAAATAACGGCCAATGCCTCCCACTTGGACTCTACTGCCTCCGTCCATCTATGAGTTAGGTAGACCAGAAGATCACCAGCTGATCGACCACGACGAAAACCGTATTGGCAATCACTAATCAGCTGTTGATCCTGAAGGTGCCTCATGAACTGGCAGTTGACAATGGACTCCATTGTTTGAAGAAAAAGGAGGTGATGGCGATAGGTCGGTAGTTGGACGAGTCTGAGAGGTCGCCTTTTTTAGGGATCAGGTGGACGAAAGCCGTCTTCCATGATTTTGGGACTACGCCTAGGGAGTAGGAGTACCGGAAAAGACGCGTTAAAACCGGTGCCAACTCTGGAGCACACGTCCTCAGCACAATTGGTGGGTTTCCGTCAGGCCCACTCGACTTGTGAATGTCCAGGGAGAGGAGTGCTTTACAAACTGAGCGATGTGTGAACTGCACTTCCGGCATGGAGTACTCACAACGTGGGGTGGTTGGCAGCGTACTCCCTCCGTCATCGAGAATCGAGTTGGACGCAAAGAAAGAGCCTAGCAGATCGGCTTTCTCCTTTACGGTATGGGCCAGTGATTCGTCCTCCCTGTGTAGAAATGGAAAAGATGGCTGACAGAAATTCCCCTGAACAGCCCTGTCGAGAGACCAGAATGCACGGGTTCTAGAAGGAAGGTGAACTAGTTTCTCGCCAATTCTGCCTATGTGCTCTGACTTAGCCTTGGCAATGACTCTTTTGGCGGACCTAGAGGCGGAATTATACTTCTTTTTTAGAGCGCTGGTGTTTACACCCTAGGACGTCGATGCATCAGCCCAGGCTTGGTAGCACTCCTGCTTGATGCATGATGCTATTTTACAGGAGTGACCAAACCATGGCTGAGATTTGGCTACGATGGGCACTACAAAGGAAGGAATAAAAATTTCCGTACCCTGAAGTACTACATCAGCGACAGAATCCGCAACAACGTTGGGATCGTCCGGCGAGAAGCAAACCCGTCCCCAAGGGTAGTATGCAAAGAACGAACGCATCTTATCCCAATCGGCTGACCTATAGTGCCAAACACGGCAGCAGCCTGCTGAATGCGACTGCGATTTCAGCGTGAGTGGCACCACACTCCAGACAAGACAATGGTCCGAGTAGCCTAAAGGGGCGTCGACGGAAATCTGATATCCGTCCGGGTGAGAGGTCAGCAGAAGATCCAACAGGGAAGGTGCATGATCCTACACGTCTGGAATTCGCGTAGGCGAAGTAACCAGTTGTGTCAGACCATATGCCAAGGCAAAACCATGAACAAATCTCCCCGCATGATCGGTAGTACGTGAACTAAGCCATTTGGCTATGGATGGGATCTGCTGTAGCAACGAATCTGTAGCCATTTGGACGTGGTCAAGGAGTCGGTTTGTTTCAGCATTACCGCATTATCGAATTACCGCCTCCGGCATTATTTCTTTTCAATTCTAGAAGGTAAGATTTCTTTTGTGTCTAGGAGTCCTACTAATTTCAGACGCCAAATAGCAGTACACATATACTGCTGTGTTTCGATCTAAGGACATTGAAGGGATATTATAATTACTTAGTCTTCAGAGATAAAAACGTATTTGTAGCTTTTTTTATTTGTTGATTCGTGAATACAAAGACTGACACATAATAATTAAAAAAATCTGTGTTAGTCCAGGATCCAGGCTATTTTTGTTAAATTAAGATATTATGATTGGTTTTGCAGTTATTTGAATTACGTCGTATGACGTCAGATTATCGGTAAACTCCGACGGGCACGCAGGTGTGGCGTTGAAAGCCGTGCATCGTCTAACGTCGTTTCAGTTCGGCAGACTTCGGCACTCGGCAGACTTCGGCACGGTGTTTGTGTGCGTGCGACTAGTCGTATGCGTGTACACTAGCTGCTAACTGAATGATAAAAATTCCAGAATAACCTACATGTATTGTAAGATATTAAAAATATTTTAAACAATATTAACTTTTCATTTATACAATAAGAGAAAAAAAAATTGTTTTCTTATCGGTCACCACGCTCAAAAAGTGTAACTTGATTTAATATCAAAGACTTAACTGCATAAATAAAATAAAAAATTAATTATAATTGCATAAGTTGATAAAAAATGCTATGCAATAGCTTTACCGCGGCAGTCCCCGAGTGTCACACGTCTTTTTTTAATAATTTCTCATACACAGCACTGAGCCAGCTTCAACATCATCCGCGTCTCAATCTACTGGAATCATTGATTCCTCGATATCTTTAACGTCTGCTGAACCGGACCCATTGCCATGCACTTCACGGTTAGTTAATTAAATAATTCTTTTATTTGTTAGTTATATAATTTATTTGTATTATATAATTTACTTAATTTTTTCATGTTATTACAGAGTCAGATATTACGAGTAAGGAAAGTGAAATAGAAGATGACAGCGATGTTAGTAGCGAAGATTTATCAGATGAATCTGATGAAGATTAACTTTTTTTTTTAATATATATAAATACAAAAAATTTTATACCAAGTTTATTAAATAAAGTTATTTAAATTTTAAAAAAGCTTATTTTACTTTATCTTATTTTTACAGATAGAAAAACGAAAAAATGACAATTCTTGTCGGACTAATAATACATACCTGTTTTTTTGTAGGACGATGTTTCATTTGGGCAGGGAACACACTAACCTATCATGTAATATTTTCGTCCTACAGTTAGTAACGACAAATAATGGTCTTGTGGTATTAACAACTTCTGAGCGTAGGACCAGGATAACGTACCACGCAATTTGTAGGACAATATGTCTGTTAAATTATATAAATATTAAATAAGTAAAAACAAAAAAAAATCAGCTGGTTAGTAATCATTTATGATGACCTCGTTATCGATACATATTAGATAGAGGGGACTCTTTGATCAAACCGTACATTTTGTAGGACATATATTTTTTAGAATAATTTAGATAATTATCTTGAGATTTAACAAAAAAAAAAATTCAGTTAGTAATAAATATTTGAGAATCATCAAATCAACATATTTTATCCTTGCTACTTCTGTTAACTACCACAATCGAGAGTTTCGTACAGGAAATTATTGGGCGTCTCATCAAAATAAAGCTACTGACGGAAAATTAGCTTGATAGTAATCACGTGCAAAAATGGGCGATGGATCCTAGACTATATTCTATAATAATTAAGATCGATATAGAATTATAAAAAAGACTCGATTTTTTAATTGAGCGTTAGTAGTAGTAAATATTAAAATGATTTACTTTTAATTGTACTATTTATTCTTAATGAAAATAAAAATAAAATACTATTAGTTGAGTAAAAGAGGAAATTCTTTTCATACAAATGTACGGATAACATTAAAGTTAAAACCGTAATTGTCTTCTTTTTTCCTAATCTTTATCGGCCCTTAAAATTCCACTTCTGTACATAAGCCTATAATCTTTGGCAGAGAAGATTAACCTTAATCGTCACGCTAGGAAAATAATTCAGGACCGCAACTAGACGTTTTGCACTCTCGATATCGCCAACCGCAGGCAGCAATAAGATTTTTCTGTCTTTTCTATAATTGCCTCTTACGACACTCAAGGGATATATTGGGGTGACGAATTCTCTTACGCCGACACCACATGCCACTTAAATCTCTAAAATTCGAATGAATGATTTTACTTTACTTTTCCATAGGAAAAGAATCTGCCTTTGAGAATAAAATTTACATACATGATGTGCCCCCGTCTTGAATCGAGAAGATAATAGAATTCGAATGACTTTGTGCATATGATTCATTGAACATAAAAATCAACAGCAGTACTTATTTAAACTGTTTTATTTTAGTTATTATGTTTTTATTTTAACTACATATAAATATTTGAAAATTTATTTATAAAACCACATAATTTAATAAGCGCTTCTGTGTAATGATATCATAGACATAAAGCATCTATTGAATTTATGTTGTTTTTATTTTTGATTTGACAGTTTTACAAATATACACAAAGCAAAATTGATAAAAAGTATACGTGGGCCAGAAAGTTCAGACTCAGAAAGTTTGCGATACTAAATGTCAAAGTTCAAATCTCTTCATAACTCTTCACTAACATTTATATAAGGTTTCATGAGTCTGAAACAATTCGCGAAACACTTTTCAGCCCCCCCCCCTCCCCTTAAACAACTCATCCACAATCTGCTCATACGCTACTAGTACATCTCCCGATGATGAAAAAAATTTCAGCAGATTTTTTCTTCTACACAATAAAAATAAATCACACAGTGTCCAATCAGGGCTGTTGCCAATTGCTGTTGTTGACCTAAAAACTTAAACAGTATACTGCACATCAAGTCCTTTGGCGCTGAGTACACGGGCACGTTTTCATGGTGAACATTAGCCCGTTAAACGCCGTTATAGGTCGCAGCATAGTTAACACTTCTATCAGGAAATAATATTACAATTACTTTGATTTCGTAAAGTAATCGATACCACATTCCACTTCCCCTTTCATTCCACATTCCCTGCGATTCGCGGTTGCTTCATCTTGATAAGCGTTGGTTCTTTTTGAAACAGCCGAATTGTTGACTAACGCTTCGTTTCCGGATCCAAATCTTTAAATCCAAGATTTATCACCTTTAATAATATCTTAAGCACGTCGAGAAAAGCCTGCTTCGATTTTAATAACCATCTCATGGCAGTGTTCCACATGGGCTTACTTCTGAGTATCGATAAGGTTTTGTGGCACCCATTGTGAAATCATTCTCCTCACGCAAAGGTGTTCGTTTAAAATCTCGCAAACTCTACCCGATATAATTTGAAATATATGCTAAATCCCACGTAATTTACATAACATCTTTAATATTCTTTTTCTTTCAAAACAGGCGTCAAAAGGCGACCATATCTTTCTATATTTGTCAAATTTATTCGAACATTCGCTCTAAAAGAACTATTATGTGTAAATTCCATTTGAAGTCTATCAAACGATTCATCCAGACTTTTGAAATCGTTAGAGATCGTGTTCCAGAAGCGTTCTATTTTTCAATTCACGAAGATATCTCATGTCTGTACACATTTAGATATATAATATGAAGTGTCTGTCCGTATAACTACCTTTTATTGAACTGAGGAAGTATTTTACATACCATTAAGATACGAGTTTGGTAATTTAAAAAAAAAAAAGACTACAAAATGACTACCCCGATTATAATACATAAACAGTTACAGAATACCGCCGAATGCCGAAGTAACCTAGGCTATATTAGAAAACAGATCTGAAATTAAAAAAGGAACTAGAAAATGGTTGTGTTTTCGTGCAATATATATACCAGGCGGTCCCATAATGAACTGGCCTGATATAGTTCAACGCGACATGTCGCTACATGTTGTGTTGCATTAAATAGTACGTTTATCGTGCACTTAATATAAGAAACATGCATCGACATGAAATGCTTAGTCTTAGTTTAACAGGCATTTGAATAACGAGAGTCGCGTATTTTTTCAAAATGTCGAAAACTGAGTATCGAAGTGTCATAAAGTTTCTGTTTAAAGAAGGTTTATCCCCTGCCCAAATAAAAGAACGATTGGATGGCGTGTATAAGGAGTCTGCCCCCTCCTATAGCACAGTGAAAAATTGGGTGAAAGAGTTTCGCCTCGGGAGAGAAACCGCCGAAGACTTTGGCCACGACGGATGACCTGTGGAAGTGCTCACTCCCGAAACGATTGCTCTTATCGAAGAGGAGGTTTTGAGTGACCGCCGTTTGAAGATTAGAGAAATTGCAGCAAGACTTGGGCTCTCTAAGAGTACCGTTTATCGCGCGATCCATGAACATCTTCACATGAAAAAAGTGAGTGCAAGGTGGGTACCGAAACTTCTTTCAGCGGTACAGAGACAGGAAAGAGTGCGCTGCGCTTCGGAGTGTTTGGATCTTTGTGGCGAAAATCCAAAGACTGTGATCGAGCGGCTAGTGACTGATGATGAAACTATGATCTTGTATTATGATCCACAAAGCAAGCGCGAGTCAATGGAATGGCGTTATAAGGGTGTAAAGCCCCCTAGAAAGGCAAAGTTGCAACAATCGACTAAAAAACTGATGTGCACAATATTTTGGGATTTTCAAGGCATATTGATGGTGGATTTTAAAGAACGTAATACAGTCGTGAACGGCGAATATTATGCTTCTTTAATATATAAATTACGAGACAAGAAAGAAAAGGAAAAACGAAGAGGCAAGCTGTCTAAAGGTGTCCTGTTGCTCCATGACAACGCCCCTGTTCATACCGCTGGTGTTTCGAAGGATGCAGTTCGTCAATGCGGGTTCACAGAAGTTCAACATCCACCTTACAGTCCAGACATGGCCCCGTCCGACTATTATTTATTTCCAAATTTAAAGCGGGACTTAAGAGGAAAAAATTTTCAAGCGACGAAGAGTTGCAGGCGGCCGTCTTCAGTCATTTTGAGGATAAAAAAAGTGATTATTTTTATAAAGGTTTAGAGATGTTGATTCACAGATGTCAGAAGTGTGTTAGTATTCATGGTGATTATATTGAAAAATAAAATTGGTTTCGTTCAATTTCCTTCATTGGTTCATAGTTAGGCCAATTCATTATGGGACCGCCTACGTACATGGCTCTTAACAAACGTATGCTACAAGGAAGCCAAAATACACATGCACGTGTTCTAGTAAACATGGGTAGTCGACTTGGAGTACTTTTGTTATTCGTGTATTTGTATTCTTATTAAAAAAGAATCAAGTCTTTGGTTTATATTTTTAATCTAGTATATAGTTACTTTTGTTAAAAGTAAAAAAAAAATGTTGTTGATTGCACGTAACTACCTATTCAATTTTTTGTTTTTTAGTAATATTTCGTAATTGTGGCTGCCATCAGCCAAATTGTCGATGCCGGACGTGAAATCTCAATTCTCGTGAGTGAAGCAACTTAATATGGAAATAGTGAAAAATTGATGATGATAATCAAGATCAGCAGACGCGTTTACAACCACTAGACTAACGAGGCATTCAGTCAAAAAACCTGATGAAAACAGCAGTCAATCAATTTACCACAATTTACACACACAATTTACAATTTTTAAGTAAAATCGATTATTTTCATTTCTTGAGATTTAAAATATGTGGACCGTTAATTTCATGGTGTTATTAGTTACATATCCGGAATTGCACTGTTGTATAAATTAATATTTGGTTTTATTTTAATTTTTCGGAGTCCATAAATAATGAATCCTCTTGGTTTGTTAGTTTAATGACCAACTGGTGGTTCAAATCTATACATATAAGAGAGGATATTTGTGTATATATGATATGAAACCGTTTAACTTAAAATCTATTTGATCCAAGACCATATGTGTATCTATTTTTAGATGGAGACAATGTATATTTATAAATCAAATAAATTTAAAAAAAGAATTACTAACAAACAAACTTTAAAAATTTTGATTTTATTTTGTTTATTTAATCAAGCGTCGTAATTAATAAATTAAATTAAATGGGCTAAAATAAATAACGTGGCTGAGCACAACCTGTGATATCAACCAGCTAGACAACATCTGCCTTTAGTTAACTTATTTATATAGATAGTGGACTGTATATTAAACGCAGTGCGAGCGGTGAGAACCTGTCATTTCACTGTTATCACCAGCATTGTTTGGTTCAAAAGCCAGCGTGAAAATTCATATGTTATGACATCTTATATACGTATTGTATTGTACTGTAGTGCTAGAATCCATATGATCTACGAGCGTGAAAGTTAAATTCATGCCGTCTCCTCCTCACAGTTTGATTACTTACCAGGAACTGGTGTCCCGAATGCAACTTCAAAATTTAGTACTTAGCTTACGTTGCCTTCTCGCCGTAATTTGTACAAATCGGCCTTGAATTACGGTGGTGACCCTAATATTCTTAAAAAAATGTTATCTAGCCACAGTGTCCCAGGAGCGCGATCACAATCTTGACATGACGTTTTGAATAGTGCCAATTGCATCAGCAACATTGCACTGGATCGTGCCCGCTTCCAGCATACCTGTCATAAAATATTTTCTCTGGTTAAATTTACGTCTTAAACCGATTGAAAGAAATCTGAAAATTTAATTTCTTTTGAAAACAATTAAGTATTCAAGACAATTTTTGAATTTAAAATTTCAATTTATCGTAATAAAGTAAATTACATTTTACCGCGTCCGTCAATCTTTTTCCTAATTTAAATTTAGAATACAGAAAAGAAAAGCTAATTAACGTGAAATATCCCAAGACATTGTTGTTGTGTATATTACGTAATAAATTAAAATCCTGTTTGCATTTGAAATTAAATAAATATTTTTATGACACAAAATTTTCTTTTTTGGGTTCATATTGTATTGTGCATTTACACTTTATTTAATCAACACAGATTACGTGTCATGAGCGATCTTTTTCTAGTCTTCTGGTGAACATGGGTGTACAACTATTTTGAGCTAACTAATAATAGAATATTAGGTAATTTTACACTATCGCGGTCCCCTCGTTTTTTGGTTCTAGAAAATGGAAAAATCATCCAATTGCGATGATTTTTTTAAATCTTCGTTTTTACGGCGGATTTATGAAAAAAATTAGGTGAATAAAAAATTAAAACTTATATAGGTTTCAGGGCTTTAAATTTTATATATTTTATTACGTATAATTGTAGATAACTTTTTTACAAATAATCTAATGAAGTTGTTATATTTTTTTTCATAATCTACCTAAAAAGTGAACATTTAAAAAAACATTGAAAATGTTTACTAATTTTTTATATTGGTATTTTATTGAGTGTAAGATCGAGCGAAGCGGGCTAGGTACTTAGGACACTCCGACTCGGACAGGTTAGGTTAGAAGGAGATGGCGGGGTTGAGTTAGCGAGCGCAGCGAGCGAACAGACTTCGCTATCTCCTTTTTGGTTATTTTGTTCACTTTTTGGGTAGATTATAAAAAAAAAACAACTTCATTAGATTATTTGTAAAAAAGTTATCAACAATTATACATGAATGAGTGCATTTGCATGAAAATTTAAAGCCCTGAAACCTATATAAGTTCTAATTTTTTATTCACATAATTTTTTATATATTTTTATTATTCATAAATCCACCGTAAAAACGAAGATTTAAAAAAATCATCGAAATCAGATGATTTTTCGATTTTCTAGAACCAAAAAACAAGGGGACCGCGATAATATAAAATTACCGAGTATTATAATAATATAATTAATTAACTATTTTAAGCTTATTAGAAAGGTTTTAGATTTAGATTATTGATGGTTACCCCATCCCGTTTAGTAATAAAGTAAAAAATATTACGGACCTTCGCCATAAGTGGTTACCAACAGAGAAAACAGCGATCGAAAAGTTTATTGATCTAGATGCCCCAATTTCAATATTACATCTAATATATTTCTAGCGCTTAAGCCTAATGGTGACTATCGTTTTATTTTAATTTGAAAGTCATTAAATAAATTCATATAAAAGTTACATTTTTAGGGTTCCGTAGTCAACTAGGAACCCTTATAGTTTCGCCATGTCTGTCTGTCCGTCCGTCCGTCCTCGCTTAATCTCTGTGACCGTTAGCACTAGAAAGCTGAAATTTGGTACCAATATGTGTATTAATCACGCCGACAAAGTGGTAAAATAAAAATTGGAAAAAAATGTTTTTTTAGGGGGGCTCCCTATATGTAAAGTGGGAAGTGATTTTTTTTAATTTTAACCCTAACGCGTGATATATTGTTGGAAAGGTATTTAAAAATGAATAGGGGTTTACTAAAATCATTTTTTGATAATGTCAATAATTTCGGAAATAATCGCTCCAAAAGTAAAAAATAATGTGTCCCCCCCTCCAACTTTTGAACCATAAGTTTAGAAAATATGAAAAAAATCTGAAAAGTAGAACTTTATAAGGACTTTCTAGGAAAATCATTTTGAACTTGGATGGAAACAACAGTACCCACTACCGGGAGCAGTTGCAGGAGCGCGGAGCGCTGCTGGGGCACGAACATAATGGATACCCACCTTTAAACTCATAAGTGGGAACACTTATTGTGACGGACGGGAAACTACGGAACCCTACCCTGAGCGTGGCCCGACACGCTCTCGGCCGGTTTTTTAAATGGTAGATTACGGAACTGTTACCCTGTTCATATCGAAGGGGTGTTACATGGCCACTATAGATTTAAAAGAATCCTACTTACTAGTTCCAATTAAATCTAGTCATAGAAAATTCTTAAGATTCCTATTTGAGTATGACAATTCTTAATTAGTCACATATGAATTCAATGCGATGTCTTAGGGTAAGCGCAGACCGAACTGCATTTTGCTCGCGCATGCACGAGCAAAATTTTGACTATTCGACCATGCAGGCGGCATCCGCGCGCCTCCGCAAGATCCATTGAAAGAGCTCTGGGTTGCTAGGGGGGCGTGCGTAGCCAATGTGATGCCAAAATCCAACGTTGATAGACGTGTTCAACATGATCGATTGAGACTTGGTGATTATCGCCTTTTTGGCAGAGAAAGAGAAACATGAAGAAGATATTAATGAAATCAGACTTCAGAAAATTAGAAGAACAGTATGGGTAGAAGAAACGTGGAGATTCTTTCCCAAGCATTGGCTTTTATCATACGATCGCTGTATGTTGGACTTGATATATTGTACAGACACTCAAAACGCGACACCAAACTTATCAACTTTTTTCGTCTATGATTCCGACTTATGTGACGTGAGTATATGTATAAACTAAACACACTTCCAAACAGTTTTTTCGCTGCGGCAATACTGAGCTCGGGTGGCGGCGGTGCGAGCGCGCTCGCGTATGTTCGAACATGCATCCTGCAAGCTCGAGTATGACTGAGCATCAAGTTTGAACGTGTATATAATTTTGCACTGTCTGCCAATAGTCATAAAACTAATATTTTAGTGTTCTCAGAAAATGCTCTGCTCTGCTCTTGGTGTGCGCTGACCCTTATGGTCTCTCGACAGCCCCGAGAACTTTTACAAAAATAACGAAGGTAGTTGTAGGCTAAATAGGGGCTTCAAATCGGTGGTATATCTCGACGATATTTTATGTTTAGGATCAAGTTTTTAAGAATGTAAAAAAAATATAACAAAAACTCTTAAATTTTTAAAATGGCTAAGTTTTATTATTAATTATGAGAAAAGTAATTTTAATCCTGTAAACGAGTGCAAACATCTAGGTTTCATTTGGAAGTCTATAGATATGTCCATTAGTTTACCGACTGCAAAGCCAAATCGTATATTCAGACTTATTCAAAAATACTTGTTACTGCTTCAATGTACTATTAAAAATTTGCACATTTAATAGGAGTTTTAACAGCAACATTTCCAGC
The DNA here is from genome assembly GCA_036936625.1 of Parnassius smintheus behrii. Classification (NCBI taxonomy): domain Eukaryota; kingdom Metazoa; phylum Arthropoda; class Insecta; order Lepidoptera; family Papilionidae; genus Parnassius; species Parnassius smintheus. The sequence continues at coordinate 28,650,030 of JAUPFT010000004.1, forward strand.
TAGTTATAGTTAGACGTATACAAAGATGTTAGAAAGGGAAAAACATTAAGCTTTGCTTTTAAAATAAAGCAAAAGCTCATTTAGTTAATTAGAAAACGTTCCATCGATACCCATTTTCCACGTCAGTGACTACGAAGCAAATAAGAACGAACCTAAAATGTGATCAAACGAGTCAATTTCTTTTTTACTACTACTTCTACTACTTTGATTGACGACGACCATAATATAGTTTCAATGAAATGTAATATCCTTTAGATCGAATTTCGTTCACAGCGACTAGTCTTAACAGAGACTAGTAATCTGCGCAGAACAAGATTATACTGAATGATTGTATGTGTAAGCACTCTCTAATGCCTCACTCTCATAGTCTGGTGGGCGGCAATGCGACACGACCGGACAGAGGTCAGGGAAAAGGCTAACGGCTTTACGTAATATTCGAGGAACGGGGTAAAAACCGCCAATATCTGCACTCCTGCACGACAACGCGTGACGTTATACCGTACGGCAGACGGTATCCAAGTTACAGGAGCTGGGGTGGAAGCTCTCCGTCATCCGCCGTACTCGCCAGACATTGCGACTAAAGATTTTTTCCAGAATTTGGATAACTTTTATTTTTTCCCTATCTTAATTAGATATAATCTAAATTTTTGCCTGATGTTACCATTTTGCAGATGCTATAAATACATTAGTTGAAAGTATTTTCTTTAGTCTACGATACGATACGTCTAAAATAACGATAGTAAAAGGTAAGCATTAAGACTATTATATACAAAATAAGACTACTAAACGCACATATACGCAATCCGTTTTCCTTTACACATATTATGTCGAGTACTTTAACAAGCATTCAAAATTGAACTAGGCTTATCTTATACTTTTGATTGCGAACTGAATATAAGCAATCTCGGATATATCCTTTGGTGTATCGTATTTGATTCCAAACGCTTTCTTTTAAATAGAAAATCTAGACTATTTATTTAAATTAGAAAGAAAACGAGGAATATCTTTTATCTAAACTTGCAACACTTTAGCTTTATTTTATACTTACCAAATTTACGAAGAACTAGCATAGAATGACAAGAAATGTTTAAAAAAGTAGTGTAGCGTAGTGTGTAAAAAGTCACTTAAAGATGTCCGATGAATAGAAATAATGAAAGCTAGCTCCAAGCGACAAGCAACTTATTGTGGTTTTTTCCTTTTGTGGTCTATTTATGTGGTAGAGTCACGCTGCGGCTATATTATGGTTATAGCACGAATTGGTCGGCTCGATCAGTAAAGGACCACGCTCTTACAGAATACCACCGTAAAATAGTAGCTTACTTGTAATGCTGCTGTGTTTTGTATTTTACCTTTATATTGCGTTTTACCGGAATCGAGGCATTCCATCTTAGTCCTCAAAGGTGATAACGTATCTGAATTTTGATTCTAAATCGATGTTAAATTTAGATGTCTATGGGCCACAACATCCACTTACCATCAGATGGACTGTGTGCTCGTTTGTCACCCTTATTAAAAAAAAAACAATAAATGCGCAAAGTGGTTTCCAAATTGAGGAAACATGATTCCAATGAGTTATCCATTGGAAATTCATAATATAAAATTTCCTGAAATTCGGTTTTCGTACTGTCATTTGCACCAGCAACATACGTTTTGAGTAACTCGGCAAACTGCACTAATTCGATTTCCATGCTATTTTCCAAACCATAATTATTGGAGTTCCTTTCAAAATCAAAAAACAAACAACAACACTAGTTAGACTTTGAAATGCTTTCATGCGTTTGTCTAAAGCAGATAGTAAGCTATCAACAATGACAACAAACACCGCAATTTGAAATTATTTACCAGGTGTTTCTTTTTCAATAAATTCGTCAAATATATCAGAACAACTAAAATGATCGTACTGTGTGTTTCGCTTGCGTCGTCTTGAAGAATCTCTGAAAATATTTATCGCATAGTTTGTACATATCCATATTTATAAGGAGTGTGCATATGTATTTTATACATATCCATATAATGATTCATAAAGTCCTGTATTAAAGTCTATGCCTGCTTGATGAAATTAATTCGATAAAATACTCGCATTGTATTTTAGATAAATTTGACATCTGCCCTTTTCCTTTATGGGCATAAGTTTGTCGTATGAGTCCGGAAAAGCCGCTAGCTGCAGTAAATTCTACAGTTTTTTATTGAGAAGCAGAATATTCCGCGTAAATCGCATAGTAGTAGACCGTCAGCCATCGTGGTAATGAGAATGGAGTTTCTAGTTATGTTGTGGTGTTCGATGGTGGTATTCAGTAGCTAAAATTAATTCGAACAATTCTTCTGAGCACTCCCCGTGGAAAATGCGTAAGAAGATGCATACAGATGCAACGTCTCTTCATAAGACCAGTAGATCAAGTCAATTGGAAAGAACATTACCGTCGGTAATTTGGGCCGCTCTCCATTGAATATGGTCAAGTGAAAGGAGATAATACTGTAGTGTCCCGGCCAAGAGATGAAAACAGTATTTCACATGAGGCCCCGAATCTGCACTTTGTTAAACTGCAACCGGTGATCCGGTATGAAATACCGTTTCGATCTGCTGAGCACTCCAAGCTTTTTTGATGCCAGTTCAGCCTTCACTTTCAAGTGACTATAACACTGTACGTCTCTCAAAATATCGATGACAAGGATTCCGGTGCTGGCTGAGGAAACAAGAGGAGTGCCCTAAAATCGAAGAGACACGTCAAAGGAGTTTCATTTTGCGGAAAGCGCGTAAAATAGTATCAAGTCTCTCACAATTTTGTTCCGACACTCGGCGAAGTGATCCTGAGCTATTCAAAACGTACATGCACATGCACACGCACACACGCACGCACGTACGCACGCACGCACGCACGCACGTACAAAATCACAAATTGGTGCATAAAAAAGAATACACATTATATATATATATATATATATATATATATATATATATATATATATATATATATATATAATAATAAGCATACATATACTACAAACATATATACATACACAAATAAAATAAATATATATTGAATTTTTTAATTAAAGGCAATCAATAAACAACATATTATTATATTATATTTAATGGCTAGTGTGCGAGCGAAGTTACAATTTTAAGTGTAACGTAATGATTCTTCACTAGTTTTTTTTTAATACCGGTAGGAATGGTGCGCGTTTAACTGCCAATGAGAGTTAAAGAGTTAGTACATAAACGAACGGCCTGTACAATAAAGGACTTGTTCATAAATTTAATATTGTGTAGTGGCATATTCAATTTCAAGCTCTCTGCTGATCCTAGGTTACGCGAACGGGAATCACGAAGAAACTCAAAACGATTTTTGAGGTAAGGAGGGTAAAAAGTGTTAAAGAGAACACTATAGAGAAGATGAAGTATGTGAGCATTCCGATGAAGTCGTATTGGCAACCACTTGAGCTTAGTACTAAAGAGAGAGGCATTTGCGCAATCCAAATATAAACCTTATACAGAAATTCTGAAATCGCTCAAGTTTATCAAGCTGAGCTTTGGTGAGATCTAGATAGCTGACGTCCGCATGGTCAAAAATAGGGAAGATAAGGGACTTGGCGAGCATAGTTTTGGTGGAAATGGGAAGAAAGTTACGTAATCTACGCAAGGAGGCTGCAGAGGCATAAATTTTACGATATCTTTGTTTGATGTGCTGTCCCCACGACAGATTTTTATCTATGTGGATTCCCAAGTTCCCTACCGAATCTCTGTAGGCAATAAAAGTTTTACCAAATACGATACGAGGCAGGTTAGCAAGGTTCAACTTAACCAACATTAGCGGGCTGCCCACGTTAATGCCTTGCGATTTTGCTGGGCTAAAGTGAAGGCCGTATGCTTAACTCCACTCAAGAATTCGTTCGAGATCTGCATTAATGATATTGATAGCATTGGAGAGATTCATAAATATTGAAACCTTAAACGTTATAAAATTAAAATTAAATAATATGTGTAATAAACACTCATTGTTACTTTTCAGTCCGGTTGTAATAATTATTACTAATTTTATGTCTCTTGCGCTGTTGATATTATCTTTTCCAAGTGGTCGCCGTGTCATGCAAATTATATAAATTATGTAAATTTTCGTTGTCTCGAATAAATTTAATTTTTATTAAAGATTATTTTATGTTTAATAAATTTCTTAAAAGATACCCAAGATAACTTTGATCATTAATTTATTTATTTAAAGACACACAAACCTAACTTCTTTAAATTGATAATCTACGTTTCTACTCCAACACTAATAAATATTCATTATTTTAAATTCAATAAAATATAACAGAGTTCATCCAATAATTAATTACGCAAGCAACAGAATACAACACTGATTTAATTAATTAAAATGGTAAAGTTAATAATTTATGCTAGTATGAACTTTAATAACAATACAATATTATACGTATTCATATAACATATTGGTGTATATATGATTGCAATAAGCGGATTGTAACTCAAAAATTCTTAATTAAATATAATATGTGTGAAATAGGTTTCAGATAGTGATATATCATAACGAGTATTTAAATACAATATGACTTTCAAATATTTTTTTTTTATAGAAGAGGGGGCAAACGAGCACGTGGCTCACCTGATGTTAAGTGACTACCGCCGCCCATGTACATCCGCAACACCAGAGGAATTGCAGGTGCGTTGCCGGCCCTTTAGAAAGGAGTAAGATCTTTTCTTGAAGGTCTCCAGGTCATATCGGTCCGGAAAAATCACCGGTGGTAAACTATTCCACAGAGAGGTCGTACGCGGAAGAAACCTCCTAGTGGAACGTACAGTTGTAGACCACCAAGCATGCAGATTGTGTGGATGTTATCAGGAGGTTTGCCGCGTAGTGCGTTCATGAAATTTGACAGCTGAGATTAATCCGGACAATTCCTCAGAGCAATCCCCGTGATAGATGCGACATCTCTTCGCATCGCCAGTGAATCGAGCCGATCGGAAAGCACTCGGTCGTCGACGATTCGAGCCGCTCTGCGCTGGATGCGGTCAAGTGTAAGGAGCTGGCACTGGGGAGCCCCAGCCCAGAGATGGGAACAGTATTCCATGTGCGGCCGAACCTGCGCCGTTCAAAGTTGCAGGCGGTGTGCCGACACGGAATACTGTCCCGCTCTGCTAAGCACGCCAAGTTTTTTAGAGGCCAATTTGGCCTTCTCTCCCAAGTGACCACGAAACTGGGGCAACAAATTACAAAAGGGTTCTTTTTAGTGCTTAACGTGCAAAGTTGTGTCTTCTGAGGGTTAAATTGGACTAGATGTAGTCGCCCCCAATCCGAGACTCTGTTCAGCAAAGACTCGATTTCAGACACAAGTTTGTCCCGGTACTCGGAGACGTTTTCCCGAGAAATAATGGCACTGCCGGTGTACAGAGCATCACCAGTGCTGTCATCTGCATAGCAATGAATGTTACGGGTTTGCAACATATCATTGATATGCAGAAGAAACAGCGTTGGCGATAGCACGCAGCCTTGTGGAACGTCAGCATTGATAGACTTGTAATCAGAGCTTGCATCGTCTACAACGACCTTGATGCTCCGATCTGCAAGAAAGCTGGTGATCCAATCGCACAATTTCTCGGGATGCCCATAAGAAGGGAGTTTCGAAAGAAGCGCTTTGTGCCAAACCCGATCGAATACCTTCGCAATGTCCAAAATAACGGCCAATGCCTCCCACTTGGACTCTACTGCCTCCGTCCATCTATGAGTTAGGTAGACCAGAAGATCACCAGCTGATCGACCACGACGAAAACCGTATTGGCAATCACTAATCAGCTGTTGATCCTGAAGGTGCCTCATGAACTGGCAGTTGACAATGGACTCCATTGTTTTGGAGAAAAAGGAGGTGATGGCGATAGGTCGGTAGTTGGACGAGTCTGAGAGGTCGCCTTTTTTAGGGATCAGGTGGACGAAAGCCGTCTTCCACGATTTTGGGACTACGCCTAGGGAGTAGGAGTACCGGAAAAGACGCGTTAAAACCGGTGCCAACTCTGGAGCATACGTCCTCAGCACAATTGGTGGGTTTCCGTCAGGCCCACTCGACTTGTGAATGTCCAGGGAGAGGAGTGCTTTACGAACTGAGCGATGTGTGAACTGCACTTCCGGCATGGAGCACTCACAACGTGGGGTGGTTGGCAGCGTACTCCCTCCGTCATCGAGAATCGAGTTGGACGCAAAGAAAGAGCCTAGCAGATCGGCTTTCTCCTTTACGGTATGGGCCAGTGAGTCGTCCTCCCTGTGTAGAAATGGAAGAGATGGCTGACAGAAATTCCCCTGGACAGCCTTGTCGAGAGACCAGAATGCACGGGTTCTAGAAGGAAGGTGAACTAGTTTCTCGCCAATTCTGCCTATGTGCTCTGACTTAGCCTTGGCAATGACTCTTTTTGCGGACCTAGAGGCGGAATTATACTTCTTTTTTAGAGCGCTGGTGTTTACACCCTAGGACGTTGATGCATCAGCCCAAGCTTGGTAGCACTCCTGCTTGATGTATGATGCTATTTTACAGGAGTGACCAAACCATGGCTGAGATTTGGCTACGATGGGCACTACAAAGGAAGGAATAAAAATTTCCGTACCCTGAAGTACTACATCAGCGACAGAATCCGCAACAACGTTGGGATCGTCCGGCGAGAAGCAAACCCGTCCCCAAGGGTAGTATGCAAAGAACGAACGCATCTTATCCCAATCGGCTGACCTATAGTGCCAAACATGGCAGCAGCCTGCTGAATGCGACTGAGATTTCAGCATGAGTGGCACCACACTCCAGACAAGACAATGGTCCGAGTAGCCTAAAGGGGCGTCGACGGAAATCTGATATCCGTCCGGGTGAGAGGTCAGCAGAAGATCCAACAGGGAAGGTGCATGATCCTACACATCTGGAATTCGCGTAGGCGAAGTAACCAGTTGTGTCAGACCATATGCCAAGGCAAAACCATGAACAAATCTCCCCGCATGATCGGTAGTACGTGAACTAAGCCATTTGGCGTGATGGGCGTTTAAGTCGCCGAGGATCACGATCTCTATGGAGGGGATCTGCTGTAGCAACGAATCTGTAGCCATTTGGACGTGGTCAAAGAGTCGGTTTGTTTCAGCATTACCGCATTATCGAATTACCGCCTTCGGCATTATTTCTTTTCAATTCTAGAAGGTAAGATTTCTTTTGTGTCTAGGAGTCCTACTAATTTCAGACGCCAAATAGCAGTACACATATACTGCTGTGTTTCGTTCTAAGGACATTGAAGGGATATTATAATTACTTAGTCTTCAGAGATAAAAACGTATTTGTAGCTTTTTTTATTTGTTGCACGTGTGCCACTTCAACTTTATGAAAAAAAATCGGTTTCAAGGCATTTTCTTCAAATCATCACTTAACTATGATTTAAATTATATGGCAGCTATAAGAATATCCCCTATCCCATATCACCCTGTCAGTATCGTAAGAGGCGACACAAGGAAACAAATCAGAAAGTGGGCAGGAGCGTTTTCTTAGAAACGACTAAAAATTACAAAAAAAATTTCCATAGTTACCACGCTTGCCTAGCGCGTTTTCTTGTCACTCTATTTTTTTATATAAAATTAATGTTTGTTTGCTCGTATTATCTGTCATACCGTTCATCAGATATTATTAAAACCTTGTCCACTTATTGCCTGCATTTGTGCGAAGGTTATAGGCACAGTAAAATTAACTTAGGTGGCCCGCTTATCGCATCGACAAATTTATTTGAAAGATTTTTGTAATGAAAGTATTATCATTCCTAACTAAATAATACCTTAAATTCCTCCAATTTTAAAACTAATTTTATTAACTATTTCTTCTGCGCCTGAAACGTGTCATGTATCAGCTAGTAACTTAAAAAATGTACCTATTGTTATAGAAATAAATTAGTTTATTTATTTCTATTACTATTTAGTTAACTACTTATTTTTATAGGATATATTGACAGAGTAATGTTTTATTATACCGAGCTATTCGTCCTGAAGTCATTGTAGAACTTCAGAGTGGCTCTGTCCAATATTCGATTATACTTACTCTTTATTTAAACATCTTAACTAAAAGGATTGTAAATGTGTTTGAATACCTTTGGTATTCCTTTTTAGGTCCCTGGTACGTGAATAAATATTTTGATTGGCGCCATAATAAATAGAACTTTTTATATTGAAAATTAATATTGAAGTTATACTTACATAAACTATTTTTTAAATTCTTTTTCGTTACGCCTTTTAAGTAAGATAGCAGTGGACGAACTTAGTGCCTGTCGTCATTCTCTACCAGTCAACTCGTAGCTTGGTAAGGTTATTTTGACTGGCGGAAATTTTCTATCATCAACATCATTATAAAGTGTAGGGCGTCCATTTGAGGGAGTGACGACCTGGTGTGGGATGCAGTAAGTTGATGGAAATTTATAGAGTTACTTTTCAAAAAGATTCCAAACTTCATGTTTGAGTTCAAATATTTAAATAATAATATAACGTTGTAACAGTTTTTGAAAATATGTGTAAATAAATAAGGCTTCTATTTTTATTTGAAATTATCCCAAATTAAATGTGATTTGTGGGCAACAACTACGCGTACGCGCACTCTTGTTAAAGATAAAGGAGAAGGCTTCTTTACTGTTTGATATTTTGATTAAATAATAATTAAGTTGAAGAACAAAGTTGATTATTAAGTTACGAGCATAAAGTATACAGACTGGCTCGTTGAAATAGGGCAAAATGAAAAAAGGATAAAGAAATTCACTCAAAACACTAAAATCTTCAAATCATTAAATCTTAGTGTAAATAAAAACTGCAACAAAGTTTTCAGAAAAATGTCTTAATATATATATTTGCCATAAAATTTAGATTATTTTTATTTCTTGTAATTTGATACTAATTAGGGTTCCGTAGTCAACTAGGAACCCTTATAGTTTCGCCATGTCTAACTGTCCGTCTGTCCGTCCTCGCTTAATATCTGTGACCGTTAGCACTAGTAAGCTGAAATTCGGTACCAATATGTGTATTAATCACGCCGACAAAGTGGTAAAATAAAAATTGGAAAAAAATGTTTTGTTAGGGTAGCCCCCCTATATGTAAAGTGGGAAGTGATTTTTTTTAATTTGAACCCTAACGTGTGATATATTGTTGGAAAAGTATTTAAAAATGAATAGGGGTTTACTGAAATCATTTTTTGATAATGTCAATAATTTCGGAAATAATCGCTCCAAAAGTAAAAAAAACAATGTGTACCCTCCCCCCTCTAACTTTTGAACCATAAGTTTAGAAAATATGAAAAAAATCTGAAAAGTAGAACTTTATAAGGACTTTCTAGGAAAATCATTTTGAACTTGGATGGAAACAACAGGTTTTGTACAAACTCATAAGTGGGAATACTTATTGTGACGGACGGGAAACTACGGAACCCTACACTGAGCGTGGCCCGTCAAGCTCTTGGCCGCTCATCTATAACTTAAAAGTTTATAAAATTAGGGAAGTCTGTGCCTATAATATTTTAATTATTTTATTTTTACACGGTGACTATGTAGGATACTAATGACTGCAACCTTTTAAAATCAAACGCTACTTATTTTTTATAGTAATAATAGTATAGATAATATGATATTGCAGTAAATAATACACCAAGGCCCATATTATTAAAGTTAAATTAATAAATTATTATGTTTCTTTAATTCAATATTACAAAACAATGCTTTTTTGATAGTTTCCAACACAAAATCCAATATGTTTGGTGTATTTACGTAGTAGAGCCATGCTGCAGCTGTGTTATTCCTGCAGCACTAATAGGTCAGCTCGATCAGTAAAAAACCACAATATTCTATCGTGGTTTTTTACCTACCTGTAATTTACTAGCGTGAAATTGTAGCATAATTCTGCTATGTTTCGTATGGTTAGTGTAGATATACGGATACTCTTTTTAATAGTAACGGGACACCCCATCTAAGAAGTCCTCAGGTGTGACTATGCACTTACGTTTTGATTCTTTATGAATGCATCCACTTACCATCAGATGGACTGTTTGCTCGTTTGTCACCGATAGTCCTTTATAAAAAAACTGCTGTAGAGGAACTTTATTACAAAAAGAAGTATCTATTAATATGGCGTAATGTACATTTAAGATAATCATTAAATACCATTTTTATAAGTGTCAATTTCTCAAAAAAATTCAAAGTTTTTCGGGGACAATGTAAACTAAATCACACTGCTCTCTATATGTTCGTTAAGTGTCAAATTAGGATGTTTTTTAATTTCAATAGAGGACCTAGGGGAGCGACTGGATGCTACTACTTGCTTAGGACCCTATAATCAATAAAATTAAAACTAAACCCAAGCATACCACTGCAAGACTTCAAAACACAGTAAGTTCATTCTGCGTAGATCGGATCAAAAACAATAATTAAAAGCTGAAGGTACTACGGGTTAACACTGATATCGCGACGTCAGTCATCTCAGTTTCCCGTGACTATGGGTACTGGAAAGCACCCGAAACGTCGAGTATTAAAAATAAATATAATATATAGTATATATAATATTAAAAATTAAACGTGATAAAACCCGCAAAAGTTATTTTAATCAAAGCTGCAGTTCTGTAAAAAAAACTCCCAAAATACGCAAAGGACAGAACTAACATAGTATTGATAGGAATATCCTATACCTTTAAAGGAGCAATTCTTGTATATATATATATATATATATATATATATATATATATATATATATATATATATATATATATAGTACCCGGTTGACCGAGCTTTGCTCGGTATTTTTCGCTCGATTTTTTTAATTCGTGTGTTTTGGAAATTATATTTAGATACAAATTACATACTGATGAATTATAAATAATATTTTTTGATCTTAGCGACATAACAGAAAAAACTGAACTGGTTATTTGAATAAAAAATCATGAGTGCAATTATTTTTATTTAAATTTTCGTGTTTTAAAAAAATACTAAAAAAGGGCTCGAAAAAAATATATTTTCTCAAAAAAGAAAGAAACTTGAAAAAAAAATAAAAAAGTCGGTCGGTCGGTCTGGGCTCGAACCGGGGTTTTACGATTTTGTGACCGCCCATTATACCAATAAGCTATTTATAATCATTACCAAACTGTCAAAATTTACCTTCTTATTCTAACTATATTGTAGCAGTTTTTAATTGCCTAAAAACACGGACAAAAAGACATTTTCTAAAAATAAATCTTAGCTAGATCGATTTATTATCCCCGAAACTCCCTGGACACTAAATTTTATGAAAATCGTTGGAGCCGTTTCCGAGATCCCGATTATATATATATATACATATATACAAGAATTGCTCGTTTAATAGTATAGGATATATATATATATATATATATATATATATATATATATATATATATATATATATATAATGACCTTTTGTCCGTGTTTTCAGGCAATAAAAAAAACTGCTACAATATAAGAAGGTAAATTTTGACATACTACTAACGATCGTAATAGCTCAGGTGGGATGTCGGTCGGGCGTGATATCGGAGTTCCGTGGTTCGCGTCCCGTCTTAGAACCGACTTTTTTCCTTTTTTTTTTCAAATTCCCTTCTTTTGTGAGAAAATCTATTATTTCGAGCCCTTTTTTGATAATTTTGAAAAATAAGAAAAAATTTAATTAAACTAATTGCACTCATGATTTTCATTCAAATAACCAGTTCAGTTTTTTCTATTATGTCAATAAGATCAAAAAATATTATTCATGTAATTTGTATCTAAATGTAACTATAAAAAAATCGAGCAAAGCTCGGTCATCCGGTTACTAGTTTCATAAATCATACAAGATGGATGCAGACCGATTCTGCCTAATTTTATAGCAAGCACTTTCGAAAAGTTCAATTGTTCTGAAATGATATAGTGTGCTTTATTTGACTACTTGGGGGGGAGGGGTGGAGGAAGTAACTTTTTAATCTAATGTTTGTATAATTAATAATTTTGTGTCATCTCTAAGAAACTTGTGTTCCTGTAGGATGGCTACTCGTATTCGTGAGACAAAAGCAATTGATGTCTATTTATAAGACAACCAATTATAAGAAAAAAATTTAGCTTGTTAATAAGTCATATAATTTTATTGGTTTGTAATAACCTATTTATTCGACATTTTATCTTGGCATTGAAAAATCAGCAAACTCTGAAAAAATGTATAGGTAAATTAATATAAAATAAATTAACAAAATAAATTATTTTATTAATATTTATTTACAAAATATGATTACATATTTACTATTATACTCTGTACAACATACCTTGACCTTTTTGACGAATGGGTCTAGAGATGGGAAACGGAAAATATTTAGTAGTGCAAAAATAACCTTTTTATATAGGTACTTGTAACTGTGATGAGATGGTGTGACTGCATGTATATTTTAAACTATACAAAATAAATTAATTCATTCATCAATCAACTTTATTGCACTAGACATATTAAAGCATTGATTTGAGAGGGTTTTTAGGGCAAGGAAGTGTCCGCCGCGCTGCCCTAATGCGTGTTGACAAACTTCACATGTCTTCGAAATATTTTTTTCTTATTCCTCAGTCATGCAGGTTTCCTCACGATGTTTTCCTTCACCGCCGAGCACGTGGTGAATTAGCACTTAAAATTGCAATTAACAATTTCATTGGTGCCGGCGGAGATCGAACCCGGGTTACTCGCGTTCTGTTATATTTACAGCGAGCGTTAACCATCTGAGCTACCACGGCGGTTATTAGGTTATATTGAGTTATAATCAAGGTTGAAAAATAAAATAAAATTTTCTTTTTAAAAAATAGTTTTTAATCGGGAAAATAAGCACAGCCAAGATTCTCATCGTCGGAGTCGTCATTGGAACTTGTGTCATCTACTCCAACTTGAATAATTAATTCGTTTTCAACGAAATTGTAGAAATGCACATCGCGCATATTACTGTCAGACAACACTTCTTCTTTCACGAGTCGAACAACATTCGCCCAGTTTTCAGCGGTCACCTGACCATAAGCTTTTTCCAACAAACGGAGCGTTTTGTTTGCGGTGAAGGGAGGAGATGTTTTGTTGCGTGCTGCATGTCCTGTGAATGAAATAAACGATGAATAAAGTAATACTATTTAATGCAATATATGTTATAGTATTTATGAAAAAATATTTAATGCAAAATTATTACATTATTTATTACGAAAAAAAAGAAATATTTACCCATTTTCACTAAACTTTGATGTGTGCCCATATCAGTTCTATGGCAATATTGACAGTAATAGGGTGGCAATCTGATAACTGTGTGACCACGTTGCTTTGCTGCTTCGTCCAGCAAATACACTGGCACCATTGGTTTGTGTGTGGCCATCAGCCCAAGCAGCTTGCACTTGAGCATTGTCGTATCGGCATTTACGCCCTTTTTTATGGGTCACTCTATAATATCGGATTTTTTATTCGTCGTTGTTCGTAGTTGGAGCCTTATCAAGCTGCGCGGAATGGTAGGATGCATTATCCATTATTATTATATGAGAACCGTCCAAGTTGTCCAACATTTTATAGGATCATTCTGAAAAGTTTAGAAATTCATCTCTTCGTGGTTAGCCTCGCCCCCTTTCCTTCTGGTACTTTTGTGGATGATTGGGTCAAATAGTCGGTTCATGTTTTTATTTTACGGTGTGATTGACGTTCAACCGCGTTTCGTCTAAAAACACACCCTTCTCCCAATCAGAAATATTTTAGCTATTCTTAAAAAATCAAATCTTTTGAGTGCTATGTCGTTCCTTTCCATAAGGATCTTGCGGTTATCTGATTTTTAGTAATGAAAGCCAATTTTATTTAATAGTTTTAACAGCGAGTTTCGACCGCCGTCATATAAACCAGCTTCTCTTAAATGTTTCCAGCAACTTGTCAAGTGTGGATAACTATTTCCTTGAATAATACCCATATATGTGGTTTTGTATAGCCACACATTGAAAACGGTGAATATCGATTGTAGGTTGGATACGCTTTCGCTTTTTATTAGGAGCTTATTCTCTTCATCACCTTCTTTGCTTAATTTTTCAGTCGATATACGTGTTACAATAGCTGATGCAGTTCCCAAAGCGTCAGCTACACGTTGCCGCACTTGAGGCAATGGCAATAAAGGTCCGCCATTTTGACACTTACGCTCAAAATAATCGCGTAAGCGAATTACAAACTCACGCGTTTCACTGTTAAGCACAGTTTTTTTCACCCTTTTAGGCATGGTTAACAAAAGTTCACAAGGAAAACTAAAATTCAACAATAAAAACTTAGTAAAAGTTAAGTAATAACGCAACAAAACAAGAGAACAACAAAGTAGCTTGAGGTTATAATTCAAGAAGAAGAACAAGACACCCAATACAAGGCTGTCGCATTCGTACTAACAGGCCAGGCGGGCGAACGGCGCCAGTGTTGCCAGTGTTGCTAAATCGATAAAAATGTAATATTGCACGAGCGTCCATTGCTTTCAGTTTTTCTATTTAATAAATCTTACTTTGAAGCAATAAAAACCACTAAGATTTTCGGAAAATGCTTGAATCTTTAATACTTTTGGGTTGTGTGTCAATTTTTAACAATTTATAAAATTATTAAAAAAAATGTTATGTTCGTCACGAACGCAAATTTGACATCTGTCAAAAAGACCATGCTATGTTGTATAAAATTATACGAATTTTACCACTAACATTCACATTCTTACGAGCTAAATTGAATGATTGTTTCATTGAAAAATTATCTTCAGCAATTGTATTCCAATTTAAATAATGATTTTTTCTATTTAAAAGGTAACGCTGCCAGGCTTTCCTGTATAATTGGAAAGAAAAAAAAATATTCCCACCTAACGGTGGAAAATATTTTTTATATGACTTTTAAGACGATATTTTAATTGTTACCTTGATTTAATGATATTCCTTACTTGACTCAAAAAGGCTTAAAATTAAATTCATAATAAAAAATAAAAGCCATCTTTAATTAAAAAAGCATAAAATTATTTCCACATAATTATAGCTTTCTAAGTTAGGCCTTTAATTATTTTTCTCTATACACTATGTATCGGCATTGAAATTTTATTCTTTCTTTCCTTAAAGTGTGTAAAAAACTTTTTGTTCTATATATTTTTTTTGTATTTCCTTAGTTTGTTCAAATAAGCAGAGATATATTATACACTAAACATTATTAAGTCCGATCTTTAGAATATAGCAAGTCTGAATTGAAGAAAGACCCATTGTTTCTAATTCGCATAGAATAGTAAGAACAAAAGCGTTTGCTTGAAATTTTAACTCTGTTGACATTTTATTTGTTCCCGTTTTGAGGAATGTTTGAAATCTTTATATTTAATTCCTTGAATATCATCACGAATGCGCAAAATTTGTAATAAAATGTTTATTTCAAGATTTGTATGTACATTACGGCCCGATTACCTACCCAACCACACCACTGAAGTTTTAAGTGCTAACTCGTATTCGGCGTTGAAACAAAATTAGAAAAAGGAAAAAAACGCATTATGGCACCGCAATAGACTCTTCTCCAACCTTTCTTTACAAAATATGGGTGGCAAAAGAGCACACAGTCCACCTGATGGTAAGTTGATGCTGAAGCCCATAGACATCTATCCCTGATGTAGAGGCGTTGTCACTCCTGAGGTTAAAATGGAATTCCTATAATACCTGCAGTAAAATAGGAAATTTTATATAATAGGGTTTTAGTACGTCCTTTACATATTAGTACCAAAATAAAAGACAACAATAGAATTGGAAGTTGCTAAAAACTATACGTATAATTTTATTTATTAAAACTAATTTTACGGATTTTATCGCCTTTAATTATTTGATCTTTAATTCCCGATTTTTCGAGTGCTTTCGAGCATCCATGTCCACGGCGGACTGAGTCGACTGACGTCCCGATATCAGTGTTAACCTGGAGTACCTTCAGCTTTTTAATTATTATTTATAGTCCTATCTACGCCGAATGAATTTACTGTGTCTTAAAGTCTTGCAGTGGTATGCTTAGGTTTAGTTTTAATTTTGTTAATTACAGGTTTCCAATTAGGTGGTAATGCCCAGTGTCCTTCTCTACTGAAATCAGGATGTTTTTAATTTCAATAGCCTCACGTATCATTCTTGGTAGGAATCGATGTTCTTTCGCAAGGATTTGAAGTTTATAAAAACTGATGTAATGGTTGAGGCTGTGTTGGACATGATCACGAACTGCAGACTTCCTGGAACATGCCTACTTGTTAAAGACTGCATCTTAATTATAACTAGGACTGACTATGGGTGCTGAAAAGCACTCGAAACGTCAGAAATTACAAATCACATAATTAAGCGCGATAAAATCCGTAAAAGTAGTTTTAATCAATGTGCAGTGCTCGCGTACAGATAAGAAATCATGATATAATTTTATTGTTATAATTTAAGTCTTTTTTAATTTTTTAATAAAACATAATAACACCATGAAAATTCTAGTATATGTGTAACTATATTTGCAATTACAATTTTCTGCTTCGTGAGGAAGTTATTATAGTTGTTTTTGTTTAACTTTGAACTTTTAAGAGGCCAAAAACATGGCATGTGTTTTTGAAATGACAATATTGTACCGACAAAATTATTAAAGAAAAAAAAATGAAATTATACAAAATCTTTTCATATAAATGTTTGGCCTAATATAAGAAGTCAGGTCTAATACTTGTGACCACCGTTACGTTACATCGCTAGATAAATCATTTCTATTCGTAGAATTATTGTTTTATTTCTAATTTTACCCGTATTGACACTTGTGTGCGCTGCGACGTTGTCTGCCATTGGTTCTCCATGAGTTGACGATTGATGCAATTTTGCAATGCAGAAAGTAAGCAAGGAAGCAATGTTGCTATCCTTGAAAGTCCTTGTAACGATGCGGTGGTATTTCAAGCCGGGACAGTTGCTTGCTCTAGGTATATAAAGCGCAAGTCCGATTGTGCGTGGAGAATTGCTATCATATATAGGCTGGTAGTATTTCTAACATATATAGGCTGGTAATATTGCTACCATATATGAGCTGATGTTGCAAAAACCTCCTAGCAGCTTTGGACTTAATGAAGAGTCGTGTAAAGAGGTTTATTGATGACCTGAATCCGGTTAAAACTAACCTCACCAGTCTCGAACACAGCCGCAAAGTAGCCAGCCTTTCGGTGTTCGACAGGACGCAATTCGGATAGTATGCGCAGGAATTGCATAGCTTAATTTCTCCCTCTCACTTCCACCATTGGTCAACTAGACGTTCAGCCAGTATCCATCCTTTCGTTGTTGACTTACCACGCATTCGAACATCGTACGTCATGCGTACAACAAAGGAGTGGAATAAGTTGCAAGCAAATACAATTACTATGTAGGTGTCTTGAGGACAAGAGTGAATAAGCTTTTGTGCGCTTCACAATCTGAGGCTACATTACCACTTACCATTAGGTGAGATTATAGTTAAGCGCTGGCTTAATATAGTAAAAAAAGTAAAACAAATAAAAAATAAGTTCGCCCACCTTTCCCTCTCTCCTCTGAATCTTTTTAGTGTCATACATAATTTAGAAACGATATCCCTAGGAATCCATACTAGAGATAAATAGAGATACTAGAAATAATTTCGTACATTTTTATAAAAAGCAAATTATTTTTAGATCGTTTTCAAATAAAATGCTCAATACTCGAAAGTGATCTAAAATAGGTAAGTGCGGACAACATCAAAGAATAAGTATTTTACTCTTATTTATTTTTACTCTATTGAAAAGGCGATACAAGATTATATGCCAAGTAAAAACTTTTGACAAGTGTTACGATAAATTATTCTTAATAAGCCGACTTTGAACAGCATTGCTTACGTAGACAATATAATTTCGCGCACCGCAGCTTCAGCTCTCATGAATATATTTTGCTATTATTAAATCTTCCAATTTAGGCAAGTTTCATAATTATTTACGAACTCTGTTTCTGTTGTATTATTAAAGTTGTATGTGAATTTAAAGCGACATTGTTAAGCGTGACATTGTCTTTTTGTAATAATAATAAACACTATACTATAATAATACAGGCACATATATGCTACAAATGTAATACAGGTACATATATACTATAATATGTGAAGAATCGATGCTCCGGGAATTCTGCAGTCTGTTAACAAGTACAGGATCACCTCCGTCACTACATCAGATTTGACTGACCACAAATCCTCGCTAAAAACACCGATTCTTTTCAAGGATAATTTGCGAGGCTATTGAAATCAAAAAACATATTAATTTCAACACATAAAATTTTAGTTTATTTATAGATTTAATACAATTAAATCCCAACCCAAGCATTCAACCGCAAGACTTCAAGAGAAATAAAAGAAGAAATAAAAGCTAATAATTTTAATTTGGACGTAGCCTAGGTTAACTATCACATTGGGACATCGAATACCTCGGCCCCCCTCATCCCGTGACCATGGGTACTTACTGTAAGGTGCACGAAACATCGGGAATATAAAATAAGTTAATATCCTCGATAAAATCCGTTAAAACTAGTTTTATATAAATGTGTTCTAGTGTTCGCGTAAATATAAGAAATCATACATTACTACAAGTATCATTTGAATTAGTTTTTTAACCTTACTTAAGTTAGAATTTCTCAAACCCGTAAGAGTCCTCTCTCATAGTTAGGAGGATTTTTCGTAATTTCTGCCTTCGTATTAAACACCTACATGATACAAACGAGCACACAGTCCACCTGATGGGAAGTGGTTGCAGCGGCCCGTAGACATCTACATCAATACTCGGATACAAATCAGAATGCACATGCGTTGTCACACATAAGGACTAAGATGGAATACCTCGTTTCCATTAAAAAGGGTCTCCGGTTCGGTAGGTAAACTAGGTAAACTCACCATACGAAACACAGCCGCATTAGGCTACTATTTTACGCTGGTATTGTGTGAGAGCGTGGTCCTTCCCCGGTCGAGCCGACTCATTCGTGGTACAACTATACTACTAATATAACCGCAGCATGGCTCTACGACGTTTAACCGAAGCCGTAAGATTTTCGACTAAAATTATATTTTATTAATTGAAGTAGGGCGTAGCTTATGCATAAAAATACATCCCTATCACATTCCGTAAATCACAGATAAGACAGATAAGACATACAAGCCATGAATGTCGAAAGCCTCCAATCGTGAGCAGTATAAACATCGTCGATTCGCCAGCCAAATGTGGTGACTACAGCTAATCCTTTTCCTATATGAGAGACCCCAGTCCAGGAGTAGACTTCATAGAAGCAGATGAACCAGAAGAAGATTATTTACCTGCGGATATTACCGGCCTGAATTAATGATTTCCACGTGGTGATTTACATTTGAATCTTATCATATAAAATCTGAAAATATTAATCTAATTTATTCAAAAACAAAAGTCTTTTTTATTAATTAAAAAATGAGGGTTAAGAGTGCATTGACAAAGTTAATATTTGTCTATTTTACGAGTATGCTCCTGAGGATACCAAAATTTCACACTTTCATTAGAAATTAAAAATATCATCATAATCATATGAAATATTTTTATTCATTTGAAATTAACGTATGCTTACATCGTATGTGATTTATTTCGATTGACATTTTACATGACTGCTAATTTATACATGCGTACATACACATACGTTATTACATTAAAAATTATCATTTCTATTCTATTTCAAACGTTTCTCAGCTTTTATGCTGTATATATTTAACATGCTTAATGTAACGGAATAAGGAAACAAACATTTGTCACCGAGATAACCACATCGTGAACATTCACAGGTGTATTATGTCTAAAAAGTTACTACGTAAAAATTTATGCGGATATAAAACTACCAAATATTGAAAATGTTTATCGAGAAGGAGTACTAAAACGAAGGTACATAAGATAAACATAATATTTTATAGACTTCCCGTAAATATTTTCGAAATATAATCCTTTTATTGTAAATTTTATAATAATACTGAACTGCAGTTTTCGATAAAACCTCCTAATATTTTATTGAAACAGTAAAGACTCAATAGGGCCTAATAATAAGGTAATTGCCTTCTCGACGTGTTACAGATTTTTTAAAGGTTGTCATGTATATGCTTTTAAAAACACCATTTTAAATCAATTTCATAAATTTTTACAGTGTCTGCCACTACAGCGTCACGCGGCAGCTTTTGCTGTCGCACGGACGTGCCGGATCAAACGGGGGGTACCACAATTCCTCTCGCAAAAAAACTGCTAGGGGCAAGCGGAGCAACAACACCAAGGCGACCCCTGCGCGCTATCCGTGAATTTTGCAACATCAGGGGACTTCATTCCAACCTTAACGCTGTTTACTACCATCTGGAGGCAGCGAAGCCGGCCTTGCTCTTTTTAACCGAGACTCAGGTGTCATCTCCGGCCGAAACTTCATATTTCTCCTACCTGGGGTACAAATTAGAACATTCCCTTGTGCCACGGGCTTGGGTTTGCGTATACGTCTGAGAGGACGTCTGTTCTCGACGCCTCGGCAGTCTTGAAGGTTCGGACCTGTCCATCTTTTGGCTACGCATAGTTAGCGATGACCATCCCTGCGTCTACGAATGCCTCTATAGGTCCCATAGTGGTAATACCGAAACAGACCAACCCCTTGACCACGTTCAAATGGCTATAGATTCCGTGCTATAGCAAATCCGCGTAGATCGTGACCCTTGGCGATTTAACGCCCACTACGCCGAATGGCTCGGTTTACGTTCAACCGATCAAGCGGGGAGATCCGTTTATGACTTTGCTTTGGCATATGGTCTGACTCAACTAGTTGCTGCACCTACGGGGATTCCAGATGTGGATCATACACCTTCCCTGTTGGACTATCTGCTGACCTCTCATTCGGATAGATATCAGGTTTCCGTCGACGCCCCTTTAGGCTCGTCGGACGTTTGTCTTCTCCGGAGTGTGGTGCCAGTCACATTAACGTCGTGGTTGCAGGCTGCTGCCGTGTTTGGCACTATAGTTCGGCTGACTGTTATGGGATACGGTCTTTTTTTCATTCTAAATTTGGGGGCGGGTTTACTTCTCGCCGGACGATTCTAGTGTTGTTCCTGATTCTATCGCTGATGTAGTACTTCAGGGTATGGAACTTTTTATTCCCTCCTCTGTGGTGCTCATCGGAGTCAGATCCCAGCCATAGTTTGGTCGCTCTTGTAAAAGTGAATCCCGCTATAAGCAGGAGTGCTACCGGGCCTGTGCTGACGCATCAATGTCTCGAGATGTAAACACCAGCTCTCTCAAAAAGAAGTATAGTTCTGCCTCCAGGTCCTTCAAAAGAGTCATTGCCAAGGCAAGGTATGAACATATCAGCAGAATTGGCGAGAAGCTAGTTCGCCTTCCTTTGGGAACCCGTGCATTCTGGTCTCATGCCAAGGCTGTCTAAGGGAACTTCTGTCAGTCATCTCTACCATCTCTGCATAGAGAGGACGACTCACTAGCCCATGCCGTAAAGGATAAAGCCGATCTGTTAGGCTCTCTTTGCGTCCAACTTAGCTCTCGATGACGGCGGGAACACACCACCGACCATCCAGCGATGTGAGTGCTTCAAGCCGGAGGTGCGGCTTATACAGCACTCGGTTCGCAAAGCACTCATCTCCCTGTTTAGGCAACTTAAATACATATTTACTGGTGATATACAAAAGTGTTACCGACAAATATCAATAAATGAAGAACAACGCCATCTACGAATGATATTATGGCGAAATGACGAAACTCAACCTCTTCAGTTGTGGCAATTAAATACGCCGACAAACGGGACAGCCTCGGCACCTTATTTTAGTACTCGATGTCTTTTGCAATTAGCACTTGAATGCCAGGACCTGTTAATAGCTGATTTCATTAAAAGGGATTGCTACGTGGACGATTTATTAACGGGTGCGGACAACGAAGATAATTTATCTCGCATATATAAAGACGTCATCAAGGTGTTTGATTCTGGCTGTTTTCTCTTGCATACATTTTGTAGCAATTGTCCTCAAATATTTACCGACTATGCAGCGTATGAGTCACTCGACTTAACTAAACAGGCAAGCGTGTAAGGCGTACGCTGGACATCGGACAGCGATAATTTTACGTTTGGCATATGTCTAAATCAAAACGATGATAAAATCTCGAAAAGTCAAATTCTATACAATACGTGTAAAATATTCGACACTTTAGGTCTTAAAAGTGCTTGTACAGTACACTCAAAGTCTTGTTACAAAATTTGTGGCAACTCAAGCTAAGTTGGGATGAGGAAGTATTTAAAAACATAAAAAAGTCTTGGGTAAAGTTGACTGACGGTTTAAATACGCTGCTTTTAGCGTGGGTGCCAAGCATGTTTAATGCCAATCTTCGGTTGTTTATGAGCTCCATTGTTTCGTAGACACCTCGAAAGAGACCGACGCAGCGTGCGTGTACGCTCGCACATTAGACGAATCAAAACACGTAGGTAACTAAGTAGTCTGACTACTTTACGCAAAGACCCGTGTAGCTCCCTTAAAACCCATAACTATCCCGCGTCTTGAGCTATGTGCAGCGCTACTGGGAGCTCGCCTTGTTAACAAGGTCAGTCACGCTCTCCGCTGTACTATAGACAAAAATACATTTTGTTCAGACTTCACTATAACTTTAAACTGGATAAAGACACAACCGAAGTTACTTAAACATTTGTTTGTAACCTAATAAATGAATTAACGTCTGGACACGCGTGGAGTCATATACCTACGGAAATTAATCCAGCGGATAGGCTTCCAGAGGTGTGACTCAGACATGTCTTCTTAATTCTTCACTGTGGTGGGTAGGGCCATCTTTCATGAAAACTGTTGAAGCTGAATGGCCGCAGAGTCCGAACACAAAGATATCTTTGCCGGAAATTAAAGTTTTGCAAACAAATATAAATAATGACACACAAACACAGCACATATACATTGAAAATTACTCAAGTGCATCCAAATTAAAGATAATATTTGCCTACATATACCGGTTTACACACATAACAAACGATGAAATCAAATGGTCTCTTAAAAAAAATTGAAATTAAACAGTCACTTACTTACTTAATTAAAATAGCTCAATCTGAATCATTTGGTAATGAAATAAACCTAATAAAAAACAATAAAAAACTTACCTCAACTACTCTGCTTCTGTTGTCTCCTTATCTCACTGGCGGTGTGCTGAGGCTCGGTGGTCGGCTCAACAACACAGAGCTTTACTCGAAAATCGAAAACATAGGGGGGAGGACCTTAGCACGTAAGATAGACCTGCACTTGATTTAGAGCCAAAGTCATGGAACCGTTGATCATTCATTTGAAGACTAGTCGAGTCACTCAAAATTGTCCCTTCCAAATATGTGGTATTGATTTCGCCGGCCCTCTCCAAATTTCAACTAAAATTGGACGCGGAAATCGAATCTCGAAATGTTACTTGTGCCTTTTCGTTTATTTTTGTGCCAAGGCCGTACAATTGGAGGTCGTCAGTGATCTCAGCACAAACGCGTTCATATCTTGCCTTATATTTTAATGGCATTAAAATAAAAATAATTTTTGTTTGGCTAAGAATTTTTAAATAAGTTTTGTTTGAAATCATGGAGTTCTTTTTAAAATTTAATAATTTGTTTATTGATCAGCATTAGGTTTTCGTCGCATTTGAAGTTGGTTGCATCCCTGTTCAGCACCTAAAATTACCCCTAGAAAGGTGACGGTCACTGTTTGGTGGTATAGACCCGACTTGATTCATCACAGCTTTTTATCAACCGAGTTGAGCAATTACTGTAGATGTATTCTGTGAAAAACTGAAGACAGTAATGGAGAAGCTCGCAGGTCTCCAACCAGCTTTGGTCAATCACTCATCCCCGCTGCTCCTGCACGACAATGCACAACCTCATACTGCACAGCAGATGGTCTCCAAGTTACAAGAGTGGGTTTGGAAGCTCTGCGTCATCTGTCATATTCACCAGATATTAATTTGGATAACTTTAATTTTTTCCCTTTTCTAAATTAAAGTTAGCTATTATCTAAATTTTTACCTGTTATTACCATTTTTGCAGATGCTATAAATACATAACTTGAAAGTATATTTTCTTTAGTCTTTAAAAATAACAGTGGTAAAATGTAAGCAGTATATGAAATCAATTTTCCTTTACATATATTATGTGGAGTATTCTAACAAGCATTCAAAATTGAACAAGGCTTTTCTTATACTTTTGTTTGCCAGCTAAAACAATCTTGAATTTATTCACCCTTTGGTGTATCGCATTTGATTCCGAACACTTTCCTTTGAATAGTAAATCTGGACCATTTATTTAAATTAGAAAGAAAACGTGGAATATCTTTTATCCAAACTTGCAACACTTTAACTTCATATTATACTTACCTTTACAAAAAGTTACAATGATTATACGGATTAACCGCTAATGATAGATTGTGTTGGCGACGCGTCTATAAGAATATTTTAATTTATTAGTTAACCGATTACGAACAGCTTCTAAAAACAAATTATCGAGCAATAATATTCTAATAAGAAAACACTTAGTTGAATCTTAAAGAAATATCGAATTAATGATTTGAAGGTCTTGGGTTCGATTCCCAGGCCGGACTAGTTTGTCCTTTTCTTAGTAATATTTTCTTAATAAATTCATATAGTGAATTTTTAAGATTTAAATTATGTTTCCTGGTTCAGTTCCCCGGTTGAAATCACCTTTCCAATAATGTTAATTTAAAGGAATATTATAATAAAGTTAGAGACCAGGATTTGTTCCCCGGTCGAAATGATCACTTTGTGTATAAATAGAATTAATGGAAATTAATTGCATAAGTATTGTCTTATATGAGTTTGATACGTTTTGTATGAAAACAAAATTTCAATTTTCAATGTTTGATTCATGAAATATTTTGTCTATGTTATCTGATAAGAGACATGATAACTGATAAGAGTCTGATTGGAAATAATCTCCGACCTTTGAGAGTCGTGAAGAATCAGTTGTTCACCTAGTATTGGTGGATAGCCGTGTGTGCTAAATTTGCCATTTTTGCCGACAATTGAAAGTCGTGTGAGAATTGGTTTTTCAAATAGCGTGTGAAAAGGACACAACGGAACTCGGAAAATAATAAACAGAAGGGAGGAATCGAGGCTTCTCTCGATCCAGCCTCCTATCACGCCTACGTTGGGTTCGGGAACAACGTATGTGATCTCCGCAACGGAGTAACACACTAGGGCGATAACCTCTTCCTTTTCAGCAAGTAGGTTCAGACGGGGATTACGGGTCTTCCGAAGTCGTCCCGGTCCCGACGCCTTAATTCTTCGATGTGGACTGTATAACTTAAAGGATCTTGGGAATGAAACAGCAATTATCTTCAAACCGTTCCGTGAGAGAGTAATCACTTTTCCCTACACTTTTTCTTCTTGACTGCTGGTTTTCACTTTTCCCGAAGGATTTTCTTGTTTTCCGAACTATTTTCCCGAACTATCTTCTTCCCCGAACGAATTGCAATAAAACCCGTTCACTAAGCTACCCCCAGAGCTATACGCGAAAGTGAGCCGCGCCATTCGCGTGCCTGCGCAACTTAACAACATGAATTTGTACTATTACTCTCTCACGTTTCACTTAATTTCTTTATTCACATAAATCACACATAAATACAAGTTATCTATTTAGATAGCACAAAACAATATCTACACCATGATATACATTATATCTTCATATTACAAAAAACCTTTTATTTATTAAACGAAAACCACCTATTTTACTCACAAGTTCGAAACCGAATTTTCTTAAATATTTAACGCAGAAAGTTAAAACAATGTTTCCTACTTGAATTTATACATAAGTTAACTAATACAATAGTTTAATTTACATTTTCTCTATTTATTTCACTATTTAAAACACTTTTAAATTTCTTATACAAAACTATCATTATTTCACTTATACACAGGAATTTTCACATAAAAATAACACAGAATTCACCTTTTTAGCACGTACAATCAACCTGAAATAGTTTACAAGTCATTTTTACATAAATTGCTGAAATTTCAAACATTTTAAATTTTTACATATTCGGCCTCCTAAGGGCGTGGTCAGCGTGCTTCCGTGAACTCACACTATTTGAACAACTAACTTTGCACGGCTCTCGACTATCAGAAAAAATGAAAGTCTGAAATACACTTAATTTTAACAATATTAAATAAACAAGTGTTTCTACATAATTTTCAAACAGTAGGAAACTATTTCTGATAAGATTCTTACTTGTTATCATGCTTCTTATCAGATAACAATACAAGTGAATGTCCCCATTAATCAATTATAACAAATAGGCATTTGTTTTCGTACAAACGTATCCTACTTATACAAGACAATACTTATGCAATTAATTTCCTTTAATTCTGTCTATGCACAGAGTGATTATCTCGACCGGGGAACCAATCCGATCTTTAACTTCACTTTAATATTCTTATGAATTTACATCATTAGAAAGATGATTTCAACCGGGGAACAAATCCGGTAACATAATTTATATCATAAATTCCTTGCGAATTTATTAAGCGATATTACTTAGGACAACGAATAAACTACTCCGGCCTGGGAGTCGAACCCAAGACCTTCTTATCATTAATTCGACATTTCTTTAAGATTTAACTAAGCATTTTCTTATCAGAGCGTCGTGGCTCGATAATTTGCTTTTTATAACTATGCGTCATCGGTTGATTTAATAAACTGAAACATTCTTATAGGCGCGTCGCCAACAATCTCCCCCCCGTGCGTTAGCACCATCATTTGGGAGGCGTCGCGGGTACCAGGACTATTATTCTGGATGTAGGTCTCCTCAAGATACCTGTGCTAGTAATGACGTCAACCACTCTGGTGTGACCGTCTGGTCCCGGTAACGTTCTACTAATTTTTCCTTTTGGCCACGTATTTCGTGGCAACGAATGATCTATTATCAAAACAATATCGCCTTCTTTAGGTTCCATGAACTTTCCGTTATTAACTGTTCGCGGTATTAAGGTAGGCATGTATTCCTTCAGCCACCTTGTCCAAAAATGGTCGGCTAACCTCTGTGCAGCTTTCCAATTGAGTTGACCCGTCAGATGCCGCTCTAGAAATAATCCAGGTGGTCGATCACCACATGAGCGTCCCAGAAGAAAATGATTGGGTGTCAAACCCTCTTCAGGACTATCCATACTGAATGTTACCAGAGGCCTGGAATTTACCGTATGCTCTGCTTCTAAAAGTAACGTATGTAGAACCTCCTCTCGTGGGCTCTTTTCCTTGAGCGTAGCGGTCAACGCAATTTTAATCGACCTTACTAACCTCTCCCAGGCGCCACCCATGTGCGGTGCTCCCGGAGGTATAAATTTCCATTTAATGTATTTCTTAAATGACTCATTTTTCATGCCTTCATGGCATTCTTCGCATGCTTTCAATAATTCCTTATTCGCAGCTTTGAAATTTGTCCCGTTATCGCTGTATATAACGGTTGGTTTTCCTCTTCTGGCGATAAATCGCCTTAACGCCATTATCATTGACGCTGGTGTCAATGAGGCTGCTAATTCCAGATGTACTGCTCTGGTAGTCAGACACGTGAATAAAACACCCCAACGTTTTTCGTGTCGCCTTCCTATAGTCACACTCATAGGACCGAAATAATCCACAGCTGAGCATGTAAAAGGTGGCTCATGATGAGCTATTCTCTCCAGAGGAATATTTCCTTGTGGCACGTTCTGCGGCTTTGACCTGTATGTCCTGCACCACTGGCAATGATGTGACACACTACGTACTACATTACGTAAGTTCAAGACGTAAAATTTCTGGTTCACCTCATTCATCACCGTCTGGTGATTGGCATGTCCAAAATGATGATGAACTTCTCTAATCATCATTTTAACGATTTCATGTTTACCGTCTAATATGACAGGTTTTCTACTTTCCTCGGTCAAATTAGACTTGAAAGGTAAACGTCCATTTAAACGGAGTAAGTTATCTTCTCCTATTTCCATAGATAATTTACTTAAGCGTGAACTTCTTTCAACGCTTTTGCCTGCTTTCAAGCACTTTATTTCCGAATAAAAACATTCGTCTTGAACGAACTTCCAAATTAAGAATTCCGCTTTTTTCAAGAGCGCTATGTCCAACGCGCCGTCGGGTCCTTTAACCGACTTTGCTAAAACTTTGTTGCAACACATAACCGACTTTTCGGTTGCGTCGTCGGGTCCTTTAACCGACTTTCTTAAACTCTTGAATTTTTCTACCGCTTGTAAGGTGCGTGTAGTTGCCCCAAGGAATTTCTTAAAGCTGCTAAATCGTCCGTAGTCGGGTAGACTTAACGGTTCTTGCTTTCTTAACGCATTTACGCCCTTTGGCGATTTTTCTTCACCTGTTTCTAAGTTTTTTATGGTGTCCACTTGTTTGGGCCATAAATCAGGACTTTTCCTGAGGAATTCAGGTCCTTGAAACCAGCGATGACTTACATCGAAGGTGGAAGGGAAATTTCTAGTGGCGTCGTCTGCCACATTTTGTGACGTTGGAACCCATCGCCATTCACATGGCTTACTGTGATCTTCGATCTCAGCCAATCGATGAGCAACGAATGGTTTAAAAGCGCGAGGATCTGACTTAATCCACGCTAATACTGTACGTGAGTCTGTCCAAAATACTCTCTCGGACATCTCGTACTTGCTCTCTTCACTAACCGAGGCAGCCAGTCTGCTGCCCATAAGAGCTGCTTGCAATTCAAGCCTTGGAATCGAAATTGGTTTCAATGGCGCTACTCTTGCCTTTGCGGCGATCAGCGTAATCCGCCTTCTTCCTTGCTCGTCCGTGGTGACGTAATACACCGCGGCGGCGTATGCTTTTTCACTAGCATCCGTGAATGTATGCAACTCTCCCTTGCCGATGCCTTCAGCAACGGGTCTAGGTACTTCTAAATGACCTAATTTCTTCACTTCCGATATCCATTTACAAAATAACACGTGTAATTCGTGTGAAACTTCTTCATCCCAAGAGATGCCTGTCCTCCATACTTGCTGGATCAACGACTTCCCTTGAATCGTTATGGGTGATGCGAGTCCCAAAGGATCGAAAACTGACATCGCAGCGCTAGTTATCTCCCTCTTCGTAGGCGGTCGCAAACCTTCCATCACCTCTTCCGGGGTGCTACGAAGACTTGTGGAGAAACTTATTATATCCCGTTTGATATTCCAAATCAAACCTAATGTGCGCTCTGTGTGCTCTTTATCTCCCAGCGAAGCACTGTCGCTCTTATATTTATTTTCCATTTTACTTAAAACTTCGGGTCGGTTGCTAGCCCATCCCCTCAGTTGGAAAGAAGCATGCTTATGTAATTTGTACATATCGTTTACTATCCTTTCGGCCGTCGTCACGTCGGGAAATGCCTGTAGATAGTCATCCATATAAAAATTGCTTTCCGTAGCGGAAGCTGCTTCTGGATAGATATGTGCGTTGTCCTGCGCATTCCTATTCTTTACATATATAGCAATGCAAGGTGATGATGCCGCTCCAAATATGAGTGACGTCATTCTATACTCTTCCGGTGGCGCGTCACGATTGTGCCGCCATAAGAATCGAAGGCTATCCCTGTCTTCATCCCGGATTTTCACTTGCAGGAACATTTCTTTAATGTCTGCCATTACTGCGACGCTTCCTTCTCTGAATCGTAGCAGAACTCCGAACAACGACTTCAATAAGTCCGGTCCGGTTAACAATGCATCGTTGAGACAACGTCCGCCCGTCTTTGCGGCGGCGTCGAAAACTATCCTTATTTTCTTCTTTTGTGGGTGAGTCACTGCGAAGTGAGGAAGGTACCACGTACGTGGGGAAATGGAAATATGGTTCGCTTTCTCTGCGTAACCGTTAACGATGAGATTTTCAATTTGCTTCTCGTATTCCTTCTTCAACTCGCTATTTTTGTCGAGCTTTTTCTCAATATTAAACAGGCGACTTTCAACCTGCGCTCTATTCGACGGCAAGCACTCATTGTCTGTGCGCCATAACAAAGCAGTCTCGTACCTATTATTAGGTATACGACGTACCGTTTTGTTCAAAATACTTAATGCTCGTTCTTCTGGGTCGTTCACGGGCTTTCTAGCCGATACTCCCAGATATTCCAAGCTAAAATAATCCTTGATTAATTTATCCATATCTTCCTCCTTCTTGGTGGAAATGTGGTTAACAATCTTGATCGGTTTAATGCCACCCGATATGTGACCATGCAAAACCCACCCGAGTTTGGTGAGCGATGCTACAGGTAGGTTCTTACCTCCTGAAATTAATTCACGAGTAACTATGAGATGCCAATTGTCCTGACCAATTAATATGGTAGGTTTGGACCTCTCATACATCAACTCATCCTTAATCGGTGTCAAATGAGGACACCGTTGCAATAATTCTCGGCTTACCGACTGCGGAGAAAGGTTAAGTGACTTAATTGTTTGTACACTTATCTCTTCTAAGTCGCTCGAGTAAATGCCTTTTATCTTAATGTTTAAGCGATACGAACTGTCGTCGTTAATTCGCTTTCCTCCCACGGCTTCGATACGTAATCCCTCTTTACGTCCGCGGGGCGCTAATTTCTGAGCCATACACTCCTCTATGAGTGTCATGGTCGATCCCTCATCCAGAAGAGCTGTTGTCTTGACCTTTCCTCTAGGTCCATACAACTCGACCGGTATAATCTTTAAGTATGCACATGCCAGTGCATTTACTGTACTAACAGTTGTAATCTGAGCCTCTTTACCCCCCTCGTCCCCTTGTGGCGAGGTTTTTTCATTGGGGTATCGGTGTAGCATTCGATGATGTGACATTCTACATCCCTCTACACCACATTTTTTCGCTTTGCACTCTAACCTCCTATGGTTAGGTGACAAACATTGGAAACATACTTTCGCCTTTTTAACCGCTTCCCATTTCTCGTGAATATTCATGTCCTTAAACTTGTAACAACTCACTATAGAGTGCTCCTTGTTGCATATAACACACTTATGTGTTACCCGACTTACAGGCTTATCCTGGGTTGCCATAACCACTTGTCGGTTGTGCCCTTTACTATTTCGGCGTTCTAAACGCTCGCTCGATTTACTTCGGCGCATACAGCGCTCGCTCACGGCACATCTGCGTACACCTCCCTTTGCGGTGTGTACAGTTTGCTTCCTGAATTCAGGACGCTTCCTTTTTTCAGGCGCATTTTCATTGTTTAAGGACGCTCCAAATTGTTCACTCAATAAATTTAAAAACTTGGCCATCTTCTGTAACTCTGGCTCCAAAGGATATTGAGCTCGATATTCAAACCATTTAAATTTAATCATAGTTCCGAGCTTCTCCACTATGCGGCTCACTAACTCCGGTGAGTACAAATACTGTGGTTGATTCAACGCTTGTATCGTGGCAACCACGTTCGTAATACGACTTGCAAAAGATCCTATATTCCGGCAATCTTCTGCCAATCTTGGCATACGCTTTACATTCTCGATTTCGGATAGAATGAGCATCTCAACCCTACCGAATCTTCTTTCGAGAGCGTTCATTATTTCTTCCGGTTCACACAAAGTAAACAACAACGACTTAACCGCTTCCTTAGCGGTGCCCTTTAATGCCCTCCTAAGGCGTGCGACATTTTGCACCCCTGAAAATTGACTTCTCGTGTCATCAAACACCGTTTTGAAAATAATCCATTCACCCGGGTCTCCATCGAACACCGGTAATTCCTGGAGGAAATGAAGCTGGGAAGACTTATCTTTACCAGCTATTTTTATTGCACTCACAATCGCTTCGGTCAATTCTGACACCTCACTCGCGTGTGTTTTCTGTGCATTTCCTTGGTTGCGCTCGATCTCCGCCCCTTTGCGGCGTGATCCTTTACACGCTTCCTTATCAGTAACATCGGGTTGTGCTACACTAACCGGCGCGCTCATTATGGTCTGCTGAACCCAACTCCTTACGAAAGGTTCCACCTGAGTATTCCGCTCTTCATCATCCTCACTCGAGTCGATCTCCTCTTCTCGGTTGAGTCGTGCCAACTCCAATTGAGACTTGGCCAAGGCAGCAGCTGCCTGTGCTCGTTCGAGCTCTGAGCGTTCGAATTTAATCCGCGCCTCTAATTCGGCTTTCAGCCTCGCCGATCGCGATGACCTACTACCTCTTTGTGACCCTTTATCACTAGTGTGCCCGATTACTGTCCTTGACGATGGCGCTTCTTCGGTCCTTTGACCTACTTTTTCGACCACCGTTTCACTCCTGGATATAACGGATTGTTGTGCGGTACTGGCCTGCGTACCACTGGTGTCCGTCCTGTTGCTTGTCGTTGCCACGGACGTCCCCGTGTCCCACGTGCATGTGGACGTGTCTGTGGTGGCTCCACTTGAAGGAGTTGCTCCATTTGACGCAGTAGCTGTGGTCGTTCCAGATGATTCCGCTTCTTTAGCCTTTCTTGAGAGCCCTGTCCTTGTCCTGCTCCCTTCGCTTCTCCCTGTCTGGTCTTGTGCTTTCTTCATCTTGCAGGAAGGTGATTGTTGGCCTACGGTCCCTAACTGTCCCTACGGTCCCTACAACCCCTTACCTACAACCCTTCTACACCCCAACCTAACACCACTACCCCTCCCCCCCCTTATCTCCCAACCCTACAACCACCCTAACAGCCCTAACAGCCCTATCAATCCTGAACGGGGCCTACCGAGGTGAGCCGTCCAGGGATGGAGTCGTGCAGGAATGGAATGGAGGAAAGGTTTAGGAACTGTCCCGCCAAGGAATATGACGAAACAGTCGAGCGGTAGTGCAAGCGCAGTCTCGCTCGAGAGAACTGCTCCACCCGAAGGTGTTATGCCAGAGCCCAACCGTTTGGCACCGTTAGGTGGTCGGGATGTATGCTGTGCTCGCCGCCCAGTTGCCGGTGACGCCTCGTCCAAGCGCCCTCCTCCGGCCGCGATGCAGTCAGGTGCCCACGTGCACCCTCGCCCGGCAGCAGCAGCGGTGGATGCTTCTTGCACCCTGATGACCCGACGGGAAATGCCGGACACGGTCGTCCGACAGGAAATGCCAGACACGATCGTCTGACAGGAAATGCCGAGCACGTTTGCCCGACAGGAAAATGCCAAGCCCTGCTTGGCCACGATGAGTGCCTTCACAAGACACCTGCGCCCGGCTGCGATACGTGCCCCATGCGAGCACACGCTCCAAGCTGCAATCCCGGTTTTCTTTCTTCCGGTAGTTCCAGGTCCCGTCCTTCAGCGCTGACGTCCTGGTCTTCTGGCCTTTGGTCCTATTGCTTCAGCTCAAACCTCCGGCTTCCTTCGGCTGCTGATCTTCACTCGGCTTCCGAAGGTCTTCTTTTTCCACAACCAGCAGTCCACAGCTGGTTCCTTGATCCAGCTGGCGGGGTTCGGGTGGTCTTTAATCCGGCTCCGAAGGTCCAATTGAAAAGGACACAACGGAACTCGGAAAATAATAAACAGAAGGGAGGAATCGAGGCTTCTCTCGATCCAGCCTCCTATCACGCCTACGTTGGGTTCGGGAACAACGTATGTGATCTCCGCAACGGAGTAACACACTAGGGCGATAACCTCTTCCTTTTCAGCAAGTAGGTTCAGACGGGGATTACGGGTCTTCCGAAGTCGTCCCGGTCCCGACGCCTTAATTCTTCGATGTGGACTGTATAACTTAAAGGATCTTGGGAATGAAACAGCAATTATCTTCAAACCGTTCCGTGAGAGAGTAATCACTTTTCCCTACACTTTTTCTTCTTGACTGCTGGTTTTCACTTTTCCCGAAGGATTTTCTTGTTTTCCGAACTATTTTCCCGAACTATCTTCTTCCCCGAACGAATTGCAATAAAACCCGTTCACTAAGCTACCCCCAGAGCTATACGCGAAAGTGAGCCGCGCCATTCGCGTGCCTGCGCAACTTAACAACATGAATTTGTACTATTACTCTCTCACGTTTCACTTAATTTCTTTATTCACATAAATCACACATAAATACAAGTTATCTATTTAGATAGCACAAAACAATATCTACACCATGATATACATTATATCTTCATATTACAAAAAACCTTTTATTTATTAAACGAAAACCACCTATTTTACTCACAAGTTCGAAACCGAATTTTCTTAAATATTTAACGCAGAAAGTTAAAACAATGTTTCCTACTTGAATTTATACATAAGTTAACTAATACAATAGTTTAATTTACATTTTCTCTATTTATTTCACTATTTAAAACACTTTTAAATTTCTTATACAAAACTATCATTATTTCACTTATACACAGGAATTTTCACATAAAAATAACACAGAATTCACCTTTTTAGCACGTACAATCAACCTGAAATAGTTTACAAGTCATTTTTACATAAATTGCTGAAATTTCAAACATTTTAAATTTTTACATATTCGGCCTCCTAAGGGCGTGGTCAGCGTGCTTCCGTGAACTCACACTATTTGAACAACTAACTTTGCACGGCTCTCGACTATCAGAAAAAATGAAAGTCTGAAATACACTTAATTTTAACAATATTAAATAAACAAGTGTTTCTACATAATTTTCAAACAGTAGGAAACTATTTCTGATAAGATTCTTACTTGTTATCATGCTTCTTATCAGATAACAATACAAGTGAATGTCCCCATTAATCAATTATAACAAATAGGCATTTGTTTTCGTACAAACGTATCCTACTTATACAAGACAATACTTATGCAATTAATTTCCTTTAATTCTGTCTATGCACAGAGTGATTATCTCGACCGGGGAACCAATCCGATCTTTAACTTCACTTTAATATTCTTATGAATTTACATCATTAGAAAGATGATTTCAACCGGGGAACAAATCCGGTAACATAATTTATATCATAAATTCCTTGCGAATTTATTAAGCGATATTACTTAGGAAAACGAATAAACTACTCCGGCCTGGGAGTCGAACCCAAGACCTTCTTATCATTAATTCGACATTTCTTTAAGATTTAACTAAGCATTTTCTTATCAGAGCGTCGTGGCTCGATAATTTGCTTTTTATAACTATGCGTCATCGGTTGATTTAATAAACTGAAACATTCTTATAGGCGCGTCGCCAACAGCGTGAGTTCATAGCCGCGCGAGGTCAAAATTAGTAGAAATTTAAATATTCTCAAATTTCAGCAATTTATGTAAAATTGACTAGTAAAATATTTTAGATTGACTGTATGGGCAAAATAGGTGAATTCTGTGTTATTTTTATGTGAAAATTCCTTTGGATTAGTGAAATATTGATACTTTTGTGTAAGAAATTTAAAAGTGTTTATATAGTAAAATGTATAGGAAAAATGTAAATTAAACTATTGTATTAGTTAAGATAATTATGATTTCAAGTGAAGAACATTGTTTCAACCTTATATGTTGGATATTTAAGAATTCTAACTTAGTACATATGTTGTAAAATAGGCATATTTTGTAGAATAAATAAAAGGTTTTTTGTGATATAAAAATGTAATGTATATCGTAGTATAGATATTTTTTTGTACTATCTTTATAAATAAAATGTATAAATGTATGTCTTATACAAATAAAGATATTGGGCAAACCGTGAGAGAGTGATAGTACAAATTGATGTAATTAAGTGGCGTAATCGCACAGAGGGCGCGGCTCTCTTTCGCGTATAGCTTTGTGGTAGCTCAGTAAACGGGTTTCCTTACAAATCGTTAAGGATCACGTGGGGTGTGCGTTATTTGTAGTTAGCAGTGGCTGCAAATGACCGCCGGTACGTACTCCGCCGATCGTTGAGTCCCGTGATTCCGTGAGGCGTCGAGGTCACTGGCCCCTAGGTGATTCTTGGCACTTTATGCGTTCCGTGCATTCCGTGCCCAGTCGCGCATTAAAGTACCACCTCTGCACTTCCCCCAACCCTTTTGGTATAAAAGGGGTAGGCAGTGCCCAATGTGATTACGCCAACTTAATCATCCTAACCACCCGCGTCGCGCATTATTATTGCCGATCGGCTGGATATAGACAGGGCCGTAAATTAGATTATTGGCTCATTAGGTAGGTACCATCATGTCCGATAAGAACAAGGGGGAGCGACCACCGAGAACCAGAAAACCACCGGACCGTCCTAGTGTACTGGATCGACCAATCGCGTACCGCAATATCTTTCATCCGGAACGGACTCGAGTAGTGTCCTCCTACTCGCAGATCCCAACCAGGAAACCTTCTTCACCGGGCAAGGAGCCCGCACCGAGGGTCGCGCTCTCGCCCATCGTACCTGAAGTTACGACTGGGCGTGAACCGTTCCCCAAACATCAGCGGGCCAAGAAGACGCTGAGAAGGCATACTCCACCCGAGACAGCAGCATCCCTACAGGAGAAGAGGCGATGCTTCGGATCCTCCAACTCCTCGGAATATTCGACATCCGAGGAGGAATATGACCACCAACCGGGGAAATACCAGTACGGAGATCACCACCTAAATTGCCATCGCCAACCAAACCCACCCCTCCCAGAACACCGAAACAACACACCAGCATGGATGCTGCTGATTTGGAATAGGGAGGAGAAGGGTCATACGGGTGGAGTGCTACCACGTACGCGACCCTAGCGCCGAGTACATCCGCCGGACATTCACCGTCCGCGCCTATAACCAATCCGTCAGGTCGGCCATCGGATGATGGCCAAAGGCCTTCGACGAGCTACGCCCAACTGGTAGTTGCCCCAGCAATACCAAGGACAAGGACAGCTGAGGTACCTAAACCGCCGGAAGAAACGGCAAAACGATACCCACCCATAGTGGCTAAGTGATTGCCGGACTGGACGAAGCACTTCGGGGTACTCAACAGGAAGTTGGGTCACCCACCATTCGGTGGGTGGGTGAAAGGGATCCCCCCCCGTAGAGGCAGACCTGGGTGCCTCTACTTCGCGCAGCTGGACCACCTGAGCCTGGAGCGCCTCAACGAGCTTTACCAGATCGACGAGCTCCTCTTCATGAGAGGAGTCGTCATAGAGGCCTGGCAAGGAAGAGCGGGCCCTTCACAGTGCCACCGCTGCCAGGCCTTTGGCCACGCATCCACCAATTGCTTCAGGCCAGTGAAGTGTGTTCGCTGCGCCGGAGATCATATCGTCAGCAACTGCTCAAGGGGTAGAGATGAAGAACCGCGATGCGCAAATTGCGCCAAAAATCATACCGCCAATGATCGCCGCTGCCCAGTCCTGAGGAGGATTGCAAGGAAGCAGGGGATTGCTCTACCGGGACTACTCCCAGAGGAGCCCAAGAGGGTCCCCCAGAGTCGTCCCAGGGCTGTGGTTCAAAAAGACGGGTGGACCACAATTAGAGGAAAGGGAAGGGGCCTCCTCTACTGGAATCCGGATGGTATCCAGCAGAAGTTACATGAACCCCGCACTGTCGCCCAACAACAGGACATACACGTCATCTTGCTGGGAGAGACGAAACTTAACCCAAATACGCACGTAAAGCTGCCCAACTACCATATGTACAGGAGGGACGAGGTCACTTCTCAAGGGGCCGCCTACAGAGGGACAGCGGTTCTAGTGAGAAGGGACATCTTCCATCAAGAGCTCGATCTACCGGAGTACCAAACGATGCGCTCTATCGGTATAAAAATGGAGGCGGCGGGCGAGGAACTAAGGGTCTACGCAGCATATAGTGGGGGTCCAGAGTGATCAACCCGCCGGGTCATGCACTTTTTGAAGACGCTGAGAGAAACAGCTATGACGTCTTAGGTCCCGTAGAACCTACTCATGTTGGACATCGTGCTCTCTAGGAACATCAACTACCCGATAGTGGTAGAGGTGCTGTACGACCTCAATTCACAGCACCTCCCGATCTTGATTACCCTTGGCCTAAAGGCGGTGACTACGCCGCCCAGAGCATTTAAGACACGTATCGACTGGAGGCTCTACCAGCAACACTTGCAGGAGAGACCTCCAGTACACCACGTCTTAAACGCAGCGGACGACGTAGAGGCCGCTGCTAACAACATCACTAAGGCGATCCTGGAGGCGCTCCAAGCTGCCTCTACTATCGCCCCGATGTCTACAAAGAAAGACGATCTGCCTCTACAGATAAGAGTGCAGATCAGGAGAAAAATAGCTTTGAGGAGGCTCTGGGCGCGTACTCGCTGCCCGAGAATCAACTGAACACCTTATTGAAGGAACTATCGGTTGCAGTCCAGGCACACAGAGGAGATGCCTGGGAGCGGCGCATATGGAAGGCGGAAGAGCATGATGCATCGCTCTACAAACTGAACCGACAGTTAACTAAAGCCAAACTTCCCGTATGCCCGCTGACCAACAACGCGGGCGAACGTCGTTACGATGCCAAGGGTAGAGCAGATATCCTAGGAGAGCACTTCGAGGAGCAATTTATGCCGAACCCAGCAAGTGCGGAGTTCATGGAGCTTCATGCCCAAAAGGAGAGCCGCGTACAGGAGTTCCTGTCGTCGCCCGCGCCGCCTCTTGCAGGAGAGTGGTTCATCTCCCCCGCTGAACTGCGGAGGACAGTAACCCGCCTGCAACCGAGGAAGGCGCCTGGACACGATGGAATTACCAACGCTGCACTCCGACAGCTGCCCCATAGAATCCTAGTAGAGCTTGATCGACTCTACAATGGGATACTGCGGATATCCCACTTCCTGGAGGACTGGGAGAAAGGCAAAGTTAGCGTCTTGCCGAAACCCGGGAAGGACAAGCGTAGAGCTGCCAGCTACAGGCCGATCACGCTGCTACCACACATAGCTAAACTGCTAGAAAGATTGTTGCTAAGACGCCTCCGTCCGTGCATCCAACTTCGGGCGGAGCAGCACGGATTCAGGAGGGATCACTCAACAGCAACACAGCTGACCAGAGTGCTGCACCTGCTTGCGGCCGAATACAACCGTGGCCGCACAACGTTGGGCGTCTTTCTTGATATCGAGAAGGCGTTCGACCGGGTGTGGCATTCTGGACTACTTTATAAATTGAAAGAACAGACCAGTGTCCCTCCTGCTATGTTGCGGCTAGTGGCGTCTTTCCTGGCAGACAGCAAGTTCTACGTCTGCGTAGAGGACGCCGTGTCCGCAACCAGAACCATCAGAGCCGGCGTTCCTCAGGGCAGCTGTCTGTCTCCAGTCCTTTACGCGGCTTATACCAACGACATCCCGACATTGGCAGGAAGGCTGAAAGAGTGGGAAGATGACGTGGAATTGGCGCTATATGCGGACGATAGCGCTTATTTCACATTGTCCAGAAGGGCCCACATTGCCACTGCCAGGATGCAACGCCTGCTGGACCTGCTGCAACCATGGCTAGATGAGTGGAGGATGGTCGTCAATGTTGGTAAGACGACCGCTCTGCTCACCCGCCGCCTCAGAAACCTACCACCTCCGTTAACCCTCAATGGCCAGAAGATCGCGTATGAGAAGGCCGTGACCTACCTTGGGTGCCGGATTGACCGGGCGCTGCGTACGACTGCGCACGTCGACTTCGTTGGCCGCAGAGCACGGGGTGCGCGGGCGAAGCTACATCCGGTACCCAAGTTCCAACCCAAGGCATCCAAGTTACCTTTCCTACTTCGTAGGAAAGGTAACTTGGATGCCTTTAGTATTTTCGTATACGCCAATTCTATCTGGTATACAAGATATGCTAAGCCTAAGCATAGAATAGAACACACACGCACACACACACACACACACACACACACACACACACACACACACACACACACACACATGCTTGAGTGCACACACACAAATTTAACGATTAATTGTAATATATTATATTATAATATACGATTAAATGCTGCATGATGACTAATAAAGTATAAAATAAAATAATATGTGAAACAAACATTAATTGTCCTTTTTAAGTCTGGAGTAAACATATGTTTCTTGCGCTTTTGCTATTACCTTTTTCTAAGTGGTAGCCGTGTTACGCAAATTATGTATATAATAATGAAATATTTATTCATTACCACCAATAAAGTTACAGTGAACAGTACACACAGAAATAACCAAAATTACATAGTGTAGTAATGAATGGGCTCTGGCTCAACATAAATGTTGCATTTGCCTGCAACGCTGTTATTCTGTAGTTTTTTGTAGTCTCGAATAAAGTTACTTTTTATTAAAGATTACTTTAAGTTTAATAAATTTCTTAAAAGGTATTCCAAGGTAACTTTGACTATTAACTTATTTATTTATAGACGCACAAACTTGACAAATATTATGTTCATAAAATTTATGATCTGCGCTTCTACTCCAACACTAATAAATAGTTATTATTTTAAATTCAATAAAATATTACAGGGTTCGTTCAATAATTAAATACGCAAGTAACAGAGTGCAACACCGATTAAATTATTTAAAATGGTATAATTAATAATTTATGGTAGTATGAACTTAAATAACAATAAAGTATTATACGTATTCATAAAATGTATATTTGCACCTATGATTGTATTTGGATGAATGTTTAACTACTTTTGTGGTGTATACGTATAAGGTGATTTAAACTATATGGCAGCTGGGTAATAATAGTGGTTTCTTCTTTGTAAAAGAGTCGCTTTACATAGATACTATCCTGTCACTTTTATTTTTATTACGAAGAAACACTGTTATTTTTGATTTGGCCGTGTAGTGGCGGTGTAAGAATATCCACTCCCCCATATCATCCCGTCGTTACCGTAAGAGGCCAGAGAGGGAAACAAATCAGGAAGTGGGCAGGAGCGTTTTCTCAGTACCTACTAAAAATCAAAATATAATTTTTTATATTGAAATTTAAAATTGAAGTTATACATAAACTTTTTTT
The DNA here is from genome assembly GCA_036936625.1 of Parnassius smintheus behrii. Lineage (NCBI taxonomy): Eukaryota > Metazoa > Arthropoda > Insecta > Lepidoptera > Papilionidae > Parnassius > Parnassius smintheus. The sequence continues at coordinate 28,690,845 of JAUPFT010000004.1, forward strand.
AATTCTTTTTCGTTACGCCTTATAACTAAGATAACAATGGACAAACTTCATGCTTGTCGTCATTCTCTGCCAGTCAACTCGTACCGTGGCAAGGTTATTTTGACAGGCGAAAATTTCCTATCATAATCATCGTCAAAGTCCATCCGAAATCCACTGCAACGGTGAAGAGTTTAGAAACTGTAGGGCGCCCACTTGATGGAGTGACGATCTGCTATGGGATACACTAAGTTGATAGGTATTTACGGTGTTACTTTTCAAAGAGTAGCCCAATTTAGAATTTGAGTTCAAATACTTAAATAATTACATAACGATATTACACTTATTGAAAAAAAAAAACGATTAAATAAGGCTTCTGATTGATTGACTTTTTTTATTATCCCAGACTAAATGTGATTTATGGGCAACAACTATGCGTACGCGCGCTCAATTCAATTTCTGTGCAATTCAATTCAAGTTTTCGTTTGTCTTCTAGTGTTTGCCTGCTCTTTTTGCGTTTAACCCTTACAGCACTGTATTAACCAATCGTGTGTTCATAAAAAATAAATTCCTGTAGTTTGAATATTTCATTTTACTGCTCCAAAACCGTCTCGATCATTTGCGCGTTAACCTAGCAAGCCGCCAAAAATTAAAACTCGCGGCAACTTCGTGACAGTGACCCGTGGTGACTTGTGCGAGATGGATGGTGTAATACTAGAGATGAACGGTCCACTATTAACAGACTCCGAGTGGTTTCAAGATGGAGAAATGAAACGACTGTTTATGTAAGTCCGACTGGAGTATGAATATAGAATGGACTGTGGACTGGAATGGAATATATTTGCATCTTGCCTATATTTATATGGCTGGCTCACAATTGATTTGCAAATGGTAACAATTTTTATTTTACATAGCCAATTATAATGCTTATATTATGACCAATGAAAATTAACCAAAATGTATTACTATTATGTACGTTTCGTTTCCCGGCGTGAGACTTGTGTATTGTTCACGAAGCTACGTCGCTGGACCGGGCTATAAAAGACATGCAGGTCGGTGCGCGCGCGCATTCCGCCTGTGGCATCGCTTCCGAGCGGTTGCATCCAGGTAGTCCGCGCTTTCGTTCCTGTACGGTAGTGCTCTCTCGCTCTCGCGCCTCCGCTGGCCCGCTCGCGCTGTACAGCGCCGACGCAGTGCTCAGTCCGCCGGCGGCATCGTTCTCGGACGGTCGCCTCCTGGTGGTCCGCGCTCCCGTACAGTACGGTAGTGCTGTCTCGCTCTCACGCGCCTCCGCTGTCCTGCTCACGCGGAACAGCGTCGAGGCTGCCGGTGAGTCACTTCTCGCTACAGCTCTTACCCCCCTGTCTTCGGGCAGGGAGATCTGACTGACCTCCGCTTTCATTTTCATTTTAATTTTCATTTTCATTATAATTTTCATTTTTTTTTACTGTCTCTTTTATTTTCTTGTGTTTTCTTGCATTTTACTTTTACTATTACGTGCATAGTGTGTTGTAGTACGTCCCGCGTTCTAGTCCCTGTTCTACCGAGAGCAGGGACCCGTCCTCATCTTTACTTTCTCATCTTTAGCTTCTTATCTTTAGCTCACTCAACCTAAAATGGCCAACTCCAGTCTCACTGAGTCCCTAGCCGCCCTCATTACCCAATACGGGTTAAACGGCAATGAGACGGTCCTCGCCGCCATCACCACCATCGCCGCCCAGGCTCCCCTCCCAGCCCCTCAGGCACACCTTCCGCCGCCAGTACTAGCGGCATACCTCGAAACGAGGAACTCCTTTGCCCCGCTACAATCAGCCCCCTTAGAAATGGAGTACGCATGCTCCGAATCCTCGGCGTCTACCTCCCGGAAGAGGCCCGCCACTACCACAGGCTCCGGTTCATCGGAGTCCTCTGACTCCGACGGAACCGGTGAGTCAAACTTCACCACCGTCACCTCCAAGCGCAACGGAAAGCGCGCCGCGATAAAACGCACCCCCCCTACTTCAGCGGCCCCTGCCGCTCCTTCAACCTCCGCTGCCCCCGTCCCACTGATGTCACTAGACATCCCCACTCCATCTAAACCAGCCTCTCGCTGTGCTCCAGTACTAGCGAAGAAGCAAGTCCCGCCCCCTGTCTTCCTAAGAGACAAGGCTAAGTTCACCCAATTATCTAAGACCTGCTACAACGCAGGTATTAAATACGATCATGCAGTCAACCTCGGGGAGGCAATCAAAATAATCCCTAGCTCGATCGAGGACTTCCGCGCAATCACCCGGCTATTCACAGCCGAGCGCATCTCATACCACACTTACGCTCTCCCTGAAGAGCGTAAAGTCAGGGCCGTCATCCGAGGCGTCCCCTTTGAGTTCTCCAACGAGGAAATCCTCGAGGACCTTAAGTCCCAAGGTTTCCCAGTAGAAGCAGTGCACAAAATGCACAACCGTACGGGCAAGAGATACAACCTTGCCCTAGTAATCATGTCCAACGTGCCGGAGGCTAAAGCCATCTTCCGGCAGGTGCGCACAGTGTGCGGCCTGTCAAGGGTGAAGGTAGAGCCCCCCCACAGGCCCGGTTTCCCGGCGCAGTGCCACCGCTGCCAACTTTATGGTCACGCGGCGGCCAACTGCTTCGCCCCACCCAGGTGCGTGAAGTGCCTGGAGCCACATAACACTAAAGAGTGTCCCCGGCCCAAAGACGCCGAATCCCCGCCCGCCTGTGTCCTGTGCAACCAGACAGGACACCCGGCGAACTACAAGGGTTGCCCACGCGCACCTCAACCTCGCCCCAGTAGGAAAGCTCCACCGCCGGTGAATGACCGCTCATTCCCGGCCCTCCAACAACGGCCCCGTCAGGGCCCTTCTCAGCCTATCCAGGGCTTCCCTCGACCCTCTCAGGGTCCCCCTAAGCCCCCTCAGGGTCCCCCTAGGCCCCCTCAGGGTCCCCCTAGGCCCCCTCAGGGCATAATTCGGCCCCCTCCGGGCTTCTCAAAGCCAATGCAGCCTCCAGTCTTTCCCTGGGGGCCCAAAAAGGCAGACCCTCCGCGGACAACCTCGTACGCACACGAGGCAAAGCCCACAACAGACGACTACAACACGCTATATTCCGCGATTAGGAATATAGATGTTAGGGAGATTACAGTTATAGCACGCAAACTGCGCGCGGCGAAGTCCCCTCAAGAGCGTCTCCTCGCTCTTGCCGAACATAACGATCTTCTGCTAGCGTTGTAAGTTAAGTTAACTTAATTAACTTAACTCCAATGTCTGAGCAAATCAACCTACCAAGATCCCACGGTCGTATCAAACCTAAGGGTTTATCGCTTGTATCATTTAATATTCGCGGCTTGCGAAATAACCTCCCAGAGCTTAAGCTCTTTCTTCGAAATCGTGAAGTCGATTTCCTCCTCCTACAGGAAACTAATCTCAAAGCTAAGGACACTAGAGGCCTTTCTATTAAAAACTTCTCTCTTCTTCGTAATGACAGACCCGACCGCCGAGGCGGCGGAACGGCCATCTATTACAAGAAGACACTTCATTGCTCGCCCATTTCTACTCCGCAGCTTACCAACATGGAAGCCACGGTATGCAGGCTAGCTATGACTGGACATCAGTCCATCCTCATAGCCTCCTGTTACATCCCTTCAGGAACCTATCCCTTCAAAAAAGATTTTGAGGCCATTTTATCCTTGGGCAATTCAGTCATTATGTTTGGAGATTTTAACTCCAAGCATACTGAATGGACATGCCGCACTACGTCCCCTAGTGGCAAGATACTGCTCGATATCACGCAGTCTCTTGATATCACCGTCCATAGTCCTCTCGGTGTTACTCACTTTCCCGATAACACCGATCACTCACCTGATGTGTTAGATTTTGCGTTACTCCAAGGAGTTTCTCTCAACCTCAGAGCAATCGAGACACTAGACGATCTAGGATCAGATCACCGACCGGTCTCCCTTATTCTTGGCCATCAGCCACCTCCCCCAACACATACGAAAACCTTCACTAACTGGAAGGGATTCAAGGAGTCCCTAGCAAAAGCCCTGGACTCACAGGATTCTACCATCTCCATACCGACGGACTTAGACAGTCCCGAAAAAATCGACACCGCGATCGACTCACTCTCCACCCTTATTAAATCCTCCCTTAATGAGAACGAAAGGGTCGTCCCGGTTGCTAACAATAGTGGGCTTCCCCTACATATTAGCAACCTAATAAAAGCCAAAAAAGCTGCTCTCCGGAGAGCAGCAAAATATCCCACCCCCGAATATAGGCGCGCGGCCAATCGTCTTCAACGAAAACTCCGCTTCCGCCTCTCTGAATTTCAAGATCTCGAAAAGAGTAAGCTCATGGAGAATATCTCTCCATCTCACACAGCGTACTATCAGATGGCTAGAGCCCTCCGCATAGACGCTATCACCCACACTCCCCCTCTCTCCCGTCCCGATGGCACGGTTGCCTTCGAGGACGAGGAAAAGGCTGAGTGCTTTGCGGATAGCATTGCCGCTCAATGCACCCCTAGTTCTCAATCTGTCGACCCCTCACACGTCCAGGCAGTGGAGGATGAGGTCCGCCGCCGGAACTCACCCCCTACGGCCTCCGAACCTATCTCTGTGTCCAATGATGAGATTTCGTCTCTCATCAAAGGACTTAAGCCTAAAAAGGCTCCGGGCGCGGATCCATCTCCAACCAAGCCCTTAAACACTTTCCCGAGCAGGTGTTAACCTTTTTATCTATTATCTTCAACGCCTGCTTTAACCTTAGTTATTTTCCCACTTCGTGGAAAGAGGCAACTGTGATTGGAATTCCCAAGCCAGGCAAGCCTCTCAACCTCCCCTCCAGCCATCGCCCCATTAGCCTCCTCAAGGCAATGGGCAAGCTCTTCGAAAGAGTCATCCAAACACGGATGAGGCGCTATCTGTTTCCCATAGACGGTGACCCTCTCATCATTCCCCACCAATTCGGCTTCCGAGCCAAACACTCATGTCCCCAACAAGTTCACCGCATTGTGGAATATATCCTCAGCGGTTTCTATCCTCGACGTCATAAAACCATCGCGGTCTTCTTCGATATAGCCAAAGCTTTCGATAGAGTCTGGCACACAGGCCTCATCTACAAGCTCTACAAAATAGGTCTCCCCGATCGTCTAGTTCGTCTCGTGGCCTCCTATTTGAAACATAGTACCTTTCGTTTTAGACACGAAGGCACGCTGTCCTCACAGCGAACTATCAAGGCTGGTGTCCCTCAGGGCTCAGTACTTGCTCCTCTGCTGTACATCCTGTTCACCAACGACATTCCCATCCCGTCGAAAGGTGTTCAACTCTCCCTCTTCGCAGACGACACTGCCATCTACTGCAAAGGTGTCTCACTACCCTTCATACGGAACAAGATCCAAAAGTCAGTTGATGACCTAGGAGCTTGGTTCAAAAAATGGCGCATCGATGTGAACCCGGAGAAGAGCTCCGCCGTTCACTTCGATTATAAACGACGCCGTCTTAAAAACACCCCTCCAATACGTATGCTAGGGACCCCTGTCCCCTGGCATACGACCGCCAAATATTTAGGTGTCACTCTAGACACAGGGCTAACTTTTAGGCCCCACGTCAAACGAGTCACCCGTCACGCACGGTTTTACCTGAGTAGGCTCAACAGTATGTTGGGCAGACACAGTAAAATGTCCCTTCGAAACAAGCGAACCCTTTATAAGGTCTGTATACGACCCGTCATGTCCTACGCGGGCCCCGTCTTTGCCCACGCAAACGCTAATATTTTAAATGAACTCCAAATAGTTCAGAACCTCTTCTGTCGTCGAGCTGCGAACGCACCTTGGTACGTCCGTAATGCCGATCTTCATCGGGACTTAGAGCTCCCAACAATTCAACAATGCCTCAAAAAACTCTTTGAGAACTTCTTCAAAGCCTCAGAGTCGCACCCAAACAATTTAATTCGTGAGGCGGCTTCCTATGCAGCCCCACCCCCCTCTCGCTATCGTGTCCGCAGGCCGAGAAACTCTCTCTCGGACCCGCCTAATAAACTGTCAAACGACCTGAACTGCCTCCTGGCGGCTCAGGCCAACTCTAATTAATTAGTTTAAATTATTGTATTAACCAATATTAATTTGCCTTCGTAGGCACTCCCTCAGCGGCTCTTAGCCGCCTGCTCCCTCTTTTCCCAAAAGAGGGTCGCTCATGATAAGGCACAATAGAGCTTAATCAGCCGGCTGCCTGTCCCCAAAGGCGGTTTTTAGAGGGTATCACTTAGGGTCCCCGGTAGGACAGTGAGTCCCTCATAACCACGATAGACCGGCTATCGTGGTATGCGTAATGCATTTTCCGCCTCCCTACGTACAGGGTAGCCCTTTAATTGCTTCGGGCGCAAAAAAAAAAAAAAAAATGTGCGCGCGTAGTCGGCGAGCGGCGGCGGCGTGGAATACAGCTCCGGAACAGCAAGAAGAAGCGAGCTGCGGCGTTGAAGAAACGGCTCACCATTGGTCGACGGATACGTGACGATAGCGGCGTGTGAAGTCGATGTGGCGCTGAATGATATTTGCGGCTGCTTCTTGTTTCTTTATAAGAACGTCAAATTATCTATATGCAGTTCGCAGTATCTCATTAGCCGGGGATAGTTAGGAAATAAATGTTTTTTATCTTCGCCTTCCGCGTTATGGTACTCTCCCCCTAGCGAAAGCGTACCGGAGGCTTGACGACTCGCCCGTATTTAGTAGTTTTTAAAATAGGTTTCAACTGGGTTGATGTAGATGATGGAGTTTCAAGCTTCCTCGCTGGTGGTTTTGATGATGATGATGAATCCTCTGTAGTATCCTCGTTAATAATATAGGCAGGCTTTAGTCGGTCGATCGAAATAATCGTAGATTCCTTCCGGGTATTTGTAGTTTAAAAGTCTTGCTATTTCTCTCTAATACTTTATACGGTCCATCGTAGGTAGGTTCAAATTGTTTTTTCATTGCGTCGTTTCTTACAAAAACTTGCTTGCATGTTTTCAAATCTTGGTGAATGAATACTGATTTATTATTTCTGTGTGATTGAATTTCGGTACATTTCGACGATAAGGCTTTGTTGATTGATTCTCGAAGTTGAGTTACGAAATCGTAATCCATTTCTTGTTTGTTTGACGCTGCTGAACTGAAGAAGTCACACGGCAGTCTTATGCTGCAGCCGTAGGTTAGCTGAGCGGCGCTAAGACTAGTGTCTGCACGCGGTGTTGCTCGTTGTCCGAGTAGCACTGTAGGTAGCTCATCAATCCACTTTGTATGTTGAGATAAACGAGTTTTGAGTGCGGTTTTTAATGTACGATGCCATCGTTCGATTATTGCGTTCGACTGAGGATGGTATGCTGTTGTACGTGTCTTATGTATTCCCATAGTTTGAAGAAGTTTGAGGAATAGGTTGCTTTCGAAATTTCTTCCTTGATCCGTTGTGATGGTTTTAGGTGATCCGAAACGAGTAATCCAATTTTCATAAATTATCTTCGCGACGGATTCGGCTGAAGTATCATCGGTAGGTATTGCTTCTGGCCATCTTGTTGTTCTGTCGATCATTGTTACGAGATAACGATGTCCTTGCGGTGAAGTAGGTAATGGTCCAACGATGTCAACGTGCAGGTGTTCGAATCTCTCCGTGGGTGGAAATGTAGCTAGACTACTTGATGTATGCCTTTGTACTTTGCATTTCTGGCATTGAATGCATTGCTTCGCCCAGTTGCCAACATCTACTTGCATTGAAGGCCAAAAGAATTTTTCAGTGATGAGTTTTCTTGTTGTTCTAACACCTGGATGACTGATGTTGTGCAGTGCATTGAAGACTTCGCGACGACATTCTTCTGGTAGATATGATCGCATGGTTGTCGTTGAGGCTTCACAGTATATAGGTAGATGCGTCATTGGCATTGTAACTTGCTTGATGGACAAGTTACCTTACTTCGATAGATGTTTTATGTTGTCACTATCACTGTCTTGTGCTGCGGCGATCTTATGATAGTCGATTGATGTAGGGCACGTTACACTGTCGATTGGTACGCGACTGAGTGCGTCGGCGACTATGTTGTCCTTTCCACTGATGTGACATATGTCGGTCGTGAACTCACTTATGAAAATAAGTTGTCTTGCTCTTCGTGGTGTTTCCGATAGTGATGGTTTCTTTGGAAGTACATATGTTAATGGCTTGTGGTCGGTAAAAACGATCAGGTTTCGACCCTCGAACGTTTTTCTGAAGTGCTTGATAGCCATGTAAATAGCGAGTAGTTCTCGGTCGAATGTACTGTAGTTACGTTGAGTATCGGAGAACTTCTTCGAAAAATAGCCAAGTGGTTGCCATTTACCATTGCTGTATTGTTGGAGAACGGCTCCTGCTGAGAGATCGGATGCGTCGCTGAAGATAGGGTTGCTTCGTGTGATGGGTGAGCGAGTAAAGCTGCATTTTGGATCGCAACTTTACAAGCTTCAAATGCCTTTGTGGCTTTATCGCTCCATTCGATTGACGTTTTATCTTTTTTCTTCGTGTTGTGAAGGTAGGCGTGAAGTGGTGCCTGGATTTCAGCGGCTTTAGGTATGTGTTCTCTGTAAAAATTTATCATCCGACGATAAATCTCCATTTGAATGGTCGACGTAGATTTAAATCAAGTTCCATTATTTTTTCTCCATATGTAGGAATCACCGTATTGTTTGCTGCATAGAGTTGAAAATCCAGTGGCTTCAATTTCTGTCCTTGATTCGGCGGTAGCACTGAGATATTTGCTCCGTTGTCGATAAGGAAAGTAAGCTTGCTTTTTTTATCGGTGACGAAAAGATGGTAGGACTTTGCTGTTTCGCTGGATCCCATCGCATTGAGCGTATTAGTTAGTTCGAGCGCCTTCGCATTTTCATTTTTGAATGTACACGGTTCTGTGCATTTTCTTGCCTCGAACCCGAAACGTCGATGATAGTAGCAGTAAGGGGATCTTGATGTTGAGCTTATTCGACTTCTACTTGCAGAGCGGTTGCGACGAAAAGGTGATCTTCGTTGTTGCTGATTGCGCTGGTTGTACTGTTGCTGGTAACTGGTGTGATGCTGGGAAGCTTTGAGTGCAGCGATTTCGTGTGATAGCTTCCGAATTTCTTCGAGAAGAAACTGGGTATCATTGGCCTTTGTTGAAGTGCCTTCGATCATCGATATGTGTGAGCTACTGCTGTTTTCGATCATCTTGTCCGCCAGGAGTGCCAGTTCGTCGAGCTTCGTCTGCGTGCTGAATGTTTCGCTGACTGCTATTACCGATCGAATATGTGGTGGTAGGTGATTAACCCACATTAGCCGTAACGTTGAATCCGGAACTTTATCTCGCGCTAAAGTACGCATTTTGCGTAGGAGTTGTGTGGGCTTCTGGTCTCCAAGTTCTATTGATAGAAGTTTCTGTAGCTGGCGACTGTCGGATTCTTCATATGCGGAAATCGACGATCCTTCAGTGAATTATACTGGTCGATTGCTGGTGGGTTGTACAACAGGTCCGAAATTTGTTCGATGTCTTGTTTCTCAAGTTGGGCTATCACCATCTGTGCTAATTGCGCCTGGCTCTTCTTTAAACCATCCGTTGCGGCTTCAAAACTGACGAACCAAAGTCGTGGTTTGTCTCGCCAAAACGGTGGTATTCTCAACGATAGAGATATACCGGCGATTTCTGGTTCCTTGACCGGGTTTGATGTATATGTGTTTGCCTCTTGCTCCATAATGACAGCTTGATTAACTGATTTTACAAATACTGAAGTCTTCCTTCTCGGTGTTCGCCACGGGTTTCCTTCGCGGTGTTCATACGGGTCACCTCTGTAATAGTGGTACGTCGCAGGGTATTCCTTCTTGGTGCTCGTACGGGATCTTCCCTCTCGGTGTTCGTACGGGGTCACCACTGTAATAGTGGAGATGAACTGTCCACTATTAACAGACTCCGAGTGGTTTCAAGATGGAGAAATGAAACGACTGTTTATGTAAGTCCAACTGGAGTATGAATATAGAATGGACTGTGGACTGGAATGGAATATATTTGCATCTTGCCTATATTTATATGGCTGGCTCGCAATTGATTTGCCAATGGTAACAATTTTTATTTTACATAGCCAATTATAATGCTTATATTATGACCAATGAAAATTAACCAAAATGTATTACTATTATGTACGTTTCGTATCCCGGCGTGAGACTTGTGTGTTGTTCACGAAGCTACGTCGCTGGACCGGGCTATAAAAGACATGCAGGTCGGTGCGCGCGCGTAGTCGGCGAGCGGCGGCGGCGTGGAATACAGCTCCGGAACAGCAAGAAGAAGCGAGCTGCGGCGTTGAAGAAACGGCTCACCATTGGTCGACGGATACGTGACGATAGCGGCGTGTGAAGTCGATGTGGCGCTGAATGATATTTGCGGCTGCTTCTTGTTTCTTTATAAGAACGTCAAATTATCTATATGCAGTCCGCAGTATCTCAGTAGCCGGGGATAGTTAGGAAATAAATGTTTTTTATCTTCGCCTTCCGCGTTATGGTAGCAGCAGAGTATATATTATTTATTCCCGTTTAGGGTTGATTAGTCTGGCTGCTACAGATGGTTTTTTCGTGGACGACCGCGGCCGCAGTAAGTGTTTTGTGTTTGTATTTATTTTGCTATATTTACGTTGATTGATTCTTAATTGTTAAGATGGAAAGCTTAGCTACAGTTTAATAAACGAATATCGTGCAAATTTACTGAAATTCGAAGCAAAACCCGTCGTTAAAATCTTAACGCACGAACGTGCGTTGTCGTGCTCAACTACTCCTTTTAGTTCAAAGTCACCTTGTAATTTTTGATACCCTTTTTCTTTGCAGAACGGCCTCTTGATTCGGAGTTGGTCTTTGAGCTTTTGGGCGATGGGTCCCAGTCAAACTTAGATATATCAGACGAGGAAGCCGAGCCCAGAATCGAAGTTCGTCGATTATTGGATGAAGATATACCTGATCAGGAATTACCAAATGCTGAAAATGAGTCTGATCCATAAATTGATGTACCTATGGCTCAAATTGCACAAAATAATCGCGAGAATATCCCGCCTACACGTAGTTCTAATACGGCCAGAAACATCCGCGAGAAACAACGGCCAAGACTGTGGAGAAGAACTGAATTTAATGACAAAACTCATGAGTACAGTACTAGCCTCCCAGCTCAAGATATTGAAAACCCACTATAATATTTTGAAGAGTATTTTAACGAATTTTTTTTTTCGAAAATATGGCCTCCTGCACCAATATTTACGCTTTGCGCATAAAAGGAATAGTTTTGAATACAAATAAGCAGGAAATGCGCAAATTGTTTGGCATTTTTCTGATTATGGGTTGTATACCGTTTCCACGTATACACATGTATTGGCGATCGGGTATGAGATTGGACATCATTGCCGAAAAAATGCCAAGAGAACGATTTTTTTGCTGCGTAACAATGTGCATGTCGTGGATACGGAGGATGCTCCAGAGGGAAACACAAACCCTCTTTGGATGGTACTACCAGTGATTAACGCTGTTAAAAATACCTGCATGAAGCTTGAACGTGTTCCAGAATTCTATTCCATCGACGAACAGATAAGATTTACAGGAAAATGCCATCTCAAGATACTTGTCAAAAATAAGCCTAGACCGCTAGGACTTAAAAATTATGTTCTTACTACCAGCGATGATCTCATGCTGGATTTCGAAATATACTACCCAAATAATCCTGCTTTTGAAGATAGATCCTTAGGCGAGGGGCCAGCAGTAATTCTAGGTCTAGCCAAAAATGTTCCACCAAATAGTTGCCTTTACTTTGATCGGTATTTTAATACAATACCTCTGTTGGACCGACTTCAGGAGATTAATCTACATGGTACAGGCACTATCATGCTGAACCGAATACCAGATCACAAAAAACTGGATCTCAAGAGTGACAAGGGTTTACAGCGTAGTGATGTGGTGCAATATACTTCCAAGGATGTTGCACTTGTTAAGTGGAAAGGCAACAAGGGTGTTCTTATGGCATCGAACTGCACAGATGGAAACAATACAAGTTATATTCCGAGATGGTGTAAGAAGACCAAACAATATGTCGACGTCAGTGCCCCACGTATTGTTTTGAATTACAATAAAAATATGGAGGGAGTTGACGTCCTAGACCAATTCTTAGAATACTATAGGACATACCAAAAGTTTTGGAGTATCACTCTAAGTAACTTTTGATGCCGTCCATGGAAACTTGGTACTTACAATTAGTGGTTAAATTTTGGATTTCTTTTTTCTGATTTTTTTTTGGAATTTAAATTTTTTGATAACTTCTTTTTACCTAAGAATTCTTTGACTGACTAGTTGATAAAATAATTTTGTTGCTTCCAAGTAATATTAAGTACTTAAATATGGGTTTGAGAACCAAATAATTATAGTTCTTAATTAAGAATAAAGGTTCCTAATTATAAATGTCCTTAAAAAGACTGACTTTACATTACAAATGATATAGTAAAAGCATGGATTAATGTGATTGAATTACATTACAAATGATATAGTAAAAGCATGGTTTTTCATTTAATTTCCCTCGAACACACAAAGATGCGTTGGCACAGTTGAGCACGACAGCGCACGTTGGTGCGACGGTGATTTGGGGGGTCCTGGAGGAATACGATTTTTTTTACTATTTTTTTAGGAACCCTTACACCATAAATGTAAAAATGGTTTCATTTTTAATTATAATATTTTTTGTCGTGCTGTAAGGGTTAACTTTCTTAGAGACCCGCTTACTACTTATGCTTAAGTTAATAACTACACGACTCGAACTATGATTCAAATCTTCTTTCTACTCTTTATTTCAGACCACAGATAAAAGTCTAACGGTAACGTTTGCAGGTGTTAGTATAGGGCCCCCGTGTGTAATCCACCTATCTTAATATTCATTATTTAAATAATCGCTCACTGCACTTGAATGGTTTGATTAGCTGTCAATTTTTCTTCGATTGATATATACACATACGTTAATTTCTTGGCGTGCTAAAGACTCACTTTCGTTAAATCTTTGCGATCCACGTTAACTTTCATTACTTAAAATGTAATACTGCACCATTTCATAGTTTCGTAGTGTTTAAATATTTGCGTTCCATTATTGTCAATGAAGTGACACTACTACTTACGAAAATTTATTTACGATACAGGTCAACACCGTCAGATGTTGGCCGGCCTAGCTTATCTAGTAGTGTAACGGTTAACGAAAGATAAAGGAAGGGCGCGGGAAGGCGCGCGCCAAGGTACATTTGCAACCGAGCGACCCTTATAAATGTGTGACATCGGTTTAAAGTGATGCATAACCACGCATAAAATATAAAAGGACAGAATATTTGAGTTTTATTTTAATTAGTTTATTGATTGAACAAGTAACTTTCATTATCATGTTTTAAACGTAACATTCGTGATCTTTAAGCTAATAAATCACGTTAAGTTTTTTTCTTTATACGTAAGGCAATTTGTAAAACATTTTTTGAATATAATGATGAAGTGTTTTGGAGAAATAATGAATTTTTCCTTTCAATGCAAGGATAATGTTTGAAAGGTATTAATATTTATGCATACAAATAAAATTGAAATGTCTGTCTGTAGTATCAAAATAATTGCCTTTTATTGATCTATTATTATATCTTAATGTCATCAAAATAAACCCGTATGACATGCAAGTCATTATGATATAGAATAACTGGTTTTAAAATGTTTACCCGTCTGTCAGTCCCAGCTTATTTTTGGATTGGCTAAACCGATTATAATGACACTTAACCAACAGATAGAGGACATTGTGATCTAGTTTACATTTTCCCCGAAAATCTTTGGAAATTTTCTTTGAGAAATTGACACTGATAAAAATAGTCTTTGATGATTATCCTAAATTTGAATTACACCACATTAATAGATCCTTCTTTTTTAAATAAAGTCCCCCCGCAATAGTATTTTTTAATAAAGAACCACCTGGTGGTAAGTGGATGCGTTCATTAAGAATCAAAATGTAAAAGCGTAGTCACACCACCTCAGGTCTTCTTGGATGGAATGCCCCATCACTAGTAAAAAGAGTATCCGATTCCCTACACTAACCATACTAAACAGCAGAATTGTGCTACAATTTCGCGCGGGTATTCTTCGAGATCTTGGTCCTTTCCCGACCGAGCCGACTGAACACAGCTGCAGCTTGGCTACTACGTTAATATACCAAACATATTGGCTTTTATGTTGGAAACTATAAAAAATCACACTTTTGAAATAATGAATCACGTAAACTTATTAGTTCGTTAATTGAACTTTAATAAAATAAGCCCTGGTGTATTATTATTATTATACAATATTATCTATGCTATTATTACTATAATAAATAAGAAGCGTTTGAAGTTCGTTTCGAAGAAACTATACATTGTGCTGTAAACTATCTGGGGTGGTGGGTGGTGTAACTTTTTTATTCTAATATTTGCATAATCAAGAGGATTGGAAAATTTGAAAGCTGAAGAATGCGAATTAAGAATGGGTGAGTAAGAGTGATGACGATTAGAGAGTAAGAGTGGTGAGTTAACCATCAAATGCCCTTTGTACGCCGATTATCAAGTTATATTTGCGTCGTCGGCGGTCGAGTTGCAAATGACGGTTACATTAATGAATAGATCTTTAAAAGAAAGGGGTATGAAAGTGAACGCAAGTAGGACGAATGTGATGGTTTTTGAAAGAGAAGAAACTAACGATGTAAAAAAGTAAAGTTACAGCCTATATACGTCCCACTGCTTGGCTCAGGCCTCCCCTCATTTCTGAGAGGTTTCTAAGAATAGAAGGGGAGTTGATCGAGCAAGTAGATGAGTTTGCATATTTGGGATGTGTACTTAGCAGGGATGTGAGATGTGATAAGAACATAGAACGACGAGTAAATGCAGGAAATAAAGTAAGCGGGCTCTGAACTCTATTATGAAAAGTCAGAATGTGTCAAAAATGGCACGTATGGCAATTCACAGTAATGTGTTAGTCCCTACTTTAACGTATCGTAGTGAAAATTGGATGTGGCAAAAGAAAAACGAGAGTAGAATAATTGCAGTAGAAATGCGGTCGCTAAGGAGAATGTTAGGCCTGAATCAGAGTGACAGAGTGAGAAATTGTGTGATAAGAGAAAAGTGTGGTTTGCAAGATGATGTTATGACCGGGATTAAAAAAGGAATGCTTCGGTGGTATGGTCATGTAGAAAGAATGAGTGAGAGAAGAGTGACAAGGCAAATTTATGTTGCAGAAGTCAATGGAACAGTCGGAAAGGAACGTCCTAGGCAAAAGTTCATCAACCAAATTGGCGATATATTGAAAATGGGCCAAATCGGGAGTACCCTTAACCGACGAGCATATTTGCTTGGGTATATGAATGTGGAAGAGGTGAGAGAGGTGTGTTAGTATCGTGTCAAATGCAAACCTGTAGTCTTTGCCTACCCCTATGGGTGACAGGCGTGAGTATTTATGCATATTTATTTTTGTATTATTTACAAAATAAGATTAAATTTTTACAATTAAACATAATACGAATGTTGTCATTGACATTCTCAGTTCTAAGAGCTCAATTGAAATATTGTTTAGTTGAAAAATTATTTTCGTCAATTGTATTCCAATTTTAATATTACTTTTTCTATTAAAAAGTTTACTTTTCAAGGAATTCCTGTACAATTTGAAAGAAACAAATATTTTCTACTAAGGAAAATATTGGAAAATATTTTAATATGACTTTTAAGACTGCATTGTAATTGTTACCTTGAGCTTATGATATTACTTACTTTACTCAAAAGGGCTAAAAATTAATTCTTAAGAAAAAGGAAAAGCCATATTCAATAGGGTATTACACCTATTTTCAAATATTGTTTTAAATGAATCCGCGAGTGATAATGGACCACTATAGTTTATATAATTTTTTAAATCGAATAGTGCCATAAAAATTGCTTTTAATCTATCGTTTTAAATTTTTAGGTACTTACATTGATTTTAACATTCCTCAACTCAGCACAACTAAAATTGGGAATACATGCAAGAAAATTTGTCACCATCAATTTATTTATCCTTAATAGATTAGTACCTACTTTCTGTTTTTACAAATTCGTCTTCTATGATGCCTTTTCAATAAAATTCTGAATAAAACTCAATAATCGGAATGATAACTTGAAAAATTTCGAAATAACACGGCACATTAGTTAGTTCTCTTAATCAATGACACAGAACACCAATATCCTTAGCCGGCATCAGTGACGTCACGACGGTATCTATTATGATCGACAGCGTTTTGCAGATTTGAGGTACAGACAAAAATTATTAAAATTCTTAAAATTTAATTATAAAATTTATAACGCAATTTTATACATTGAAATAAATATTTCTCGTTAACTTTTTACAAAATCTATCATAAATATATATTTTTTGATTTTATTTTTTCCTGGTGTAAAACACCCTAATAACATATATACTTAATAACCTTTCTAAGTTGGGGCTTTAATTATTCTTCTCTATACACTATGTCATCATCATCATCATCATTACAGCCCTTCACAAGTCCACTGCTGAACAAAGGCCTCCCCCAAGTAATGCCACAAAGCACGGTCCTGAGCCACCTGCACCCATCGACTTCCTGCATATCTTACCAGGTCGTCACTCCATCTAGTGGGGGGTCGCCCTACACTACGCCTACCGGTACGAGGCTGCCACTCGAGAACCTTTCTTCCCCATCGGTTATCGGTTCTTCGAGCTATATGGCCGGCCCATTGCCACTTCAGCTTACTAATCCGTTGGGCTATGTCGGTCACTCTGGTTTTACTGCGGATATCCTCATTTCTGAGTCTATCACGCAGAGAAACTCCGAGCATAGCCCTCTCCATAGCTCGCTGAGCGACCTTGAGCGTCCTCATACGGCCAGCAGTGAAGGACCACGTCTCAGACCCGTAAGTCATCACTGGCATCACGCACTGGTTGTACAATTTAGTTTTTAGAGATTGAGGTATACCTGACGAGAAGATACGTCGTAATTTCCCGAACGCTGCCCAGCCGAGTTGAATCCGTCGATTGACCTCTCGGTCGAAGTTGGACTTACCTAGTCGGACTATTTGTCCCAGGTAAACGTACTCGTCAACAACTTCGAGCATAGTGCTCCCAACAACTACCGGCATGGGTGTGACATGGACATTAAACATGATCTTTGTTTTGTCCATGTTCATCTTAAGACCTATCCGTTGGGAGGCACTATTGAGGTCATTGAACACAATGCTTAAGTCCTCCAGCGATTCTGCCATAAGGACTATATCGTCGGCAAATCGAAGGTGAGTGATGTACTCGCCATTGACTGTCGGTATATCGAAGTGCTGAAGTGTTTGTACAGTAGGGCTACGATGGCTATCCGAGTACAGAACCAGAGCTCGAAACCTATCCAACTGCAGAGAGGTGTAAGACATGGTGACGTTATATCCCCAAAACTCTTCACCGCTGCTTTGGAAGACATTTTCAAGCTACTGGACTGGAAAGGATACGGTATTAACATACACTATGTATTAGCACCAAAATATTGTTCTTTCTTTCTTTAAAGTGGGATTAAACTTTTTATTCAAACT
The DNA here is from genome assembly GCA_036936625.1 of Parnassius smintheus behrii. Classification (NCBI taxonomy): domain Eukaryota; kingdom Metazoa; phylum Arthropoda; class Insecta; order Lepidoptera; family Papilionidae; genus Parnassius; species Parnassius smintheus. The sequence continues at coordinate 28,708,425 of JAUPFT010000004.1, forward strand.
ATATATTTTTATGTATTTCCTCAGTTTATTTAAATAAACGAAGATATATTATACACAAAAGATTATAAAGTCCCATATTTAGAAAATAGAACTTTTGAATTGAAGAAAGACCTATTGCTTATGATTCACATAGAGGAGTAAGAACAAAAGCGTTTGCTTGAAATCTTAACTCTGTTGACAATTTATTTGTTCTCGTTTTGAGGTATGTTCAAAATCTTTATTATTTAATCCGTTGTATATCATCACGAATGCGCAAAAAATGTTACAATATGCTTGATTCAAGTTTTATATGTACACTCGAATCTCTCCTTTATCCCTATTATCAAACTAACCGTCCATCCCGTTATCCATACCCGATAATGTAGAAGCGTTGTCACCCCGAGAGTGAAAATGTAAAGTTTTATATAATAGGTAGCACGTCCATTACATATAAGTACCAAAATGAAGGACAATAATAGAATTGTGTGTTGCTGAAAACTATACATATAATTTTATTCTTATAATTTACGTATACTCGTATTTTATAATTTTTATACAAAACTTAATAATAAAATGTACATCGCAGTATTATATTTACAATTACAATTTTCTGCTTCGTGAAGAAGTTATAATAGTTGTTTTTGTTTAACATTTGGCTTTAAAGAAGCTGTTATATGGATGTCCCTTTACAAACCCGCAAATTACGCGGCAACCTAATGCCGCGAGACAATGCTACTGACTTCATGGGAAATGCGGCCGCCGTGGATTCACAGTGACGCTCGTGGCGTCATTCAACACAGCATTATATATACGGAACTCCACGATGTCACTTCACTTCGTTTCTAGTATCGAGCAAGTGAATATTTAATTAGGGTTAGCCCGTTCATTGTAAAATCTTTATAATATTTATTTTAAATTAAAATTAATTTGGTATTTTTGGTCCTCCGGTGGTGACGTGTATAATTAAGCCACAAAATTGCCATGAGTTTTTGAACTGTCAATAGTGTTAGTTATTAAAAATAACTTGAAATTATATAAAAGCTTTTCATATAAATGTTTGGCCTAATATCAGAATTCAGGCCTAATACTTGTGACTACTAGCTACTGTATGTTGTATTGCTAGATTAATAACTTTTATTCGTAGAATTGTTTTTTTTTATTTAACCCGTATTGAAACTTGTGTACCTACGTTGTGACGTTGTCTGCTACAGATTCTCCACGAGATGACGCTTGAAGTAGCAGTAAGTAAACAAGCAAGCTAATGTTACTATTAATATAATCTTGCGCCTCGCGAATCATCCTTGGAAAGAATTGGTGTTCTTTACCGAGTATTTCTGATCTATCAAATCTGATTAAGTGACGGAGGCAATTCTGTACGTTTTTATAGACTGCAAAATTCCGGATTCATCGATTCTTCACACCTTATACTACATCTACCTGTATTATAATATGTACCTGTATTAAGTTTATTAGAGGCAAAGAAAGGATGTCACGCTAACGAATGTCGCTTTAAATTCACACACAACTTTACTAATACAACAGAAACAGAGTCGTAAGAATTATGAAACATGCCTAAATTGGAAGATTTAATAATCGCAAAATATTTCGCGAGAGCCGACGCTGCGGTGCGCGAAATTATATTGTCTACGTAAGCATTGCTGTTCACGTTTCCTTATTAAGAAGGCTTATTAAGAAGAATTTATCGTAACACTTGTCAAAAGTTTGTACTTATACATATAATCGATGTCTCGCGGCATTAGGTTCCAGTAAAGTGCTATGTCAGTTGACACCGCGTGCGTCCTTGTGAGTCCACGGCGACCGAGTTTCCCATCAAGTCAGCAAATCTGCCTCGTGGAAATAATATTGAAATTTTATGTTGGAATATGAAGTTGTCGCTTAATTTGCAGTTACAAAAATAAGGGTACATCTATATAACACTTCCCACTGAGAACAGTAGCTATTTCTGAGTATTGAGATTATGAAATATTGCTGTCTTTTGTGGTTCAGATTTTTTTTATAGGATAGGGTGACAAACGAGCACACAGTCCACCTGATGGTGAGTGGTTACTGTTACTACTTACACTCACCATACGAAACACAGCAATATTTAGCTATCATTTGACGCTGGTATTCTGTGAGAGCGTGGTCCTTCCCCGGTCGAGCCGACCCATTTGTGCTACAACTATACTACTAATATAATTGCAGCATGGCTCTACCACGTATAAATTACATATGTATAATAAGATTTTCCAGGTTTCGCGTAAGTATCTTCTTTGAATGGGGATTGCGACGCTTTTCTAGTACACTACCGTAGTCCGTAACGATTTAAAGTAAAATGGCTTGTAAGTAAGAGTAAACTTACTATCATTATAGTGTGAAGTGGGATTGTCGTATGGTATAGATATTTCAACGAAATTTATTCAACTGGTGAAATCGGTTGATACATCAGATTATGTTAAATTTCATGTAATCTCTTTATAATAGATTTAAGACGTATATGAGATGAGTTATCCAGATGAGTAGCTGGGTCATAGGTAAGCTTCGTGGTCTTCACAGGCTTCCCTTTCACTCGGTCATTGATGTTAGTGATGAAAAACACCGTAGTACACAGAAAGTAGTTAATTGGGAAAGTGACCAGGTAAGTACCATTTAAGATGCTGTAATCTTCTCGCCCGCGCCAAGTGGCGTTAGGGAATAACTTTTAACAAAAAAAAAATTGTAATCAATACTATTACCCGAGAAACTAGGCAAGGGAATTTTAGGTGATTTTAAATTGTGGGATTGTGAAAAGGATTCGGAGTTAAAGACCTACTCATACGCCTGCCTTGTTCGTCATCCTGTTTTAATTTGCTCAAATGGGTGACAATAGCGAAGTATGCGTCATCAAAATCGTTACGAATTTTAATTTGTTCATCTTTGTTGAACATTTTTGTCCTTATTAGACATTTAGTTTTTTCAATCTACTAAACTTTCTTTGTTGTGCATTAAGATCTTTATGCGTGAGATAATATCGTGTTCGAACATAATATCCAGCTCGCATGAAACATCTCACATAGACTGTTCATCTAATTCTGGATGCGGCATATCGCGTTGCAAAGATGGCTTATATGACACGTCGTTGAAAGAACGTATGTACGTTAAATTAAAAAAATAACTGTGTGTTAATCTAAAGATAACAATTTCACTAAGGCAGCACGATTTAAAAGGAAAGATTTGGCTTGCAAGGATCAAAATAATTATGTTATGCACACATAATACTTGGCAAACACTCACCTGGGTAACCTTTGAGCTGCTTTGCGTTTATCGGGCCAGATGTGATGTAAATTCTGGTCAAATGTGTCCACTATTTTCTTTTTCCACAGGTCAGATATTAAAACTGCCTTATTCGTGTACGTATTCGATGAAGCAGGGAAATGAGATCTTTTCTGCTGCCAGTAACGGAGCGCGTACGTAATGTGTACCGTCAAAAGCGTTATTAATTGTGTTCACGAAGAAGTTGGCCGTTACTAGTGGTCGTTGCGGGTGTAGTTCAAAGAAGATTGCTCGCTTCAAAGTTAAAGAGTGCTTGTCAGTAAGAAAAAATGTTGGATTGTTGGAAGAAATATTGGAAACATTTTACGTAAGATGAAATGTTTTCCTTTCAAATTGCACTATTTTTAATTATGAGAATTATTCCTAAACTTTAATGAAAAAATATAAATAATTATATATCATGTATATAACAGACAGATCTCCGGCAAAGATTTTAAAGCCCTGGTTCCGCTCGATCGCTTCTTTAATACGAGCAGTATTAAAGTTGCGTAAGTCCCCCCACACACGCATTTGGAGATCTGTCTGTTCAGTTGCCTGAATGCTGTCACAACTTTTGAAGACTGCACTTTTAATTTCCCGTCTAACAGCCATGAGATTTAGAATGTGGTCGGTGTGTATTTATATTCTTCTCAAGCGGGTCTTACCTCTGACACGTTTGCACGAGCTTTTCATTCATGATGTCTACTGCATTGCAGGATTCTAGGCACTGAAAACGGTTTTGTAACTCGAACGGAAAGATTTCGGGACTTTGGATTAGAGCACGATGGGGACGGAGCATTGATTTCATTAGACGAGGCCTCTCCAACTTAACGTTTAGGTTCAGTGTGCCTCTAAGCATTCGGAGATCTATGCTAGTTTTCATCCTTGCGATCACTGAGACATCACTGAACAGTTGGCGTCTGATCGCCCTAATGAAGTCAATCTCATTTTTTGTCGAACCGTCGGGACTCGACCAGGTCTATTTTCAGTGAGGCTACTTTTGGCAGAAAGAGTTCAACATAAAGAGTCCCTCGTTTTCCATGAAAGGCCGGCTGGTGGCACTTTGGGTTATGTTGCCCTATCCCAAATTTCCCTACCTTCTGCTCGCAGACCTTTATTGCCTCTAGTTTCACGTTTAAGTCTGCCATTAACACCGTATAGGGGGTTTTGGGGCATGCATGGCTCCAGAGATACCCTCATACATTTCTTCCACCTTCTCATCGGGATGTACCGATGCAGGTGCCTAAATCTGTGAGACCTTCAACAAATACCATTTGGTATTCTGAGTATAAGGTACGTGAGCCTCGTCGACACATTCCCAATCTTTACAACGTTGTTAACGAGAGAATTGTTGACGATAAATTCAACACCTCCTTTGGACTCATGGTCACCCTCCCGGTGATAAAACAAGTTACCGGATTCGTGAATCACCGCATCCTCCCCCTCTCTTCGTACCTCGGATAATCTTATTATATTCCAGCGAAACTTGTCTATATCTTCTTCGGGCTCCATGACCTTTTCGTCAACCCTCAGGATGCGTGCGTTGTATGTTGCCAGGTCGAGTAGAATAAGATGGCAACCGAACGTCCACCGAGTTCCTTAGCACCCTACCCCGCCGTTTTCATGGCTGCCACCGTAGTCAGGAAGAGCGGGGCCGCCAGGGACCGGGAGCCGTTTATTTGTGTCGTTGCTCATGGGTTATATATTGTCACGTTTGACGGCGTGAGTTGCCACGTTTGACGGCGACGTTGTATGGCAACCACAGTTATTTTTGTTGTACAATTGCTGTTATCAGGAAGATGCTGCTATCCATCTCCTGCCTGTTTACCTCTGTCGCCTTTTACGACACCCACGGATGACGACGGACGGACGGACGGACGGACGGACGGACGGACGGACGGATGGACGGACGAAAGATACGTGGTGGTGGATATTCTTAAACGCCACTACACGGCCACGGTTTTGTTTTTTTAACTAGCTTTATAAGACTCGCTGTTGGCGACGCGCCTATAAGAATGTTTCAGTTTATTAAATCAACCGATGACGCATAGTTATAAAAAGCAAATTATCGAGCCACGACGCTCTGATAAGAAAATGCTTAGTTAGATCTTAAAAAAATGTCGAATTAATGATAAGAAGGTCTTGGGTTCGACTCCCAGGCCAGACTAGTTTGTTCGTTTTCCTAAGTAATATCGCTTAATAAATTCATAAGGAATTTTATGTTATAAATTATATTACCGGATTTGTTCCCCGGTTGAAATCGTCTTTCCAATGATGTAAATTCAAAGGAATATTAAAGTGAAGTTAGAGATCGGATTGGTTCCCCGGTCGAGATGATCACTCTGTGCACAAACAGAAATAACGGAAATTAATTGCATAAGTATTGTCGTGTATAAGTTTGATATGTTTGTACGAAAACAAATGCCTATTTGTTATGATTGATTAATGAAAACATTCACTTGTATTGTTATCTGATAAGAAGCATGATAACGAATAAGAGTCTTATCAGAAATAGTTTCCTACTGTTTGAAAATTATGTAGAAGCACTCGTTTATTTAATATTGTTAAAATTAAGTGTATTTCAGACTTTCATTTTTCTGATAGTCGAGAGCCGTGCAAAGTTAGTTGTTCAAATAGTGTGAGTTCACGGAAGCACGCTGGCCACGCCCTTAGGAGGCCGAATATGTAAAAATGTAAAATGTTTGTAATTTCAGCAATTTATGTAAAAATGACTTGTAAAACATTTCAGGTTGATTGTACGTGCTAAAAAGGTGAATTCTGTGTTATTTTATGTGAAAATTCCTGTGCATAAGTGAAATAATAATAGTTTTGTATAAGAAATTTAAAAGTGTTTTAAATAGTGAAATAAATAGAGAAAATGTAAATTAAACTATTGTATTAGTTAACATATGTATAAATTCAAGTGGGAAACATTGTTTTAACTTTCTGTGTTAAATATTTAAGAAGTTTGGATTTTGGATTTGTGAGTAAAGTAGGCATATTTTGTTTTATAAATTAAAGGATTTTTGTAATACGGAAAAATAATGTATATCATGGTGTAGATATTGTTTTGTGCTATCTACATAGATAACTTGTATTTATGTGTGATTTATGTGAATAAAGAAATTAAGTGAAACGTGAGAGAGTAATAGTACAAATTCATGTTGTTAAGTTGCGCAGGCACGCGAATGGCGCGGCTCACTTTCGCGTATAGTTCTGGGGGTAGCTTAGTGAACGGGTTTTATTGCAATTCGTTCGGGGTAATAGTTCGGAAAAACAAGAAAATCCTTCGGGAAAAGTAAAAAACCAGCAGTCAAGAAGAAAAGTATAGGGAAAAGTGATTACTCTCTCACGGAACGGTTTGAAGATAATTGCTGTTTCATTCCCAAGATCCCTTAAGTTATACAGTCCACATCGAAGAATTAAGGCGTCGGGACCGGGACGACTTCGGAAGACCCGTAATCCCCGTCTGAACCTACTTGCTGAAAAGGAACGAGGTTATCGCCCTAGTGTATTACTCCGTTGCGGAGATCACATACGTTGTTCCCGAACCCAATGTCACATCATCGAATGCTACACCGATACCCCAAAGAAAAAACCTCGCCACAAGGGGACGAGGGGGGTAAGGATGCTCAGATTACAACTGTTAGTACAGTGAATGCACTGGCATGTGCATACTTAAAGATTATACCGGTCGAGTTGTATGGACCTAGAGGAAAGGTCAAGACAACAGCTCTTCTGGATGAGGGATCGACCATGACACTCATAGAGGAGTGTATGGCTCAGAAATTAGCGCCTCGCGGACGTAAAGAGGGATTACGTATCGAAGCCGTGGGAGGTAAGCGAATTAACGACGACAGTTCGTATCGCTTAAACATTAAGATAAAAGGCATTTACTCGAGCGACTTAGAAGAGATAAGTGTACAAACAATTAAGTCACTTAACCTTTCTCCGCAGTCGGTAAGCCGAGAATTATTGCAACGGTGTTCTCATTTGACACCGATTAAGGATGAGTTGATGTATGAGAGGTCCAAACCTACCATATTAATTGGTCAGGACAATTGGCATCTCATAGTTACTCGTGAATTTATTTCAGGAGGTAAGAACCTACCTGTAGCATCGCTCACCAAACTTGGATGGGTTTTACATGGTCACATATCGGGTGGTATTAAACCGATCAAGATCGTTAACCACATTTCCACCAAGAAGGAGGAAGATATGGATAAATTGATCAAGGATTATTTTAGTTTGGAATCTCTGGGAGTGTCGGCTAGAAAGCCCGTGAACGACCCAGAAGAACGAGCTTTAAGTATTTTGAACAAAACGGTACGTCGTATACCTAATAATAGGTACGAGACTGCTTTGTTATGGCGCACAGACAATGAGTGCATGCCGTCGAATAGAGCGCAGGTTGAAAGTCGCCTGTTGAATATTGAAAAAAAGCTCGACAAAAATAGCGAGTTGAAGAAGGAATATGAGAAGCAAATTGAAAATCTCATCGTTAATGGTTACGCAGAGAAAGCGAACCATATTCCCATTTCCCCACGTACGTGGTACCTTCCTCACTTCGCAGTGACTCACCCACAAAAAAGGAAAATAAGGATAGTTTTCGACGCCGCCGCAAAGACGGGCGGACGTTGTCTCAATGATGCATTGTTAACCGGACCGGACTTATTGAAGTCGTTGTTCGGAGTTCTGCTACGATTCAGAGAAGGAAGCGTGGCAGTAATGGCAGACATTAAAGAAATGTTCCTGCAAGTGAAAATCCGGGATGAAGACAGGGATAGCCTTCGATTCTTATGGCGGCACAATCGTGACGCGCCACCGGAAGAGTATAGAATGACGTCACTCATATTTGGAGCGGCATCATCACCATGCATCGCTATATATGTAAAGAATAGAAATGCGCAGGACAACGCGCATATCTATCCAGAAGCAGCTTCCGCTACAGAAAGAAATTTTTATATGGATGACTATCTACAGGCATTTCCCGACGTGACGACGGCCGAAAGGATAGTAAACGATATGTATGAATTACATAAGCATGCTTCTTTCCAACTGAGGGGATGGGCTAGCAACCGACCCGAAGTTTTAAGTAAGATGGAAAATAAATATAAGAGCGACAGTGCTTCGCTGGGAGATAAAGAGCACACAGAGCGCACGTTAGGTTTGATTTGGAATATCAAACGGGATATAATAAGTTTCTCCACAAGTCTTCGTAACACACCGGAAGAGGTGATGGAAGGTTTACGACCGCCTACGAAGAGGGAGATAACTAGCGCTGTGATGTCAGTTTTCGATCCTTTGGGACTCGCATCACCCATAACGATTCAAGGGAAGTCGCTGATCCAGCAAGTATGGAGGACAGGCATCTCTTGGGATGAAGAAGTCTCACACGAATTACACGTGTTATTTTGTAAATGGATATCGGAAGTGAAGAAATTAGGTCATTTAGAGGTACCTAGACCCGTTGCTGAAGGCGTCGGCAAGGGAGAGTTACACACTTTCACGGATGCTAGTGAAAAAGCATACGCTGCCGCGGTGTATTACGTCACCACGGACGAGCTAGGAATAAGGCGGATTACGCTGATCGCCGCAAAGGCAAGAGTAGCGCCGTTGAAACCAATTTCGATTCCAAGGCTTGAATTGCAAGCAGCTCTTATGGGCAGCAGGCTGGCTGCCTCGGTTAGTGAAGAGAGCAAGTACGAGATGTCCGAGAGAGTATTTTGGACAGACTCATGTACAGTGTTAGCGTGGATTAAGTCAGATCCTCGCGCCTTTAAACCATTCGTTGCTCATCGATTGGCTGAGATCGAAGATCACAGTAAGCCATGTGAATGGCGATGGGTTCCAACGTCACACAATGTGGCAGACGACGCCACTAGAAATTTCCCTTCCACCTTCGATGTAAGTCATCGCTGGTTTCAAGGACCTGAATTCCTCAGGAAAAGTCCTGATTTATGGCCCAAACAAGTGGACACCATAAAAAGCTTAGAAACAGGTGAAGAAAAATCGCCAAAGGGCGTAAATGCGTTAAGAAAGCAAGAACCGTTAAGTATACCCGACTACGGACGATTTAGCAGCTTTAAGAAATTCCTTGGGGCAACTGCACGCACCTTGCAAGCGGTAGAAAAATTCAAGAGTTTAAGAAAGTCGGTTAAAGGACCCGACGACGCAGCCGAAAAGTCGGTTATGTGTTCCAACAAAGTTTTAGCAAAGTCGGTTAAAGGACCCGATGGCGCGTTGGACATAGCGCTCTTGAAAAAAGCGGAATTATTAATTTGGAAGTTCGTTCAAGACGAGTGTTTTTATTCGGAAATAAAGTGCTTGAAAGCAGGCAAAAGTGTTGAAAGAAGTTCACGCTTAAGTAAATTATCTATGGAAATAGGAGAGGATAACTTACTCCGTTTAAATGGACGTTTACCTTTCAAGTCTAATTTGACCGAGGAAAGTAGAAAACCTGTCATATTGGACGGTAAACACGAAATCGTTAAAATGATGATTAGAGAAGTTCATCATCATTTTGGACATGCCAATCACCAGACGGTGATGAATGAGGTGAACCAGAAATTTTATGTCTTGAACTTACGTAATGTAGTACGTGGTGTGTCACATCATTGTCAGTGGTGCAGGACATACAGATCCAAACCGCAGAACGTGCCACAAGGAAATATTCCTCTGGAGAGAATAGCTCATCATGAACCACCTTTTACATGCTCAGCTGTGGATTATTTCGGTCCTATGAGTGTGACTATAGGAAGGCGACACGAAAAACGTTGGGGTGTTTTATTCACGTGTCTGACTACCAGAGCAGTACATCTGGAATTAGCAGCCTCATTGACACCAGCGTCAATGATAATGGCGTTGAGGCGATTTATCGCCAGAAGAGGAAAACCGGCCGTTATATACAGCGATAACGGGACAAATTTCAAAGCTGCGAATAAGGAATTATTGAAAGCATGCGAAGAATGCCATGAGGGCATGAAAAATGAGTCATTTAAGAAATATATTAAATGGAAATTTATACCTCCGGGAGCACCGCACATGGGTGGCGCCTGGGAGAGGTTAGTAAGGTCGATTAAAATTGCGTTGACCGCTACGCTCAGAGAAAAGAGCCCACGAGAGGAGGTTCTACATACGTTACTTTTAGAAGCAGAGCACACAGTGAATTCCAGGCCTCTGGTAACATTCAGTATGGATAGTCCTGAAGAGGGTTTGACACCCAATCATTTTCTTCTGGGACGCTCATGTGGTGATCGACCACCTGGATTATTTCTAGAGCGGCATCTGACGGGTCAACTCAATTGGAAAGCTGCACAGAGGTTAGCCGACCATTTTTGGACAAGGTGGCTGAAGGAATACATGCCTACCTTAATACCGCGAACAGGTAATAACGGAAAGTTCATGGAACCTAAAGAAGGCGATATTGTTTTGATAATAGATCATTCGTTGCCACGAAATACGTGGCCGAAAGGCAAAATTAGTAGAACGTTACCGGGACCAGACGGTCACACCAGAGTGGTTGACGTCATTACTAGCACAGGTATCTTGAGGAGACCTACATCCAGAATAATAGTCCTGGTACCCGCGACGCCTCCCAAATGATGGTGCTAACGCACGGGGGGGAGATTGTTGGCGACGCGCCTATAAGAATGTTTCAGTTTATTAAATCAACCGATGACGCATAGTTATAAAAAGCAAATTATCGAGCCACGACGCTCTGATAAGAAAATGCTTAGTTAGATCTTAAAGAAATGTCGAATTAATGATAAGAAGGTCTTGGGTTCGACTCCCAGGCCAGACTAGTTTGTTCGTTTTCCTAAGTAATATCGCTTAATAAATTCATAAGGAATTTTATGTTATAAATTATATTACCGGATTTGTTCCCCGGTTGAAATCGTCTTTCCAATGATGTAAATTCAAAGGAATATTAAAGTGAAGTTAGAGATCGGATTGGTTCCCCGGTCGAGATGATCACTCTGTGCACAAACAGAAATAACGGAAATTAATTGCATAAGTATTGTCGTGTATAAGTTTGATATGTTTGTACGAAAACAAATGCCTATTTGTTATGATTGATTAATGAAAACATTCACTTGTATTGTTATCTGATAAGAAGCATGATAACGAATAAGAGTCTTATCAGAAATAGTTTCCTACTGTTTGAAAATTATGTAGAAGCACTCGTTTATTTAATATTGTTAAAATTAAGTGTATTTCAGACTTTCATTTTTCTGATAGTCGAGAGCCGTGCAAAGTTAGTTGTTCAAATAGTGTGAGTTCACGGAAGCACGCTGGCCACGCCCTTAGGAGGCCGAATATGTAAAAATGTAAAATGTTTGTAATTTCAGCAATTTATGTAAAAATGACTTGTAAAACATTTCAGGTTGATTGTACGTGCTAAAAAGGTGAATTCTGTGTTATTTTATGTGAAAATTCCTGTGCATAAGTGAAATAATAATAGTTTTGTATAAGAAATTTAAAAGTGTTTTAAATAGTGAAATAAATAGAGAAAATGTAAATTAAACTATTGTATTAGTTAACATATGTATAAATTCAAGTGGGAAACATTGTTTTAACTTTCTGTGTTAAATATTTAAGAAGTTTGGATTTTGGATTTGTGAGTAAAGTAGGCATATTTTGTTTTATAAATTAAAGGATTTTTGTAATACGGAAAAATAATGTATATCATGGTGTAGATATTGTTTTGTGCTATCTAAATAGATAACTTGTATTTATGTGTGATTTATGTGAATAAAGAAATTAAGTGAAACGTGAGAGAGTAATAGTACAAATTCATGTTGTTAAGTTGCGCAGGCACGCGAATGGCGCGGCTCACTTTCGCGTATAGTTCTGGGGGTAGCTTAGTGAACGGGTTTTATTGCAATTCGTTCGGGGTAATAGTTCGGAAAAACAAGAAAATCCTTCGGGAAAAGTAAAAAACCAGCAGTCAAGAAGAAAAGTATAGGGAAAAGTGATTACTCTCTCACGGAACGGTTTGAAGATAATTGCTGTTTCATTCCCAAGATCCCTTAAGTTATACAGTCCACATCGAAGAATTAAGGCGTCGGGACCGGGACGACTTCGGAAGACCCGTAATCCCCGTCTGAACCTACTTGCTGAAAAGGAACGAGGTTATCGCCCTAGTGTGTTACTCCGTTGCGGAGATCACATACGTTGTTCCCGAACCCAACGTAGGCGTTGCAGGAGGCCGGATCGAGAGAAGCCTCGATTCCTCCCTTCTGTTTCTTAGTTTCCGTCCGTTGTGTCCTTTTCAATTGGTCCTTGCGAGCCGAATTCCTTTTCACTCGCTGATTTAGCAAAGTTCTGAAAGTAAATATTTTTTTAAAGTTATTATGAAAAAGTAATGGGGGAAAATAATAAGAGATATAAGGTGGAATATCTGTGCACTCTGCTAACTAATTGAGGATGATATATGCATTCCTTAAATCGCTTTGAACTTGATAATAAACTGAAAATATTTTTAAATATTATTGTTGTACAAGAATAAGATTCAATTTTATGTAAATCACTTAGATTGGGTACGATTTAGATGAAAAATTAATTTTATTTTGGATAAACTCATTGACAAGGGTACAGAATTACCAGGTACAAAGGAAGGATCGATTTTAAAGGTCAAATAAAGAGATCAATACGAGTGTTATGCGAGATTGAAAATCTATGTACTTACCTATTTATAATTTAAGGTCGACCATTTTATACAAAAAGATGATGTATGTTTAAAATACTATAACCTACTTCTAATCATTAATTTTGATTATAACCTAATTAAATCAACTACTGCACTTTGGCCTTCCCGTGATTTGCCTTATAGGGGTAATTTTGCTATAGTTGCGTTGCATAGCAGGTGGGTCTTCAACCGCAGTTTTTATAATTAGTTTTATGTCAGGAAGTAGCTTTTATTGTTAAAGGTTCACAAACGAACACACAGTCCAATTAATAATGTGTACCATAGACGTCTCCATTAATTACCAAATAAGAATCAAAATGCAGATCTGTTGTTACACTAAGGAGGACTAAGATGGAATGCCTCGTTTTTTGTAAAAACAATCCCAGGTTTTCTGGAGGGTACACATGAAGCAAACAACATAAAGCTGCTGTTTTACTTTGACACTCTGTAAGAGCGTGGTCTTAACCCGGTCGAGCCAACCCATTCGTAATACAACCATAATATAGTACATTATAATTAAAAAGTTTTTGAAAGTTTCTTATTCATATATCTCCTGTTTTCGTTTCCCTCTATTGCCTCATATGATACCTACAGTACGATGTGGGTTTGTGAAAATTCTTAAACTGCCACTACTTGATAAATATACAGTCAAACTTTCACAATAGTTTGTTTTTATACATCTGTATTATGGCAAGATTGCGAAAAATTCATGAAATCATGACATGTTATGTACATGACCGAATATTATCTATATAACCAATATAAAACTAAGGTTATTATTAAGGTTTGCGTAATCATTATCCTTCTTATTAAACTCTTCTGAAACAATGCTAATTCAAAATAATTTTTTTAAATAGATATTTTAGATACAACATCAAGATATAGTTTTCTTGTTGCAATAAATTATGAGTTGGTTTATTAATAATTTAACTTAGAAATGAGGACATCCGCAGTAGAACCAGAGTGACCGACAAACAATACCGACCGACCGTAGAACAAATAGATAACGTATGACGTAGAATCAATAAATTTGTATATGCCCTTAAAATCGTTAAAAATATCACAAATATTAAGACGGCAATTGCAACGTACCACGCATACGTAGAGTCTATTCTTCGCTATGGAATCATAATATAGGGTAAAAGTACTGACCGAAATAGGGCATTCGTTGCCCAAAAAAAAAAAAATGTATTCGTGCAATGTGCGGGATGTCGCCAGATATTTCCTGTAAACCAGTATTTAAGAGACTTTGTATATTACCCCTCCCGTCACTATACATTTATGAAGTTGTGTGAAGTATGTTTGTCTTTAAAAATAAGTCATTGTTTATTAAAGCGCGTGATATATATCCCCGAAACCGACGTGACCCAGAAAAACTAGTTCTAGATGTTATATCCTAGATTCGTTAAATATGTCATTCCTAATAAATTTAAATTATTAAGTGAAAGATTATTTAAGAAACATTTGTTTAATTGGTTAAAAACCAAAAGTTATTATGACGTAAAAGATTTTTTTAGATTGTAATTAATTAATATTGTTGATTGTGTATTTGCGTGCTATTTACCATTGTTAGCGAAACACGATTGCACTAGATCAATTGTAAGATCTTTTAATACCGTGATTCTTGCAAATAAAAAATTATGATTTATGATTTATGAAAAGCACTTTGTATTTTCAGTTTGGCAATCGATCATGACTGTAACGTAAAATGTTTTGTAACATATTATTACATTCATGACAAAAACGACTATTGTCCTTCTCGTTTATGTCTTCAATATGTGGAATATTATATTATATATTATTTTATCCACAAATCCTTCACCTACACTAAACATCATTTCAATCAAAATGATGCTTAGGTGGCAGGTGCATAAAACACGTCGCAAACTGACTGTTTCATACCAGTCTCATCGGTACCGATGTTCTGTGACATACCTAGGTATCGGTATGTTTCAGCCTCGGAAAGATTCCTTAAGTTGACGGGCCATAGATAAGTCTATGTCCTCCGAGTTAGCAACCCTTCCCCTTTCAACATGGAGGACCGCACACTTATTCGTCCCCAGCTCCATTCCACTAGAATTGCTAAATTCACAAGTGATGTTTAGCAATTCCATAAGATGGGAGCGACTGGAGGCGAATAACTTGAGGTCATCCATATAAAAGGTGGGTCACTTTTGTATCTCCTTTCCGAAGCTGAAATCCCCTCCCGGAGCCCTCTAGTAAAGTACTGAGGGGTTCAGAGAGAGGCAAAACCAGATTGGACTCAGACAATCGCCCCGAAAGATACCCCTTCTTATCCTTATGCGGCTTTCCACAGCCGTCATCCGCTCACCCAGATGACAAAGAATCGTACTCCACTGCCATACATTGTTCGAGGAAGTCTCTAACTGTTACAGTCAATCTTGTACAGCTCGAGGACCCTCTTTAGCCATGTATGGGGAACCGAGTCGAATGCTTTTCTGTAGTCTATCCAGGCAGCGGAGAAGTTCCGACGGTTGCGTTTCACCACTTTGCCAATGACCCCGTCAATGAGGAGTGGTTCCTTGGTTCCACGACCACCGCCCCGGACATTCATTCTGAGCGCGTGACATCACCTGATTTAGCTCCAAGTGAAGAGTGATTCTCGCGGCTCAAAATGGATGTCAGTGTCTTATATATGGTGGGTAGACACGTGATTGGGCGGTATTTGCTCGGATCTGTGGTATCCTGATCTTTAAGACCCAAGTGAGTGGTCCCAGTTGTGAAGAGGCTCGGGAGCGACTTCTGATCGAGAGCCTCTTGAAAATGTCAGGGCGAGTACAGCGTGACACACTACGACCTCCTACAGGCAGTAATGATGCAGACCGTCGAGGCCGGACTTTTCCAGTTCAGGCCCCTACGGACCGTCTCAGCCACGTCTTTAGGCGTTGTGATGACGGGGTCCATCGTCATAACACTTGCACTCTGGCTCGCCGTAACTTCCATCCAAGGGCCCTCGCCATGGTTTACGGGGCTCTGACCACAGGCCACGCCGAAATTCGACAGTGTCAGCCTGATCCGGTCCTGGGCCCGCTCCACATACCACTGGTCGCTCCAATGATTTATGGAGCCTCTTCTGATCACTCTGGAAGAGACCGATTCTGCTTGAACCGCCCTTGACCTTCTCGCTAAATCGTCGAATCCGCTTCCCCCAAGCAGCGGTTTTTTTCTGCTTCAGGTCGTCTATGCGCTCCGTTAATTTCTGCGTGATATCCGGCCGGAAAAAACTAATTTTGTCCCAGCAAACGCCATTCTAACGGTGTGCACAATTCTCGGTCTATTATTACCCGACCTGAAGCTTGTCAGTCCGCTGATAAGGGCAGACTGACAAGCTTTCATCGCATTTGCGATACGGTCTTCGATTCTTTTTCTCCAGGCTGGGATGGCGCTACTTTGTTGACTAGCACGTCCAGCCATGGAAAGTTTGGCGCCAATAATACGACATACTGCCAGTGCGGCGCCAAAAAGAATTGAGTCCGTCTCGCAAAAGTCCCGGCTGGTTAGTCTGGGTCCCGGCTGGTTAGTTATCAATGAATTCAAAAACATAATAAATATATAAATATGATGATCCAATCGCAGGCCCAGGTTGTATAATGCAAAACAAAATAAATGCAATTGGTGAAATTAAATTTGTAAATATAAATTTAATAAAATACGACAAATAGAAGGGCACTGGATTCTTGGTATGATTCAAGATGAAAGCGATAACCTACGAGTGGTTGTGTCCTAATAATTTAAGAAATTCTGAGACCCTCGTACTGATAATAATAGAGCATGTGAGATCGGGGACAACCATACACACGGATTGTTGAAAGACAAAAAACTGTGAAAGATAATGGGTATTTACTTAAGACTGTGAATCATAGTGACCTGATATTCCATTGATAGCCCCGATGGGACACACACTCAGCGATTTCAAAGTCAATGGAGAAATTTAAAGAAAATATTCCATAAAGTTAACAATAAAGAAAACTTCGTATATTGGTTAATTGAGTATTATTGGTGAATTATTGTAATATGTATTAAGAGGGCATATGCGTTTCGCGTCGAAAACTACATGTTTTAAGGTTTTTCCAAAGGCGATATCGTAACGACGTGAGGAGATTATTTGCTGAATATTAGGGCTTTAGAAAGATTAAGTATTTATTTAGTACATAGCAATACAAAATCATATTTTTTTATTGACGGTTTTTTAGGGCGAAGACAATCCCTTCACAGTGTTTTACGAAAATATGTATCAGAGTTATCTTTCAGGCTGATACAACCATTATTTTAAGCTAAAATACTTTATTTAAGCGTTATTATAATGAAATATATAGTCTTTTAGGGTATAGCAAAACCTAAATTACGAAAATATTTCGATTTAATATTATAAAATAATATTATAAAATCACCAAAACTGTCTACTTCAATGTATTTTTTCCATGTATTTGTTTATAAACATATCTATTTTAATTATTTTATCAAAATACATGTAATGTTAAATATCCAAAAAAAAATTTTGCTCGTTTTATTTTGTCAATTATTTTATATAATTATTTTAAAAATACTATAAAACATCACGCGCAGACGCCGTTCGATTCACTAAGCTCCGGTTAATCCCAACGACAGGACGTATTTACTTTTTCTCACCGACACCGCGGGATCGCGTTGATACACCGATAGGGCTATACTACACCATACTATAACTAGATACCTATAGCAACATCGAGCATTTTAAACGATTCAGACTTTTATAAGCGATATTTTTGGTAGTAAGTAATTTTGAAATGTGTTATGATTGTCATATTTAAATATTAAATGATGTAATGGTGGCAAATTTTCATTTCATACATATTTTTTTTCAGAAATGAGTAATTGAACGTTAGCAATTCGGATCAAGTAAAAATACAAAATCGTTGGCTTTCACCTTTGACTCCGTGGCGGAGTGACTTGGTAATGATTTGTAGCGCTGAGTGCCGCAGGTTCGAATCCCACATGGAACAAAAATTTGTATTACCTACAAATAATTGTTCCGGGTCTGGATGTTTGTCGTTGTGAAATTAATGTATACTGCCCAAACGATGTACTTAGGAAAAATTCCTAGTGTGGAGATAACGTTATGATTAAACAAAGACATTATATATAGGGTGAAAATGTAAAGCCGACTTCAATTTACTAAAGGAATAAAACAATTTCCACATATTAGCCTCCGATTTCTATACACTATATAAGCCATTATATGGAAATTATTTTTTTATTGTTTTAGTTCCAATAGTATCAAAGACAGGTATATAATCAAAGATCAAAGTGATTCGTAGTCGTCGTTAGGCAACTATTATAGCCTCACGCTCGCACTGACACGCACACAGAGATAACATTGTAGTGTGCGTCAATATTACGCCGTTCCAAAGCAATCGTGTAGATTTCGACTTGGACATATTTGAATATGCGCTGGTAAAGGTCTACAAACTCTATTATTATTCCCCTTTTACACAATACACAGAGCTATGACACAATACACATCAACTTAGTAAAAAGACACGAAGAACTTGGGATGCAAGAGCGGGCGAAGCGAACTCGAGGACTTAGAGCACCCTGGATCGGACGGGTTAGGTTCGAAGGGGATGACGGGATAGTGAGATCAGATGATAGCATATAATAAATGGTATTCTAGCAAATAGAAATAGGAGCCACGCGAGGTGGGGCTCCAGCGACTACGTCACGTCGAGTGGCACAAAGGGTCCCTATCCCTCCCCAACTCTCTCTTCCCATAAATCAGGTTTATATTAGCAAAAAAATTATGAAAATATAACCTCAAAATCCGATTAAATATTTAAAAAAAAAACTTTGCATTTCCTAAACTTTTCGCATGGGGTGGAACTCCTCCCTTCCCCTCCCTCCTCCTGAAATTACGTATATTTACAACCCATATATAAAAATCCTTCCGTACTTACTAAACAATCGTGCACTATAATCTTGTTCTGTCTAGTACTAGTCTCCGTTAAGACTAGCCGCCGTGATCGAAATTTAGTCTAAAGAATATTCCAATACATTAAAACCATAGGGTCTTAGTCGACCCAAGTAGTAGTGTAAAAAAGAAATTGACTCGTTTGACCACTATTTCAGGTTCGCTCTTAATTGCTTCATAGTCAGTGACATGGAAAATGGGTACTAAAGAAACGTTTTCTCACTAACTAAATGCGCCTCAACAATGTTTTTGATTTAACTTAACATGGAATCAAAAGTGATTACTTATTACTTATTATAATATAAATAACACACAAAACATTCTCTAAATAAAATATATACTTTAGAAATATTTATGGGTATTATATGTAATACCAAACCAGCTAAACCCTTAATCAATCACATCTCATATACAGTAATATGATAATTATTTCTTAAATTCACACGAACACTAAACATTAAAAACTTAGTTTACAGATTTTATCACGTTTAATTTTAACTGTTTTAATTCCCGAAATTTCTGGCGCTTACAGTACCCATTGTCACCCAGCACCCCACGTGAACATGATTAAAATTACCAGTTTAAATTAAACGATATATAATCCGTAAAATTAGTTTTCTTTAATATTAAAGGAATGATTAAATAAGGGTTGTTATTAGGTTGGCCATTCCAATTTTTTATATAAAAAAATGCCAAATACAAACAACAATACAGATGAAAAAAGAAGGATCTAGACTTACAAAGTATGTGCCAGCTTTGTTGTCAATTACTTGTAAGATTTGTGCCTAGTCGCCACGCTGTTCAGACGGTTAGGTGAGCACTGCTACACATCATTAGTCTGTAAAATTTAGGTTCAGCACTTTCTTTGTTTTTTTTTTCATCATTTTGCGGCCAGTCTCATCAACAGTGCACCAAGAGCAGTTAAGTTTGACCTTTGTTAAGTTTTTACCACCTTCACCGTCTTCGGCTAATTCTAACCTAATTTTGATTGTAAGAACGTCAAAACATCATCACTTACAATTGTAGTCATGCACTGGCTTGAAATAGTTAAACACACATGTTCACAAGAAAACTAGAGAAAGATCGCTGATGACACATATTATGTGTTGATTAAATAAATAAAGAGTAAATGCACAGTAAAATATGAACCCAAAAATAAAAAATTTGTGCAATAAAAATACTTATTTAATTACGAATTTGCAAACAGGATGATTTATGATGTAATATAGGTACACAACAACAATGTCTCGGGATTTATATTTCATGCTTATTAGCATTTCTTTTCTGTATTCTAAATTCAAGTTAAAAGAAAGGACTGACGGAGACGGTAAAATTTAATTTACTTTATGACAATTAATTTTTGCTACTCTGTGTCTTGAATATTTAATTGTTTTTAAAATAAATTAAATTTTCACCTTTATTTTGATCGTTTAATACACAGATTTAACCAGCGAAGTTATTTTGAGACAGTTATGCTGGAAGCGAGCACTAACCAGTGCAATGTTGCTGATGACATTGGCACTATTCAAAGCGTCGTGTTAAGATTGTAGGCGTGCTCTTGTGAAACTGTGGAAAGATATCATTTTTATTAAGAATAATTAGGTTACCACTGTAATTTAAGATTGATTTTTACAAATTACGGCAAAGCGTAACGTAGCTAGGTACTAAGTTTTGAAGTTGCGGTCGGGACATCAGATCCTGGTGAGTAATCAAACTGTGAGGAGGAGACTGCACGAAGTCAACCTTCATGCTTGTAGAACAAATAGATTCCACTACAAGGATGCAATACATTACATATATATGATGTCATAATATATACTACATGTGTGTATGAAGTAAACTATGTTTTTGATAATAGTTAAATGATGTATCACTTTGCGCTACCGCCTAACGCTTATGTTATTCGTCATTTTTTTCCGATAAGAGTACAGCAAGTAGTCCATTTCTGGATTTTTTTCACCCCCTTTTTATGCCTTTAGTGTGCGCACTCTTGTTATTAGAGCCTCAAGAAGACACGCACAAGCACCCGTCTTTATGTACATAGTTTAGCTATTAATTAAACTATACAAAAGTAGAAAGAGTAGGGATATTGCCAATAACGCTTTATTTCGCGATTATCTATGATGTTTATTTGAGTCAAGAAAGCCAGCGCTGACTTATCATGGCTGCAGCTCTTGAGACACGGGGCAGATCAGCAGAAATCCAGGTGAGTGCGCATGCACTCCTTCACGTCCTTCCTGTAGCTCAAATTTGGGGCATTTGCAGTATCGTGAATATATTAAATTATTCTTACCACTCGTAACAACAATTTTTTAAACTTTTAATGAAGTAACTATGTACTGGTTGATTGAATGATGATTTGAAGACACGATTCTATTTTAATGAGTAAACAAATATACGAATAACAAAAGTACTCGATGTAGACAACCCTTGCTTAGCTATAGCTAGAACGTGTGCATTCTATCTTCCTTTTTGCATACGTTACGAGCAAAATTAATGTATTTCACGAAAACACAACCATTTTTAGTGCCTTTTTAAATTTTGGATACGTTTTCTAAAATAATAATTTTAATTTTCCGTTTTTTTTTTTTTCAATAAAATATAGCCTAGGTCAATTGGGCATTGTTCTCTGCTTATGAAGTTTCATTATAACTGGTTTAGCCATTTCGAAGACTTTTTTAGGTAATTACCGAACTCAAATCTTAATGGTAGGCTAATAACTTCCTCAGCTCTATAAAAGGTAAGTATAAGGACAGACACATTATATATTTTTTTATATTTATTTATTAAAGTATTCTTACATATCTGCTTGATTTGTACCATTAAACCAATAATGGTTTATATCGGTACTCACATTAGCAACTAACGGACTGCTTTACATAAATGTATAATTAATTTACTAAAGTTACAAAAATGTATATAGATATAAATTAATATACCTTCTTTATTGTGTAAGTGGTAAGCACCCATTTACAATTCTCGCAAGAGAGAGTCTAAGCGAGATATCGCGTATCTGATACGCGATATCTTCTTCAATTTTATTTCTATTTTAATACCTAATTATTTTTCCATTTAAAAAGTTACGCTTCAAGGCTTTCCTATATAATTTGAGAGAAAATAATATTTCCACCTAAGGGTGGAATTTTTTTATGACTTTTATGACGACATTTTAATTTTTACTTTAAGCTTATGATAGTTTTGAGTTTACTCAAAAGGGCTAAAAATTTAATTCTAAAGAAACAGGAAAAGCTATCTTTAATTAACAAAAAAAGAATAAAATAATTGCCACTTAATAGCTTTCTAAGTTGGGGCTTTAATTATTCTCTATACACTATGTATAAGCACCGAAATTTTATTCTTTCTTTCCTTGACATTGACTTATATATTGTTCCTTGAAGTTTGATTAAACTGTTTATTTAAAATAAATATATATATATATATATATATATATATATATATATATATATATATATATATATATATATATATATATATATATACATATTAACTATTTCCTTAGTTAATTCAAATAATCAAATAAACGCAGATATATGACATTTTATTTGTTCGCGTTTTGAGAAATCTTTTATATCTTTATATTTAATCAATTAAACATCATCGTGAATGCGCAAAGTTTTCAAGTTTTGTATTCAAACACTCTCTCTCTCTCCCTCTCTCTCTCTCTCTCTCTCTCTCTCTCTCTCGCTCCGTTTCTTCGGTACTACTTACTACCAACCTAACCGTAACTAAATTTGTTTATAGCAGGTTCAGGTGTTGAATTAACTCGTATTCGGCGTTGAAGAAAAAATGAGAGAAAAGAAAAAGATTGCAGCGAAATAGTCTCTTCTCTACCTTTTTTCATTGTATATGTGTCACAAAGAAGCACATAGTCCACTTGATGATAAGTGCATACTGAAGCCCATAGACATATATTCCTGATAAGCGTTGTCACCCCTGAGGGTTAAAATGGAATGCCTATAATACTTGCAGTAAAAATAAAACACTTTATATAATAGGTAGCACGTCCTTTACATAGTAGTAGCAAAATAAAAGACAACAATAGAATTGCGTGTTGCTAAATACTAAGATACGTGTTTATATTAATATTTTATTAATATAAACACGTATTCTTTTTTTGTTAATTAAAGATATATACACATAATATAATATTTTATTCTTATAATTTAAGTATTTTTTTATAGTTTTTATACAAAACATAATAATACCATGTATATCGTAGTTATATTTGCAATTATAATATGCTGCTTCTTGAGGAAGTTCTTGAGGAAGTTTAGTTGTTTTTGTTTATTGTTTAACTTTGGACTTTTAAGAGGCTATAACATGGTTTGTGTTTTTGAACTGCCAATTGTGTATATACCTTTAAAGTTATTAAAGAAAATAAATTTGATTTTATATAAAAGCTTTTCATATAAATTTTTGACATAATATAAGAAGTTACGTTATACCGCTAGGTTGAATAATAAGTTTTATTTGTAGAATTATTTAATTTTTAATTTTACCTGTATTGACAATTTTCATTGCATCATTGCGTTGCGACGTGGTCTGCTACGGGTTCTACATGAGTTGACGCTTAATGCAAATTTGCAATTCAGTAAGTAAGCAAGAAAGCAATGTTGCTATCATTGCAAGTCCTTGCAAAGGTGCGTAAGTCCAGTCGTGCATTTAGTATTGCTACCATATATGGGCTGGTGCTGCAAAATGCCTCCTATCAGCTTTGGATACAATCGCAAAGTAACTAGCCTTTGGTTTTCTGCAGGATTCAGGATTTCGGAGAGTGTGCGCAGGAATTGCATAACTTAACTCCTCCATCTCTCTTCCACCATTGATCAATTAGACGTTCGGCCATTATCCACCATATCGTTGTTGACTTACCAAGCATTCAAACAAACGGTTTGCTATATCGTTCGTCATGCGTACAGTAAAGGAGTGGATGGATCTGTCTTTCCATCCGAATACTATGTGGGTGTCTTCAGGACAAGAGTGATTAGGCTTTTGTGCGCTTCACAATCTGAGGCTACATCACCACTTACCATCAGGTGGGATTGTAGTTAAGCGCTGGCGTGATATAGTAAAAACAAGTAAAATAAAAAAGTAAGTCCGCCCAACTTTCCTTCTTTCTCCTGAATCTCTCGGGTCTCATACATAATTTGGAAACGATATACGTAGAAATCCATAATAGAGATCCATATGGAGTTTAAAAATAATACTCTACAAGGAATTTCGTACATTTTTATGAAAAGTAAATTAATTTAGATCGTTTTCAAATAAAACAATAAGTGCGGATTTTACTCTTGTTTATTTTTACTTTATTATATGTATTAGTGCAAACTTTTGACAAGTGTTACGATAAATTCTTCTTTATAAGCCATCTTTGATATGAAAAACGTGAACAGCAATGCTTACGTAGACAATATAATTTCGCGCACCGCAGCGTCGGCTCTCGTGAAATATTTTCATCATCATCATCATCATTACAGCCTTTCACAAGTCCACTGCTGAACATAGGCCTCCCCCAAGTAATGCCACAAAGCACGGTCCTGAGCCACCTGCATCCATCGACTTCCTGCATGTCTTACCAGGTCGTCACTCCATCTAGTGGGGGGTCGCCCTACACTACGCCTACCGGTATGAGGCTGCCACTCGAGAACCTTTCTTCCCCATCGGTTATCGGTTCTTCGAGCTATATGGCCGGCCCATTGCCACTTCAGCTTACTAATCCGTTGGGCTATGTCGGTCACTCTGGTTTTACTGCGGATATCCTCATTTCTGAGTCTATCACGCAGAGAAACTCCGAGCATAGCCCTCTCCATAGCTCGCTGAGCGACCTTAAGCGTCCTCATACGGCCAGCAGTGAAGGACCACGTCTCAGATCCATAAGTCATCACTGGCAACACGCACTGGTTGTACAATTTAGTTTTTAGAGATTGAGGTATACCTGACGAAAAGATATGTCGTAATTTCCCGAACGCTGCCCAGCCGAGTTGAATCCGTCGATTGACCTCTCGGTCGAAGTTGGACTTACCTAGTCGGACTATTTGTCCCAGGTAAACGTACTCGTCAACAACTTCGAGCATAGTGCTCCCAACAACTACCGGCATAGGTGTGACATGGACATTGAACATGATCTTTGTTTTGTCCATGTTCATCTTAAGACCTATCCGTTGGGAGGCACTATTGAGGTCATTGAGCATAGTGCTTAAGTCCTCCAGCGATTCTGCCATAAGGACTCTATCGTCGGCAAATCGAAGGTGAGTGATGTACTCGCCATTGATGTCAATACCGTATCCTTTCCAGTCCAGTAGCTTGAAAACGTCTTCCAATGCAGCGGTGAAGAGTTTCGGGGATATAACGTCACCCTGTCTTACACCTCTCTGCAGTTGGATAGGTTTCGAGCTCTGGTTCTGTACTCGGATAGCCATCGTAGCCCTACTGTACAAACACTTCAGCACTTCGATATACCGACAGTCAACTTGGCACCGCTGAAGGGACTGTAGCACCGCCCAAATTTCGACGGAATCAAAGGCTTTCTCATAGTCCACATACGCCAGGCAAAGTGGCAGATTGTACTCTTCAGTCTTCTGTACAATCTGCCGCAGGGTATGTATGTGGTCTATGGTACTGAAGCCTTTTCGGAAACCGGCTTGTTCGGGAGGCTGGAAGTCGTCAAGTCTGCGTGCGAGACGATTCGTAATGACTCTCGAAAACAGCACGTAGACGCGGCTCAGAAGGGAAATCGGTCTGTAGTTCTTTAAGAGAGCGTTGTCGCCTTTCTTAAAGAACAAGACCACCGCACTTCTGCTCCACGCCTCTGGAGTAGTGCCACCATGGAGGACGGAATTGAAGAGCTTCTGAAGGACTACAAGTACCGGTGTTCCACCCGCTTTCAGAAGCTCCGCTGTAATTCCATCCTCGCCTGGGGCCCTGCCGTTTTTAAGGTGCTGGAGAGCCATTCTAATCTCGCTTAGACTGACGTCCGGGATATCATCGGAATAGTGTCGGATAAGACTTGCTCTTGGATCGTTACTCACACTTGCGTGTGGCTCCAACGATGATGTGTACAGCTGCCCATAGAACCTCTCAATCTCACTCAAAATCTCAGGTGTCCCGGAAACGATGTTGCCACACTCAGTCTTCAGCTTTGACAGTTGGCTCTTTCTGGCAGACAGATCTCTGGCAAAGACTTTGGAGCCCTGGTTCCGCTCGATCGCTTCTTTAATACGAGAAGTATTAAAGTTGCGTAAGTCTCGCCGCATGCATTTGGAGATCTGTCTGTTCAGTTGCCTGTATGCTGTCAAATCTGTTGACGATTGCAGCCTCATCTCCCGTCTAACAGCCATGAGATTAAGAGTGTGATCGGAGAGTTTTTGTGTTCTTCTGCGGCGGGTCTTACAGAACTTAGCTCCGACCGCATGGACAGTTTCCACGAGCTTGTCGTTCATATCGTCCACTGCATTGCAATCTTCTAGGCACTGGAAGCGGTTACGTAACTCGAGCTGAAAGGTTTCGGGATTCTGGATTAGAGCACGAGGGGGACGGAGCGTTGACTTCATTAGACGAGACCTCTCCAACTTAACGTTTAGGTTCAGTGTGCCTCTAACCATTCGGTGATCGCTGCCAGTGAAATATTTTGCGATTATTAAATCTTCCAATCGAAGCAACTTTCATCATAACTAACGAACGCTGTTTCTGTTGTATTATTCAAGTTGTGTGTGATATCTTCTCTTTACCTCTAAACTCTAAACTTAATACAGGTACATATTAACTGCAAGTATCATACTACAAGTATAATATAGGTACATATATAGTATAAAATGTGAAGAATCGATATTCCGCGAAGCCTGCTCTCTGTGAATACGTTCACGATCGCTTCCGTCAACACCTTAGATTTGATAGATCGCTAAAGAACACCGATTCTTTCCAGGGATGATTCGCAAGGCTATTGAAATCAAAAAAACATCCTAATTTCATTAAATAAGATTTTAATTTATTTAAAGAATAAATTAAATTAAATCGGAACCCAAGGATTCAACTGAAAGACTTCAAGACATTAAAAGTTCTGCTGAGAAGGATTGAAACAAAAATTAATAATTTAAATTTGGAGGTAGCCGTGGTTAACTATGACATTGGGACGTCGAATACCTCCGTCTCCCCGTGAGCACCCGTGGGTGCTGTGATGTGCTCGAAAGGTCGGGAACAGTGATAGTGTAGTGTATAATATTAATTATAATATACACTATCATTGGTCGGGAATATAAATAAGTTAATATAAGCGTTAAAATCCGTAAAAACTAGTCTTATATAAATGAGTTATACTGTTCGCGTAAATATAAGAAATCATTACTACAAGTATCATTCGAAATAGTTCTTTAATCTTAAGGTAGAATTTTTCAAGCCTGTAAAAATCGTCTCTCATATTTGGGAGGATTTTCCTTGATTATTACCCTAGTTTAACCAAAGACGTAAGATCTACTAAGACTAGAATTGTATTTGTACTAATAATTGTATTGTCTCTTCTAAGACTAGAATTGTATTTAATTAATTGAAGAACGGCGTAAATACATGACTGTCACGTTCCATAAATCATAGATCATCATTATATAAGTACCCGAATGACCGAGCTTTGCTCCTTTTTTTTTGGAAATTACATTCAGATACAAATTAC
This sequence comes from Parnassius smintheus behrii, assembly GCA_036936625.1. Classification (NCBI taxonomy): domain Eukaryota; kingdom Metazoa; phylum Arthropoda; class Insecta; order Lepidoptera; family Papilionidae; genus Parnassius; species Parnassius smintheus. The sequence continues at coordinate 28,736,037 of JAUPFT010000004.1, forward strand.
ATACTGATGAATAATATTTTTTGATCTTATTGACATAATAGAAAAAACTGAACTGGTTATTTGAATAAAAAATCATGAGTGCAATTAGTTTAATTAAAATTTTCGTATTTTTAAAAAATACTAAAAAAGGGCTCCAAATAATAGATTTTCTCACAAAAGACGGGAACTTGAAAAAAAAAAGGCAAAAAATTCGGACCGAAGACAGGACGCGAACCAAGGCTTTACGATTTTGCGACCGCTCAATATGCACTTGAGCTATTTCGATCGTTAATACGGTGTCAAAATTTGCCTTCTTATATTGTAGCAGTTTTTCATTGCCTGAAAAACGGACAAAAAGACATTTTATAAAGATAAATCCTAGCTAGATCAATTTATTCCCCCCGAAACTCCCTGGACACAAAATTTTTATGAAAATCGTTGGAGCCGTTCCCGAGATTCCGATTATATATATATACAAGAATTGCTCGTTTAAAGGTATAGGATACATACCATGAATGTTGTAAGCCTCCGAGCCTGAGCAGTATAACCATCGCCGATTCGTCAACCAAATGTGGTGATTACAGCTAATCCTTTTTTCTATAAGAGACCCTAGTCCAAGAGTAGACTTTATAGGGGCAGATGAACTGTAATAATGATTCCCACATGGTGATTTACATTTGAATCTTATCATATTAATCCTAAAATATTAATCTAATTTATTTCGAAACAAAACACTTTTATTATTTAAATATGCGTTAATGCGAGTTGAGAATCCTTTGCCAAAGTAAATATTTATCTTTTGTATCTATGCTCCTGAGGGTACCGAATTTTTACAACTTTGTAAATTTACTGGCTTTTGCTCACAGTTCATGTTTATACCTTAGTATTGCCGTGTTTACCTATTATTTTCAATTAAAAATAAATCAGTATCATAAAGAATTTTAATGCCCATTTATATAACATCGCATCGTTTGAAATTAACATATGATTACATCGTGTATGATTTATTTTGATTAATATTTTACATGAGAGCTAATTTACTTTTATTAAATTAATAACTTGCAATTTTAGATGATACATGGTGGTGGATTTGGCGTTTGGCCTTCAACCACCAAACTGCTGGTTCAAATGTATTAAATAATGTTATGCGGTGCGGCTATTAATTTAAATAGAATAGTGGACTGTATATGAGCGCGGTGCGAGCGGTGAATGGAATTTAATTTATTCGTGATACTGCAAATCCCCTAAATTCGGGATATAGGAAGGACGTGAAGGAATGCATGTGCACCCACCTGGACTTCCGCTGATCTGCCTCGTGTCTCGATGGCTGCCGCTGTCTTCACACTTATCAACTTCACAGATAATCACGAAATATAGCGTTATTGCAAATGTCTATACTTTTTACTATATGCTTGTATAATTCAATATCCAAATTACACAAGGGCGGGAGCGATGATGCGAGATATAAGCGGTGCGGTTGATTGCGTGTCTTCTCAACTTGTGTGAGCCCGTTAACACATGAATGCACATGTTGGGCATAAAGCGGTAGATAGGAAACCGGAAATGAGCTTTGCAGTAATCTTATTGGATAATAATTAACGAATCCCTTATAAAGCGATAGTGCAAAGTGGCGCGAACACCCCCCCCCCCGGCCTTGAGGTATCCTCAACTAGCAATTAAAGAATAAAAAGATATATATATATATATATATATATATATATATATATATATATATAAATACTTATATAGTAGCGAAATGAAGCGACGTTACGACCTAAGAATTAAACTAAATATATAAACGATAATGTAAAATTAACTATATTAATCGCTGTGTTGGTAAAGGACACAGTTTGATAAGAGGGCGTTTTAAAGTGGAATTCTGGAATTCTTAAGTTTAACTTGCGCAATGCGTACCACACCATCCTTACCGGGAAACAATTCGGTGACAACGCTTAGAGGTCACTAAAGCGGTGGAGTATTATCCACGTCTATTAGAATCACCATCCTTACCGGGAAACAATTCGGTGACAACGCCTAGAGGCCACTGAAGCGGTGAAGTATTATCCACGTCTATTAGAATAATCGTCCCTACAGAAATGGCAGTAGAGTTCTTATTCCACTTCACTCTACTCTGTAATGTATGTAAATATTCGAATCTGAAGCGTTTCCAAAAGGACTGAACTAAAGAATCTATCAAAGAAAAGCGTGATAACAGATTAATACGTTCCTTGCTTAAATCTGCAGCTGGTTCAAGTGGTTTTAAATTTAGAAAATGTGCGGGTGTAAGTGCGGTAGGTTCCGATGGATCACTGCTTAATACATAAAGCGGGCGAGAATTTAAGATACACTCGATCTGACAAAGAGTAGTAAGCATTTCTTCATACGTGAGGATTTGCTTACCTATTACGCGAAACAAATGGGTTTTTACAACCTTAATATTGGACTCCCACAAACCCCCGAAATGTGGAGTGCTTGGAGGGTTGAGTTTCCAAACAATGCGATTATCAGTGAGCACCTGACTGAATGCCTTATAATATTCTTCTGATTTTAAAAATCCATGTAATTCATGTAAATATGAACGCGAGGCGACAAAATTAGTACCGTTATCGCTGTATATAAATCGACACGGACGGAGAGATAAATCTCTTAAAAGCGTCTAAAAAACCCGCCGAACTTAGATCAGACGCTAATTCTAAATGCACTGCCTTAGTAACGAGGCATATAAATAAACATAAATAAGCCTTCTGACTTCGTATACCACGTTTACGCGTCAATGTGATATAAAGTGGGCCCGAAAAATCCACACCTGTGTGTTTAAACGCATTACACTGCTCTAGGCGGCAAGCAGGCAAGGCAGACATCATGGGGTAAATAGGTTTGGGTTTATGTCGAAAACAAATGTTACACCTATGAATGCGGTATCTCACTACACGGCGAGCTGATAATATCCAATATTTCTCCCGTAATGCAGCAAGTAAATATTGAGGACCAAATGTTTATAGTGATATTAATCAATTATAAAATCAACAATATGCCCCTTTTTTGGTAGCAATATTGGATGCTTTTGGGAATCCGATAAAGACGAATAATCTAACCGACCACCTACTCGAAGTACATCGTCCGTGATAAATGGCGATAACCTTCGTAATGTTGATGAACATAGTTGTCCTTTTTTAATATTTTTTGTATTTTCGGCGAAAGCGATGCCTTGCACAATTTTAATAACTGTGATTTCAGAAATCTCTATGTCGGATGCGGTTATAATTTTATTTATGCGCGGTAATTTGTTTAAAAACCTTAAAACGTAAACAACGGATTGTAAATACTTATTCCAATTAGAAAATTTTAAGCTTAACGAGATAAATGGGTTTTCTTCCATGTCACTGACTCCAAGCGACACAGTCTTTTCTTCTGGTAAACTGATATGAGTTGAAGCGAACCTTTGTACAGGCCATTCTTTACACGGCAAGGAAACCCACGAAGGCCCATGTAACCAAAGGTCACAATTTAAAATTTGTGAGGGTAACAGTCCACGCGAAATATGATCTGCAGTATTTTCCGAGCCGGCGATGTGGTAAAAGTTATCCGGTAATAAATAGGACTGTATTTGCAAAATACGGTTAGCAACAAAGATGTTGAACTTATGCGGTGAAGAACACGCCCAACAGAGCGCGACTTCCGAATCTGAAAACGCATAAATGTTGTCGATCGGATGCCTCAATGACAACGAATCGTAAACGGTGCGTACTAACTTAGCGAGCAAAACCAAGGCACACAACTCAAGCCTGGCTAAAGTTATAACCTTTAATGGGGACACCCGAGATTTAGAACATAGGAGCGTTATAATTGGAGGATTATTTCCGTTAACAACATGCAAATAGATGACACACCCGTAAGCTTTTTCACTAGCGTCGGCGAAGGCTAGTAGCGACACATGGGATTTTTCATTTACACCGATATGACGTGGAATCTGTAAATGTGAGATTAAAGGTAACTCTGATATATATCGCTGCCATGTATTGACAATATTAGTGGGTGGAGTCTCATCCCAGTTAAGTTTAGGAACCCACAAGGCTTTAATTAATTTTATAAATTTAATTAATAAATTTGGCGTAAAGTATTACTGGACCGACAAGTCCTAAAACATCGTACAAGCGAGCGGTTGCGGAGAGGATAGCGCGTTTGGTACAAGTGACCGGTGGCGGCGAAAACTTATCGGTAGCGGGATACCAACGAAGGCCTAAAATTTTTAAAATGTCATTATCATCAAATGATACCGAGTCTTGTTGACGATGTGATGCTGGTATATGTTGTAAAAGCTCTTTGCAGTTACTTGTCCACTTAACCAAATCGAATCCACCTCGGCGAAACATTTGGATAAGTTGAGTGGCGGTGTTGACTGCGTTGTTGACGCAAGGCGCGGAGGAAACGAGGTCATCCATATAAATATCCCTTTCCACTACAGAAGCAGCAAGGGGATGGGACTCCCTTTCGTCAGCGGCTAACTGGCGAAAAGTGCGAAGTGCGAGGAAAGGGGAAGAGCGTAATCCGAATGTGACGCGATTAAATTCATATGTTCGTATAGTTTCTTCTGTAGAAAACCGATATAAAATGCGTTGAAAAGCGCGATGGGATTTTTGGACTTCGATACACAAGTACATTTGCCTAACATCTGCAAAGAAAGCGATGCGATAAACTCTAACGTTTAATAAAATATTAAAAATGTCTGTTTGTAAATTTTGCCCTGTGTGCAAAATGTCATTCAAAGAAATATCGTTATCCGACTTAGCACTAGCGTCTAAAACGATGCGCAACTTCGTTGTACTTTTATCATTCCGTACGAAAGGGTGATGCGGCAAATAAAAAGAAGGCTTTATACAACCATTATCAAAAACAGCGGATAAAATACCCTTATTAATGTATTCCCGTATAACAACATTGTATTGATCGCGAAGATCGGGATATTTGTTAAAGCGTTTTTCCAAAAGTAAGAGGCGTTTTTTTGCTTTATTCGAAACGGAAAGAAATAAGCGTTTACAACAATCCTTCGTAATATAGTCGCTTTGGGATCCGGGGTCAACTAAACACCGAATAAAATGTTCATTGTCGTATTTATCTACGACCTTTATTTTTGCAGTCCCCAATAAAGTAGTATAGCGTGGGAGAGTACTATAATCACGAGAAATATTACATGAAGAGGTAAGTGTTTTTTCATCTTCCACCGTATTCGAATTGTGAGCGACAGAAGAATTAACCTTATTATCGTTAACTGCGCGGTAGTTAATCGAATGCGAGCCGCATGCATTAGCGTTAGGCGTCTGCAAAACCTCTGAGTGTAACGTATTGCTGCTACGAAAAGCAGTCTTAGAACCATTCTGATGCGGGTCAGAATGAATTAAAGAATGGTGGCGCCGCGCGCAGTATATACACTTACGCTTCGATTTACAAAAAGAAGTCGAGTGTTTATTACTTAAACAATTAATACAACAATTGTTTTGTTTAATAATATCGTAACGTTGTTGTGTATTTAATTTTAAAAAGCGTGGACAAACATACGAGTGTTCATGATCCTTTGATTTACAAAAGATACATGAATGCGAAGGATCTGTATTAATAAATGTTTTACTAAATTTATTTGAAAGTGATTTGTTTCGATTATTATTGGATGTAGATAAAGTATGCGAATTATTAAATGTATGGCACATAGCCCTATTCTGTTCGTATAAAAATTGTACTAAAGAGGCGTAGTTTGGTATGCTAATTGTGCGACAAGACATTTCAAATGACTTAATAGTGTCATGATCTAATTTTCTAAGTGCAATATTTAAAAACAAAAAGTCCTCAATTTTTAATTGCTTTAGAGCATTAATTGAAGCATCAAATTTGTCCATAAATTTATGATAACCTCCTGTTGTGTTTGCGTTCACCTGTGTTAAATTCAATAGTTGGTTAATATACGTAGATGCGAGTGTGCGTTCGTCATTATATCTTCCTATAAGCGCATTCCAAATAATGGAATAATTTTCTGCGGTAGGGGCTAACCCGGCACAAACTGATAACGCCCTGTCACTCAATTTGTTAACCAAATAATAAACACGTTCGGCATCAGTTAATTGCAAATTGTCGTGAATTAATGTCTTAAATTGTTGATAAAACATGGACCACTGGCGTATGTCTCCGTTAAATGACATTAATTCAATTGGCGGAAGTGAAGTTTTTAATTTAGTAGGAAATCTATTTTCTAACGTAATAGTGGAAGGCGATGTGGATATTTTCGTAATTTGGCACTTAATACGAATATATAAATCTTCAAATGAGTTCCAAGCCTCGTAATCAACGTCTGCATTAGGGTTTAATTTTAAATGTTTAGTATTATAGTTATCTAGAACTTCTTGAAACTCACTACGTAATTGTTCTATATTCGAAGCGATTCTAAGAAATAAATTCTGCTCGTCCAAGGAATTAAATGCGCCCTTTGAGGTCTCGTAAATTTTTTGTAATCGTTCGTAAATATAATATACGTTTAGCGATAATAATTTTTAAACTAACTTCTTCATCCGAAACCAGTTTAGATTCTTTGCTTCTCGTAGTCATTTTCAACAAACAAATGCGGACTAAAATTATTGCGATAAGTGACGGTAGAATTAGTTAACTGGGGAACGAAGCAATCTCGCGTTACTAGAAAGATGGCGGTTAATCAAAAAGCAAAATTTCATTAATGGAATAGTGAAGCGGTGTGGTATGCGTTACAAAGGTATTATAATACGTGTAATAAGCGATGCGGGACAAATAAATATTGTAGTTAGTATAATTAGAACTACAATTTACTATGATTTATTAATATATAAGCATATATTTTTTGTAATATATAAAAAAATGAATTTACTTCTCCGGGCCTAAAGGTTAATTTAATCCGGCTCGAAGGACCAAAAAATATATGGTGGATTTAGCGTTTGGCCTTCAACCACCAAACTGCTGGTTCAAATGTATTAAATAATGTTATGCGGTGCGGCTATTAATTTAAATAGAATAGTGGACTGTATATGAGCGCGGTGCGAGCGGTGAATGGAATTTAATTTATTCGTGATACTGCAAATCCCCTAAATTCGGGATATAGGAAGGACGTGAAGGAATGCATGTGCACCCACCTGGACTTCCGCTGATCTGCCTCGTGTCTCGATGGCTGCCGGCTGTCTTCACACTTATCAACTTCACAGATAATCACGAAATATAGCGTTATTGCAAATGTCTATACTTTTTACTATATGCTTGTATAATTCAATATCCAAATTACACAAGGGCGGGAGCGATGATGCGAGATATAAGCGGTGCGGTTGATTGCGTGTCTTCTCAACTTGTGTGAGCCCGTTAACACACGAATGCACATGTTGGGCATAAAGCGGTAGATAGGAAACCGGAAATGGGCTTTGCAGTAGTCTTATTGGATAATAATTAACGAATCCCTTATAAGCGTTAAGCGATAGTGCAAAGTGGCGCGAGCACATGGTTACGTTTTATTTACATTTCTATTCTATGTCATAGGTTTTTCCGCTTTCAGGTTGTGTATATTTAACGTGCTTAATGTAACGGAATATGGAACAAAAATTTGTCGCCGAGATAACCACATCGTCAACATTTATGGGTATGCTATATCTAAAAAGTTACAAAGTAAAAATTTACGCAGGTATAAAACCACCAAACATTGAAATTTTTATTACGTCGAAAAGAAGGAAACCTAAAACCAAGGTACATAAGATTAAAATAATATTTTTAGACATCCCGTAAATGTTACTTTAATATATAATCCTTTCATTACAAATTTCATAGTAATGCTGAACCGCAATTTTCGATAAAACCTAATATTTTATTAAAACAATAAAATATTTAATAAGGCAAAAAATATTTGCCTTTTCGACGCGTTCTAGACTTTTTGAAAGGCTGTTATGTGAATGCTTTAAAAAATATCATTCTTAAATCAATTTCATAAAGCACTCGTGCAAGTCAAGACTCTTTACCTCGAGTCAATTATAAGTGAAAAAGTCATGAGTTAATAAGTATGCTAATTCTATATTATTCCAAACGTTGATGACTGAAGTAAAAAGTGATTTAAGAAAAAATCCTCTAAATATAATCTGGTTTCAAATGTAATATATATATATATATATATATATATATATATATATATATATATATATATATATATATATATATATCCAAATATATATGTATAATATAATATATAATAAACACGACAGCTGATTTGAGGTCCCGAGAAGATTATTCTGTCAAGAAATTCTCAGTCAGCTCGGAGTCAAGGAGTTGGCGGTACTTCACCTCTGTGCTCCGGAAAGCATGTCGTTGATCCTGCGCCTGATCTTTCTCCGATTGTGTCGATTTGCTGTTCTATCGGACTATGAAAGTGAGGGATAGATAGTGCACCTATCCTTCGCACGCACTTCGCACACACGGGATCGGATCGGGTTCAGAGTAGCATCCGTAACCTAAATTCAGTCTGGAGGAAATTATTAATAAAAATTGATCGAATTAAAGACTAAGTAATTAAGTATTTCAATAACACTGATCTGATTTGTATTTTGAAGTCATGAAAACGCGGTCCTTCACTACAGACGATAGTTTTTAAATATATGATACGACCAAAAAGATACCGGGATACTCATTCAAAATATGAGAGGAGTTTGTTCGGTGCCACATATTGTAGTCTAGAGTATTTTCGGATTTTATTGTATATAACTACAGTTAATTGTTAGTTCTCGCAAATTTGGTATGAAACCTATTATATAATAAAATGGGATGATTTAATATTATATAAACAGACAGACAAAAGTTTTAAAAATGGTAAAATATGTAGAATAGAATAGAATAGAATAGAAATTATGTTTATTTTCTCATCACAAACAGGTACAGTATTATTGATGACAAACATGTTAAACTATAAACGTATTGAACCCTGGTTTGTGAGAGACTGGTGCCTAATAAAGGTATTAAACAATACTTGTTCTATAGGTCACCAGATATCTTACAGGTTACAGATATTACAGGCATGCTAATAATTCCCTCAGCTCAATAAAAGTCGGTTATTTAAGTTATGATGTTTTCAATATGATATTATTGTACGTCATAATAAACTAATCATAAACACCTGTATCATATTATGGGCATAAAACAAATTATTAAAAGAATATTTGTTAAAATAATAAAATTAAATAAATCCCTACGTACAGCGTGTTCTTTACATTAAATCATGTTGTATTTATCAGATCGACTGCCATCATCTTGGGCTATTTATATTTGTTTACGATTCAGTAAACCGCGATTTTATGCATTTTTGATGACATAAATCCCAACTTCATAATATTGTATTATAGGTTTTAATATGGTAGCTCGGCAGCATACTGGCTAAACGTTTGACTGCAACACTGATGGTCGCAGTATATGTTCATAAGCAACGTGTTTTGTGTGATCTTCAAGTATTGTTTTCAAGACTGCATCTGCAACTTAATGAAGTAATTCCTACTTTATGGGTGAAATTAAAAGATTTATTCTTCATTGTTGTAAAATAAAGAATAATAATATATCAAATTTATTGCCAGCCAGTACCACTTTTTTTCAAATATTACAATCTGCAACAGTAAGATATAAAACATACGAATGTGAAATATCTTTTTTATGCGCAGAATGTTAACTTGAATTATATTGCTGTGCAAAGTGAAAGTGTTATTTCGTTTCGTTTTACAAGCCTACATTTACAACTTCTCATACTTACGGTACAGTGAAATATCAGAACGTTGTAATAAAATTTATTTTGGTAATATAATTTAACGGTATCGTTGAATATGAGTATCTTTTTAAAATTATTTGCACTTTTAGGAAATAAATAAAATAAATTTATCGTATAAAAGTATGTGCATTATGTATATACTGAATGACCTTTTTCATCGTCTGGAAAAAAATAGGGTGTAACATGTGAATGGAGTAGAAGCCTAAGGCACTGATATTTTACAAGAAATAAAAACATAAATTTTGAATTAAATACATTAATTAAAAAAATCTATCGAAATTCAAATCAATACCCATCCTAATTTTTGAACTGCAATGAAACAATAAATTTAGTAGGCATCTTTGACATTGTTACTTCGCAGGGTCACAGGTCATGGTTGATATGATTTGAATTTCGATACGTAGTGTGTATGCTATATACTATACCGACGCCGTGGTAACAACGCCTAAATATTCGTCGTATATTTCAAAGTATACGAGCAACACGGGTTCAATCCCCGCCGGCCCTATGGTGAAGGAATTTATTGCGAGGAAATCAACATGTCTGTGGAATAAAATATTTCGAAAACATGGGAAATCCATCAGAGTCACTGGTAGGGGTGCAGATTAATTGCACCAAATCTCTCTCAGAAATGAGAGGAGGCCCGTGTGATCGTTGTTGTTGATCTTTGATATTTTTTAGTAGTTTCGTATTGATTTGGCATGATCTTCCAAATCAATACTAAACTACTAAACAAATACTAAACTTGAGTAACTGGTTCGTATCATAAACAGAACTTTCTCAAAATCAAAAACAAAACCTTGGAAAATTGACAAATTTCGAATGACTTTCCAGAATGAATTAACGTACTTAAAACAAGGTAATTTTATACTATCGCGGTCACCTTGTTTTTTGACTCTAGGAAATCGAAAAATAATCAGATTTCGATGATTTTTTAAATTTTCATTACTACAGTGGATTTACGAAAAAAATAACAAGAATAAAAAAATTAAAACTTATATTGGTGGTCAAGGCTTTAAATATTCATGAAAATGCACTTATTTACGTATAATTGTGGATAACTTTTTTTAAATGATCAAATGAAGTTGTTATATTTTTTAAATAATCTCCACAAAAAACGAACATTTAAAAAATTAAAAAATGTTTGTTTATTAACTGAGCTGGCTGAGGAGTGAGCCAGAACTGGTACAAACTAACTACTCTGGGATCAACAGGGTCGTCCTAACATGGGTTCCGTGTCACGTGGGTATTGTACGCAACAAAAAATTGTCTGAAAGAGTAGAATATTCGGACCTGAGTAATTTTGTGGAATCTCAAGAAGCCTAGCCCGATTGACCCCTGAAATTATTTATCACAATAAATCACTTAAGATCTGGTCTGACACACTAGGCTTAAAATATTCTAAAACCTTAATTCGGGTTTTTGATCGTAACTTAGCTTTAGAAGCCCTGGGATTAAGCAAAAATAAACTGCGCATTCTGGCAAGAGTCCTAACTGGACACTGTTGTTTTAAAAAGCACATGTCCATCCTGGGAATAAGCAACTCAAGGATGGTTCTGTTCCATAGCGGAAGAAACGCCTCTGCACATTCCAACTGATTGCGGACCCTTCGTCTCTCTAATCGCTTTAAGAAGAATGTATTTAAAACATTTAATTGAATAATAAATAAGTGATTAAATTTTCATTAAAATCGATTATGTCGATTTTAAACCTACAATCAACATTTACAATAAGGGACTTATTATAGGGACTTACAAATGAGAAGTTGATAACGTAAGCAGACTGTGTCGCACCCACAGCCATTTTTAGGGTTCGGTATCCTAAGAGTATCCTACGGGACCCTATTATTAACGCTCTCGCTCTCTGTCCGTCCGTCCGTCCGTCCGTCCGTCTGTCTGTCGCGGGCTGTATCTCATGATCTTTAATAGGTAGACAGGTCAAATTTTCACAGAATGCGTATTTCTGTTACCTCTATAACAACAAATAATAAAAATATTTTATATTTGCATAATAAAAATAAAAATAAAGTAAAAATTAAAGGGGGGCTCCCCTACTAGAAATATGTTTTTTTTTTATTCTATTGCTCGATCTAATGGCAACGCTTGAAATGCTCAGTTTGTATTGCGATATTCTACCTTCATTGTATTAAATCTTGTTTGATGTTCCGGTACCCTTAAGGCGAAAGTCCGAATCGCACTAGGCCGATTTTTTTGTATAATTAATAAGTTTTTAGTGGTTTTTGTAACATTGTGCGGCTTCTTTATCCCATGGATATCGGTAATCAACTTAAAAACAAAGAAAGAGCGCTGGCACTAAAAACGCGGGACCTATCTAGATAGACTCCTAGCACTACATTTCTCTAATTAAATGTCAGTTTTAATGAATTTACTCAGAAATAAGTTATTTTTAAGTTTATTTCATCATCAATTTATCATCATTATTCGCGCTATGACGTAGATAATCTTTTTACCACAAATATTTTAACTTGCTCGTTAATCATTTAGAGAAATGTTATTGCTATATCTCTGATACAATATGAAATGTTGTCAAATGATTAATGACTCATCCATCATTGATACCTACAATAATAATTTATTGTGTTGTAGCTGTGACGTTGTTCTGTGATGTTAAAATTTACAAAAATGAGATGGCCAAAATGTGCACCAAGCTGTACAAAAATAAGACTATTGCTATTAATTTAAATAAAATAAAAAAAATAATTTTGAATAACTGTTAACATTTCATAGCAGCTGTTGAAAAATAATTAAGTTTAAAAGTATTTAAAGTGATTTCTTTTCTTTGAAGTCACTCTATAGCACCTTTAATGTGGCCTTAAAATACTTAAAAGATCAGAGTAGGGAAAAAACAATAGCTGAACTCATAAAAATACTTTATTTATAAAATGTTATGTATAAAAACAAGCCTTCAATTAATGAATTAATACATCAAAATAATCAAAATACACTAAAGGATAGGGTTTATTTATTTGTTTCATACAGCAATAGCTTAAACAAGTAGCGTTGCATTATAGGATAGCGTTATTTTACTTTAGTACTTGCAACACTGAATCCGTCCGTCAGGCATCAAAACAGTCAAAGTTTCACTCGGTATTTGATATGTATAATGTATATTACGTACGCTTTTCCAACGTATTTGTATTTTATCGTATTTAACTTTTATATTATAGTGCTGTAGACCCACGCGAGTGCTCCACTAATTATACACGGTGTAATACGTAAGTTTAATTATTTTCTGTCTAATATACTTCGATCAATAATAGTATTAACATAATTATGTTACAAAAAATAGTAACAAATAATAATTTCAAAGACTGAAAAAAACTGCTGTCCGTGTTTTTCTTAGCTAAACCAGTTAGGATTCATCCTAATCGTCATGCATATACATTAAGCTACATAATGCTCATGAATTGGAACTTTATTAATATCTACATTGTGTAATACTGATAAAAACCGACTGCCAAAATCAACGTTTTTTAAATCTTCATAACTTTTGTCTACTACTGCGTAACTACATGCACTTTTCTAATTCTTTATAAAGAAGATCTGTATTTTCAAATGACATAGATTTCATCTGTGTACAGTCTGGGGCACAGGTTCATACAACTTTTGTCCATCTCCTTTGGCACAGATTTGCTTTCATTTCTAAAAAGAGATTTCAGGAGCAGGGCATGATCAGCAGAGCTACCCTAAATTCTACGAGCTACCTTAAAATCACATTGTCTCGTAAATATTTAATACTAGCTGAGTCCATGACTTCGTTCGAGCAAAATACTTCCTATGTTACTTATTTGTACTTTTTATCGCAAAAACCCTGTTTAAAATTAACGTTAAGTACGGACGTAATTACTACAAGTACGTTGTTTAACTCTTTGCTCCGAAAGAATGCGCAGGCGCTCCAACATGCCCCCGGGCGTTGAAATCTTTGATTTCAACCAGAATTAAATGACACCGGTAATGGGCAAATCCGGTTAAATGCCCTCTTGATAATCCCAGTAGAAGTTCTGATGTCTGCAACTCGAACAATGCCATCGGCTCCTGGGTGAATTGCAACGACTCTTCCCAGCTTCCATTTCAGCGGTGGAAGGTTGTCTTCCTTGACTACCACCAAATCGTTTATCTTTAAGCTATCTTTGCAAGAACGCCATTTCACTCTTTGTTGAATTTCTGAGACGTACTCCTTGCTCCATCGCTCCCAAAAGTGCTGACGCAGTTGCTCAATGCGTTGGAATCTGGTTAATAACGGAGTGGAGTGATGCTGGTAGTCCAGTTGCGTTAAGGAAGTCAGCGCACGCCCAATCAACAGATGTCCCGGAGTGAGAGGCGTACAATCTGCAGGATCTGAAGATAACGGAGTGAGTGGCCGGGAGTTCAATATTGCTTCGATCTGGCTCAACGTGGTGTAAAGTTCTTCATACGTTAAGTGACAATTGCCCAACACTCTAAGCAAATGATATTTTGTCGATTTGACTCCCGCCTCCCAGAGACCACCGAAGTGAGGAGTATACACCGGGATAAAATGAAAGTTAATATTATCGTTGGCCATGCTTTCGCTCAAAGAATCGCAATTGCCCTTTAAAAATTTGGATAAGTCATTGTATGCACCAACAAAAGAAGCACCGTTATCGGAATAAATATTAACTGGCTTACCTCTTCGAGCTATAAACCTGCGCAATGCCAGCAAATAGTTATTGCTGGTTAAGTCACCTACCAATTCTAAATGAATCGCCTTGGTAGTGAAACAGACAAAAATACATATATAAACCTTTACCAGTCGACACCCACGACCTTGACGAGTGGCGCTCATAACAGGGCCCGCATAATCGACTCCTACGGTCTCAAAAGGAAAGCCACCCGAAAGGAGACGCTGCTGTGGCAAGTTACCCATTAGTGGATTCGAAACCTTACCTTCGCTAGGCTTCGACCACCTATCGGCCAATAAGTATCTCTAATATTTGCCAACAGTAGCTGTGGGCCTGCGTGCATTAGCCTTTTGTGTTCATGGTCAAATAATAATTTTGTAAAGATATGATTGGACTGTAATAATATAGGATGCTTTTTATTATATGAAAATTTAGAATTATCAAGACGACCACCAACACGCATAATTTTATTTTCGTCTAAAAATACATTAAATTTAAGAAGTGGGCTTTTATTAGGTAAATTTTGTTTATTCAGAAGCAAACTGTACTATGAAAAGGAATCATATTGACACTTTGAAATTATAATATTTAACGCATTTCGTAATTCTAATTCCGTTAAGTAATTTGAAGGAATAAACTGTCTTTTACAAGACATAATGAATCGTAAAACGTAAGCTACGGAACGTACAAGCCGTGAATAATTCGAGAAACGACTAAAATCAATGAAACAATCATTATTTTTTGGATGAGTAGTGACTGCAGTTAATATAATATCATGACGCGTTTCCGGTAATGTTTCAACATTCTTAGGCTGAGAAGGCCATTTTGATATGTCATACATTAAAAAATCTGGACCTGACCACCACAATCTAAGACCTGCCAGAGCACTAATGTCCACACCACGAGATATTAAGTCTGCTGGGTTCCTATCTGTTGGGACGTGTCCCTACTTATGGTCACTGGCCTTATCCAAAATTTCAGCGACACGATTACGCACGAAAGGCTGTAGTTTGCAAGGCAATATTCGCAACCACCCCAAAACAATCGTGGAGTCTGTCCAAAAGAAGACTTGGTCAATTTTAGCACGAAGGGAATTTACAACCTTCTCATAAAGACGAGCTCAAGGGGTATTTGTTCCCTCTCTTCAAGTACCGCATCTTGGAGCTCTTGAAGAGTGGTTGGAACTGGATCTCGAGCTCGCACGCACCGTTTTAGGTCATCCCAGAGATGTTCTATTGGGTTAAGGTCTGGTTACTTCGTGCTGGTCAATTCATTACAGAGATATCGACCTCCTGTAAATAATCCCGTATAATAGCCGCGGTGTGGCAACGAGCTTTATCATGCATTAACATGAATCCATCACCGACATAACCAGCATACGGGACCACATGTTCCTCCAGGATTTCAGTAATGTACCGACCAGCATTTAACGACCCTTGCCCACGGGTCTGTACGTGTTATATATACGAATGTTATTTAAGAGAGGAAGAGATTTGATAATGCCATACCAGCGTTTCTTAATTTCGGGAGACAGTGGTTCATCCCATGAAAGTTTGTCTAACCAAAGCCTTTGTATCAACATTTTCATGGTGATTACATACGGGGTTAAAAGACCCAGCGGGTCAAAGATTTGAGCAATCACTGAAAGCAAATCACGCTTAGTATTGCCATCGGGAACTAGTGAATTCAATGGAAAGCAGAGTTCGTCTGAATTCGAATCCCAGCCAAGACCTAACAACTTGTCTGGCTCGCGAGAACCAATATTTAGGTCAAGTGATGTATTGGCAATTTCTGACAGTAACTCGGGATCGTTCGATCTCCACTTTCGCAATGGCATACGAGCAGATGCCAATACATCGGCAACCCCTTGACGTATAGCCTTTACGTCATCTAAGTCATCAGCACCCGTAAGCAGATCATCGACATAAAAATCATGCATTATGATGTCCGCTATGGCTTTATTTTTGCACTGTAGACCAAGTTGTTTCAGGCAGCGTGTTGCGAGAAATGGTGCACTTGACGTACCGTACGTGACAGTGTTTAATTGAAAGGTCTGTATAGGCTCGCTAGGGCTGTTACGCCAGACTATCTGCTGAAGGTGCCTGTCATCAGGATGAACGATTATGCACCTGTACATTTTCTCCACATCTGCAGACAAAACGTATTTATGTTGCCTAAAACGTAACAAAATCGACGTCAAGTCGTCCTGAACTACAGGACCGACCATTTGTATTTCGTTAAACGAAATACCTGACGACGTCGGGCAACTTGCATTAAAAACTACACTAAGTTTAGTCGTAGTGCTACTTTCACGGAGTACGTCATGATGAGGTATAAAATACGCGCCATTACTTAAATTAGGTCTTTCACAAATTGTCATGTGTCCCAGTGACTGATATTCAGACATAAATTCATAATACATCTGCTTGATGTCAGGCTTACATTTTAATCTACGCTCTACGGAGAACAAGCAATGTGTAGCTCTTTTAAATGAATCTCCTAATAGACCGGTATCTTTTTTGAGAGGTAACCGAACGCAAAAACGCCCATCATCAAGACGTGACGTATTTCTTACAAAATGATCCTCATACAACTTCTCCTCAGGTGAATAATAAGATGACTTGGAACTTATTTCCTCTAGCTGCCAAAACCGCGTTAAGTCAATTCGAATATCATCTTTATTATCGCCACAAAAATAAAAATCAGTCTTAGCGAAGTTGCATCGTAAGTCATTAGACATCCATGTAGAATGATGAATATTAATTGGACCAGAAACTATCCACCCTAGCCTGGTTTCATGCAGAATGGGCTTATTACTTCCTAACTTAATTCTTTGTGACCCTAACAAATCCCAAAAGAGATCAGCCTCGATTAAAATATCTACATCGGCAGGCTTATAAAATGCAGGGTCAGCTAAGCAAATATTAGATGGAAGTTGAAAATCACGTATGCTTAATTCGCGGCCTGGGGTATTGGTAGTAATTGATTGCAAAATGAAACAATTAATGTTAGCGGAATAACTATTATCTAACGATTTTAAATGTACACGACACCTTCTGCTTACGTGAGAATAAACACTATTAATGCCTAAAATCGACTTATCTATGTCGACAAAATCTAAATTTAATTGTTTGCGCATATTCTCAGTTATAAAACTAGATGTACTACCGCAGTCTAATACTGCGCGGGCGACGTGTTCGACGTTATTCAATCAAGTAGTTTTATCAAAGCAGTTGATAATAATACATCTCGTTGTTCACTACGATGCGCTACGTTTGCCGATAAAGCGACGTTGTTCACATCAGTGCCTGCAGTTGATGTCATTGACGAGTGAGTCCCTGTCCGAGTGCCCGTCTCATTCTCGAGCGGGAAATTATTTTTATTTTTTACGGTATGACTTGTTATCGGTTCAGTGACGTGAATCATTGTGTTGTGGCGGCGGTTACATATCTTAAACCCTGGCTTTTTGCTATGGTTTGCAAAATGTCCTGACTTAAAACAATTATAACAGATCTTGTAAGATGATAATAATTTCAATCTAGCCTCATTACTGAGTGCAAGAAACTGTGGACATCTACCTAAATTGTGATCGCCGTTACATTTATAACAACCTTTAAGTTGTTTATTTGAGTTTATATTATGATTATTCGATTGTTGCACCGAAACCATGGATTTTAATTTAGGACTTGGCCTAAGCGGTGCAAAATGAACATTACGCGACGTCTCTAAAGTTTCGAGTAGATCAGCTCGGCTACGCATAAACTGGAGGAATATATTAAATGTAACTGATTCATCCCTTTTTAAATGACCTTTAAACTCCTCCCACTCACGGTAGGTTTTCTGATCCAATTTATGTGTAACTATATAAATTAGAAGCGTGTCCCAATGCTGAACTGGTTCGCCTAACGATTCTAATGCCCTCAGGTTTTTACTTAATAAATCGATTAAGCGCTTTAAAGTTACAGACGACTCCCTTGTAATCGTTTCAAGGTTAAATAAGGCTGACACATGATTTTGAACTAACAATCGTTTGTTGTTAAACCTCTCACATAAGACATTCCATGCCACTGTATAGTTACATGCAGAAAAATCAAATGATTGAATTACCACAGCAGCAGACCCTTCAAGAGATGCGCGTAAATAATGAAATTTATTAATTTCATCGATTTCATCATTAGAGTGAATAAGGCTAACGAAGGTATCATGGAACTCCAACCAGTTCTCATATGATCCACTAAATTTTGGCAACTGTATAGTAGGTAACTTAACAAGCTTATGATTACTGACTCGAGAACTCTTGTCACTACCTGCCGATTCAGAGTTAGCATTATGGTGATCGCTCAGTAAAATTTGAGCTTTAGCTAGCGCCTTGTAGTACTGAGTTTCAAAGCATGAACGCTCAGTTAGTTGTAAGTCGGGCTTGTCGACAATACATTCTAAGCGTAACTGCACCTCATCATATTGGCTATACAATGTGTCCAGCTTACTCATACGCAATTGCAATTCCGTCGCGTCATGATTTTGTAAAGGTATAGTAAGCGAATCCAAGTAACCAATGAAAGCAGTTAAGCGGCCTTTAAAACTACCTCGTTTTTTGATCAACTCCTTTTCTTCGGTCATTCTGAAAGACGAGAGTATTCGATCTGGAATGTATACAATTACAAATATTCAAAAACAATCTCCGACTATCTAATGCACTAACTAACTACTAAGCTCTGAAAAACTACTTAACTATATTATACAGTATGTAGGTACTAACTCGGCAAATAATAATTTAATAATATTATAGTGACAAGTAACTTTACACAATATTTCTCGACGTTCAAATAATAGTAGATGATTTTATGATTTAAGCAACTTACAATACCTAATTCAATTATTGTATACCCACGAAATCAAAGAAAAAAAACCAACAATCGTCCTATGCTACAAGTACAATTACGCTATTACTTTAGTATAATTTTATTACTATAAAACACTCTAAACAACAAAATAAATAATAATTAAAGCCTAAAAACATTTACTTGGTGTAGGTAATAATAATTAATGCTACTATACGATTTCTTCTGCACAACTATACTAAATAATGTAAATAAGCAAAAAATAATATAGATTAATTTCTAACAGTATCCTTACAATACAACTTCTTACTTAATTACTGCAAATTATCAAAAAAATTGCGAATATTAACCACAACGCAGTAGGTAATTGATAATCGATAGGAACAATAAATTCACTAACCTTACAGGTCCGGTGATTTACACCAAATACTATTAGATTACCTTAATAGAGTGTTGGGTGATGATAAATCTTAAACTTTTAAGATACACCACGTAATTACTGCAAATTGACCCACATTCTTGATGGCGACCACGTAACTCCAAATTTGATTCCAACGTAATCTCCACTAAATTTACCATTTACGAGTATAATATAAATTCTGGTGCTTATTATTTTATATCCGGCTCGAAGGACCATGTTCGGGAGTTTACGGGAATTTAAAAAAGTAATGCAACTTGAATGTGGTCTTGGACGATTGTATTGATCTTACAACAGCTGAGAGGGTAATGAATATATTTCAAAGACAAAAACTCTGTTTAAAATTAACGTTAAGTACGGACGTAATTACTACAAGTACGTTGTTTAACTCTTTGCTCCGAAAGAATGCGCAGGCGCTCCAACACAATGCTTACATTTACTCGTGTAAATGTATGCATTATATGTATAGTACGCTTCAGCGTCAGACAAAATAAGAACCATTATTCCATACTTAGCGAGTTTGTTAGGCATGTATATTATAACAAACTTGCACCTGCTCCTGCTTTGATCCTGGGACGTGGTCTTGTTGAGAGTTTAAAACAAATTTGTCAAATAACCATGATATAACTGCTAATCGATCGAACTTCAAACGTTCTTAGCGATCTAATCCATTATTAAATCTCAAGCATTTGATTAATTTACAGAATAGGTATTTAGACATCACACAGCGAAAAATTTAGTGCCCAGTGCCATCTGTAGCAAATAAATAGTTAGCGTCTGCGTCATTGAAGTTAAATACGGAGCTGTAGTATAAAAGGACAAACAAACTTGGCATTTCATTTTCATTTGTATCTTTGAGTTCCTGTCTGTTTGTGTTGCAAAAACGGTCTCGATATGTTAGTAATTTTTCGTTGGTGTACATTACAACTGTCTCTACCGTTTATAAGTAGAAAATTTTGTCTTAAATACTTCTGAAAATAAGCTCCTCTGTTGACAGAGATAAATGAATAATATCATGTACAAGAGTTCTGCTTATCCTTTTTTCTTCTTAGACCACAAAAATCCATTTTTCTCAATGTAGTTTGGACCACATAGATCCCGAGAAGCTAAAGAGCTAAGGGGATCTTCTTCTTCAGAGTCGTCTCTGAAGAAGAAGATCCCCTTAGCTCTTTAGCTTCTCGGGATCACTCTCATTCGATTGGGCATTTTCTTCTTTAAATTTTTCAAGTACCTTTTGCTGTTCGAGTAAATTCCCTTTCACGTAATCAGGATTTTCTAGCGAATCATCGAATTCCCTGATCTCGTTCTTCTTCTAATTCTTCAAGCTATAGCTCAATCTACGCAGCATTCATTCTATACCTTCTATTGCTATCCCGTTTTGGTGGCTTGCTTGCTTTTACTTTGAGTCTCCATCCAAAAGAATATTGAATAAAATATCTTTAGTGAATTAAACATGAGGTAATGTCTGAGAGACACTATGGTAGTATTAACATTTTACTGATAAAACGACTAACATACACTATGGATCTAAAGACATATTAGTGAGGTGGCGTCTATAAGAAATTAATTGCTGTACCTACGTCTGTGGGACACTTGCAAATTAAAACCCCACACGTGTACATTACGCGCCCGCTCGCGTTATTATAGTGAGCCTTTAAATGGAGGTACTGAGCGAGAGAGAGATACATCACGCCACGTTGTGATCTGGAAACATTTTTTGTGTCAGATGGTGTCCGATAGACTACCACATTAGTCGCAGAAGTTTAAAAGGATATTTTTTCAAGAACCATCCGTTCTTCTTTAGACAAACGAGGCAGTTCAGTGTTATTATAATATTAAGAAATACGTGAATGAAAATAATTGGTCAACACCACCTGGAAAGGACCACGCTTTCACTACCCCAGCGTAAAATAGTAGCATTAAGTTGCTGTTTCGTATGGTGAGTGTAGAGAAGCGAAGGCCCTTTTTACTGGATACGAGGCATTTCATCGCTGTCCTGAGAGGTGACTACGCATCTGCATTTTGATTCTTTATTGAGGATAAATGTAGATGTCTATAGGCCACAGCATCCACTTACCATCAAGTAGGCTGTGTGCTTGCATGTCACCTTATTCTAAATAAAATGAGGGAAGGATGTGATCCTCAGTATGCAGTTTCTATTTTAATTTATATAAATAGTAGTATACTATTAATGTTAAATTTTCTATTTAAAACTAATTCCGCTAAGTTTCTTGCTGGTTTTTCACGTAACGGGTATTTCACGATGCAATCGTTATTAAAAATGACCATTAATAAGTAACATGTAATTATTTATATTAAAGAAAAATATTCTATTCTATTCTAAGGATACACCAGCTGACGCATTATATAAAGGTTTGCCCCCACGTCACACTGAAGCAGAGTTAGGATTAGAGCAGAACCGATAACTTAGAATTGGTAATACTGGTACCTGTCAATATTCATTTGAATTGTTATTTAGCATTTTTAGAAGATTAGTTGATTGCCCGTCACATTTGATATTATAATGTAGTATTAGCTGTTTTTTTTTTAATTAAAATTGAAGACATATTCAGTCAAAAATTAAGACTACTTTGGTAAAGCAAAACTAAGAAATCTTTTTTATGCTAAGCAACTGTGAGGGATTGTGGGATTGTAGTCAAGTTGTATACCGGCATAATGTAATAAGCAAAAACTGGAAGTTAGTTTTATCATATTTACCAATAATGTATAAACTTATAGATACGTTGTCCGCACTCTAAAATGGCAAGATGAAATGAAGCCAATTGGCCAAATCGTGCTTAGTCACGCACCAACCTGTCGCGCGACGCTACGTTTGTTTTTAATTTATTATATCGTGATTCGTGTGTGTAAACCTGTGCAAAACATAAAGAAAACATGCCGTCGTTTATTTTCAGACGATGTAAAAATTATACCCCAAAAGTTAAAGACAAAAATGTGTCATTTCATGCGTAAGTTCACAAAACTACCTAATTTCATTTCATTTTATTCGACGACGCCGTCTAATGGCGGCCGGCGCATGTACCTAGTGCGTAGTAAAGCAACAGGCATCCCGCCGTACGGTGTCATATTTTCTTTCTCTTTCTTCACGCGTATAAGTAGTTCTAGTATTTTCGCCGTTTTTAAGGGCCGCGATGTTCGTTCATGACGTGTCTATATATAATACGTCATTGATATTTACTACTATTATACTCACGGACTAATATTAAAATAATGCGCATATAAAAACACATTGCTTTTATTTGTTAAACTGACTTTTAACTGTAAAAAAATTGGTCTGACTTATATTTTTAAATTCAAGTAAATTTCATTTTTAAGACAAATTATTCCTTTTTTAAAGTCAGTTATTCATTATTTACTCTCAGTCTTTTTTTCTGCAATATCGCATTATTTATAACCTAAAAATTTATGTAAATGAGTTCAGACCATCGACTTATATATTACTAGCGTAAGGACCGGGCCGACCGAACAACCAAAACGGACCAGTGCGCTGGCCCTAAAATTACAGTTTAGGGCCAACGCGACTCGGTCCACAATGGTGCACGCGCAAGATAAATTTGCCTGTCATAAATATGTCTAGGTGCGTGGTAAAAAGGTGCACATATTACGATACAAAGATTAAATAGGAACATAGGATATCGTATCGTCGGTAAAATAACCTTACATTCATTTTGTTAATATTAAATTATTATATAAACGCATTTTTAAAGTTTTATTTTACAGTTAGTTTAGCTACGTTGCCAAGATTAGGCCAGGGTGGGATTCAGATCTTCAAAATATTGTACATGGAAAATAAAATTAGGTATACTATTTTTCAAAAATGATATCACCTTTGACGTTTCATGTTTCTTTTTCCCATGTGCCAGGATTTTGGCGTCACTCATCTAGTTTATCTACACGTTTCGTTTTTTGCCGGTTTTATTTTTCTTTTCGTTTCATTTTTGAAGTGAAAACTTCTTTAGCGGCGTTGTACACTTTTTTTGTAATGGGTAAAAAATGTTAAACTCGCGTCAGGACACGTAACCTGATCGAAAATGCGTAAGACGGACGGTGTAGGAGAGGAAGTATCCCCCTCTCTTTCTGCGGCGCGGCGAAAATGTATGCCTGCGCCTGTTGGTTCGTTTAGGCAGTGCAGGGCGCTTTCGCTAATGTTCATGTGTGATAATTAAAGCAATTCGTGCAAAATTATTCCCTAACTATTCCAAAATATCAAAAATGCACAACGTTAATATTCAAGTTTTCACTTCTGCCGGCACTCCCGAAGTGCAACCCGTCGTTTTTTGTCTAAAGAACTTAGTGTAAGTTAAATTTTGAATATTGGTACCTAATATACTTTATATTCAATAAGGGTAAAATTAAAAGAGTACAAAAGAAACCATATTTGCTTAATTTAATCTGAAAATTTGGTTCATAAAATATTTAGAAATTATGTTTTCAAACCGATTGCTTAGAGCTTGGAGTTTTTATCGTGGTAGCACCTCATTATAGTTGTGTCGAGAATGCAACATAAATGCATCGATCGAGAACCAATTGACCAGAAAGGTAGCTAATTCTAATTTTATTAAAAAAACGCGGTACTAATGTACAATACAGAAATTCTCGATATTGTAGGGTTAATATTAAAAATTAAAAGGACTAATTAAAGGAAAATTATGGTATTTTCGCTTAGTATTATTACGATACTTCATACTACAAACTATGAAATAATGGTACAATTAGGATAATAATTATACTATGAAATCCGACCCTGGTTACGTCGTGTTATTATATGACGTTTGTATTATGACAGACGCGCTACGTTTTGTAAATTAAAAAGCAATCCGCTTTTCCCAACCCGTCTGCCAAGCATGGCAACTATGGCAAACATCATGCAATCTATGTAGAAGGCTTATTTTCATCTGTGGAATTTTGATGTGCTGTATTGGATGAATGAATGAGTTATTGAAAAATATTTAAATTTTTTATTATCTTTAATTATAAAGGAAACTTATTGAATTTAATCACTGAACTTTATATATCTTGTATATATAGAGGTCAGTAACTTTAATATATAATTATATTTAAAAATAAAACGTAAGAAAAAGGTTTTATTCAGACAATTTCCTAGGGAAATCAAAGCAATTTCTTATTTATTCATCTACGTGTTCTTTATTTTTTTTTTTTTTTTTTTTTTCGGAATCTCGGAAACGGCTCTGGTCCAACTTCTTTTCCTTTTTTTCAAGTTCCCTTCTTTTGTGAGAAAATCTATTACTTCGAGCCCTTTTATAGTTTTTTTTTAAAAATACGAAAATTTAAATTAAACTACTTGCACTCATGATTTTTTATTCCAATAACCAGTTCAGTTTTTTCTATTATGTCAATAAGATCGAAAAATCTAAACATAATTTCCAAAACACAAGATTTCCAAAAAAATAATACCGAGGAAAGCTCGGTCATCCAGGGACTGTCTATTTATGCGTGCTAAAAATATTTACTCAATTTCTTTGAAGTAAATCAATTTTAAAGTTTAATTAAAATAACTAACATAATAAAAACAAAATATTAATTTATTACTAATTATAAGTCATCTATCACTATGTTAAAGCAAACAAGTTGGCGGCAGTGGCGTCACGAAGGGAATTTGTTTACTTTTATAATATAGGTAACAATCAACACGCTTGCTAATTATAACGCTATCTCTATCAATCTCAATTTTCTTGCTCAATATAAAACTAAATGTTACTTATATCTATAATTTTTTTGTCATTTAAAATTTTGGATCTTGTAATCTTCAAATTTAGGTTAAATTTAGATTTAATAAAATTACGTTGTGGGTTTTCTGAAAGGTATAAGTAATTGAAATGCATTAATTTATCGAATTTCAACGAATACATGATTTTAATTTTTTTATTTCAATAAAATTAATTATTTAAATTCAAAAAGCTTCGAATAAAAATTCAGCTTCCTTGGCAGTCTATTACAGTAAAGTGACTGTGACTGTAGCAATGACACGATAGATAAAAAAATATAGGTTATTTAAACAGTGTAGTGGCGGTGTAAAAATATTCACTAGCTCATATCGTCTCGAGAGTATCGTAATAGGTGACAGAGGGAAAATAAAAAACAGGAGATGGACAGAAGCACCTTATTTATAACAACTCAAAATACCATAAATCTTTGGTTGCCAACCCGCTTGCGAAGCGTGAAAACTGTGGCAAGATTCCTCTATGAGGCCATCTTTGAGAGAGGTCTCTCTCTATAGGCTGTTATGGATGGACGGATGGATTAGGTTGGTTAACCAACAAATAATTACTAAACAAAACTATGCTAGAGAACCAAGCGCTGAACGTTCTTAGAATAAGACTATTACTTAAACTATCAACAAAGCAAGAAGGCAATACAACTCTTTAAATACGTCCTTTGCTTATGACTTCATCATTGTACTCTTTGCTAAATTATTTTGATATCATCATCATCATCATCATCATAATCCATCACAAGCTTACTGCTGAGCAAAGGCCTCTGCCAAGTAATGCTACAAAGCACGGTCCTGAGCTATCTGTATCCATCCAGATTATCACTCTATCTAAAGATGGACACCGTACAATTGCTTGCTTGTACGAAGCTGCCACTCGAGAAAATTTCTTCTCCATCGGTTCCCGGTTCTTCGAGCTCTCATTGGCACTTGAGCTTACTGATTCTTTGGACTCTGCTGGTTACTCTGTGGATGTCCTTATTGTACAATCTATCGCACTGAAACACTCCAAACATAGCTAACTCTATAGCTGAGCGACTTTGAGCATCCTAATACGATCAGCAGTGAAGGGTCAGGTCTCAGATCTATATATTATCTAAGGTAACACGCACTGGTTGTGCACTCTTGTTTTTAAGTTTGGGGGTATACGTGACGAAAATATGCGTTTCTCCCAAACGCTGCCCAGCCCAGTTGGATCCGTTGATTGACCTCTCGGTTGAAGTTGGACTTACCTTTTTTACATGAAAAAAATGCATACAAATCGCGGGGCAAGGACGGGTTATGTCGGACTCACACTGACTAAAACCCATGGTATTGCGGCTTCGCCACATATTGGCAGGGCAACGGAAACGTTTCAGCACGCATTCATGGTCCCACCAGCGCCGGTGCTTTATTTTGTCCCCTCCTCGAGAGACGACATTTTTTCCCTTTTTTCATTATAGGCAAGAGGCACCAGAATACTATGCGCGCCTTCCTTCATGGCCTCAAAATCCACCTGTGTAGCAGATCACCCCTAGTCCAGTACGCAAAAGCAATGGGGCTAGGAAAATCGAGCTCTCGGAAGCACCAACCATCTTGGCCCCGGCTGTGAATCTGGTCTATGTCTACACCGCCAACAAAAATTCAGCCTCGGAGAGCTCTCTCAACTCGCGGTTCGATCACCACCGGTGTCTCCAGTTTTTCACACTTACTATAAGAAAATTTGCGGTATTTTTACCGCTTCTTTTACACGGTGGTCTTGTTCTTCAAACAAAAGCGATAACACCCTATTAAAGAAATAAAAACTTATTCTTCTATGAGCCACGTACTGTTGTCAAGAGTTATTACAACACGCAGGCATGACGAGTCCCAGTTCCAGAACAAGTCAGTTTCCTAAAAAGCATTTGGACCGTAGAACACATACATAGGTATGTATTGTACAGGAGAACATCTTACAACAGTCGAAATAATTTTACTATTGCAAAGTAAAAACTAATATAAATTGATTGATTAAGTTATTTTTAACTTCACGTTATTAACATTTTTGGTAAGTCCAAGTTTTATCATATTTCCTCGAGCTTTGGTGGTCAAATTAGTTCCTTGAGTCTGATTCTACTGTTTTGAAAGCGTCAAACGAAGTGATCAGCTGCGGACAAATTTCGTTCGAAGCGGAATCACAGTATGAACACATGATGAGGTTTTTAATAATTTCTATTTGGATGTCTTAATTTTTATAAAAAAATGAATTTGCAAACAGTTATCAAGAGACAAGTTAATTGTTTGTACAGACCAAATCGCATTCATTTTATATCTATAACAGTTAGATAGACAAAATTATATGTTTTCGTTAAAAAAACGTAAAGAAGTTTTAATAATTAATTTGGAAAGTGTAAAAGACAGGTACGAGTATATAGCAAAAAGGCTCAAAAACCTTTTATGTTTATTGATCAAAGCTCTATTCACTATTGCTTCGCTTTCATACGAAAAGAAATCGTTAATGATGTTTTCATTATGAGAAATTCTTTTTTTTTTATTTTTTAATTGACAAAGCAAACATGTATATTGGAACTTAGTTTTCAAAAGAAGTAATTTGATCAAAGAAAAAAGCGGCCAAGAGCGTGTCGGGCCACGCTCAGTGTAGGGTTCCGTAGTTTCCCGTCCGTCACAAGTGTTCCCACTTATGAGTTTAAAGGTGGGTATCCATTATGTTCGCGCTCCAGCAGCGCTCCGCGCTCCTGCAACTACTCCCGGTAGTGGGTACTGTTGTTTCCATCCAAGTTCAAAACGATTTTTCTAGAAAGTCCTTATAAAGTTCTACTTTTCAGATTTTTTTCATATTTTCTAAACTTATGGTTCAAAAGTTAGAGGAGACAAAAGTTGGGGGGGGGGGGGGGAATGTGTGTATTCAGAAAGGCTGATAACGAAAAATCTATTAAAAAGGAAAAAATACTCTTCCCTAATTAGAAAAAAAGAATGCCTATGAAGTGTATGAAATTATTTTGATTGTGACTTTTTTAGGGTTCCGTAGTCCACTAGGAACCCTTATAGTTTCGCCATGTCTGTCTGTCCGTCTGCCCGTCCTCGCTTAATCTCTGTGACCGTTAGCACTAGAAAGCTGAAATTTGGTACCAATATGTGTATCAATCACGCCGACAAAGTGGTAAAATAAAAATTGGAAAAAATGTTTTATTAGGGTAGCCCCCCTATATGTAAAGTGGGAAGTGATTTTTTTTTTATTTCAAACCTAACGTGCGATATATTGTTGGAAAGGTATTTAAAAATGAATAGGGGTTTACTAAAATAATTTTTTGATAATGTCAATAATTTCGGAAATAATCGCTCCAAAAGTAAAAAACAATGTGTCCCCATTGGGACCCCCAAATGGGGACACATTGTTAGGGTTGAAGCTTGTCAGTCTTTCTGAATAGAATAGTACGCATTCTTGAAAAAAATGTATTTCCAGAATGCGTTAACTGGTATGTAATCTTTAACGATTAGTTCGTACTCTTTACGCAGGGTAGGTAAGTGGGAATTGTCACAAATTGGAAAGCGGGCGTTGAAAGTTAGATATTTAAATATTTTCCACTATTTTAAGTTTCTTATTTTCAGGGGATCTGCCATTGCTTAAAATCAACATTCATACAGAAAAACCTTTTATAACGATAAACCTCGATACTTATTAAATATACTACGTATGGCAATTCACAATACTGTATTAGTCCCTACTTTAACGTCTGGTGGTGAAAGTTGGGTATGGCAGAAGAAGCACGAGAGTAGAATAAATTCAGTAGAAATGCGGTTGCTAAGGAGTATGTTAGGGCTGAATCTGAGTGACAGGGTGAGAAACTGTGTGATAAAAGAAGAGTTGTGGTCTGCAAGATGATGCGGTGACAATCTACTTGATGCTAAGTGGATGCTGTGGCCCATAGACATCTACATTTATCCTCGATTAAGAATCGAAATGCAGATGCGCAGTTATCTCATAGGATAAAGATGAAATACCTCGTATCCAGTAAAAATAGTCTTCGTGTCTCTATATACACCATACGAAACAGCAGCTTAATGATATAATTCTACTATGGGATCGTAAAACTAGAAATTATTTTCATTAATGTATTTCTTCATATTATAACAACATGTAAACGCGACTGCTGATCCTGAGGTCCCGGATTCAAATCCTGGGTCGGGCCAACAATCCCTTATGCTGCTTTGTCAAGAAATTCTTAGTTGCAGTGTGAAATTAGTAAGTTGGCGGTGTTTTACCTCCGTGAAACCCTGTTGGTCCTGCGCCTGATCTCACTTGGGACAAGTCGAATTCCCATCGGACTATGAGAGTGATAGAAGTGCTTGCGTATACACTTGGGCGCTTTAATCCTGTTCCGGGCAGATGGTTAGTCTCCATTCAGACTGGCTGCCGTGACCGAAATTCTCAAACTTCAAACGGTCTGGAGGATATTATTAGGCTGAATAAATATATAAAACAAATGATGAATATATATTATTTTATACTATCATGAATAAATAAATAAATAAAAGCCCTAACCAGACAGGAGTCCTCGGCCGGGGAGATCAAAGGTTAGGCGGTATCAAGAATCACCGCCTTCTGCACCCTCAATTTTGCGGAGGCACGGCGTTTACATCTCTTGGAAACGCACTTACTGAGTGCGCCGACGTAGCAGTTTTATGTCAGCGGACGATGGGGTCGTCACTTCTCTACGCCATTGTTATAATAATTATTATATATGCACTAGCATAAATAAATAAATAATACATACATAAATGAAAGCCCAACCAGATGTAAGCCCTTGGTAGGTGAGACCAAACGACTCAGTCGTTTTCGTTTTCGTTGTCGGTTAGGAAGAAAGGTAAGCAAACCAGCGGTCAAAGCGTGCGGTATCGGGGAGCACCGTTTTCTGCGTTTGAGCCCAGAGCGGTCTGTCCCGGAGTCTCAGTTAAACCAGATGACCCAAGAGGCTGACCGGGATAAGCCCAATCGCAGAGACGACAACAGAAATAATTTTCGCCGGCGGACTCCCCCCCCCCCCCCAATATGTCAGTCACCTAGTGAATCTGGTCCACACATATTTTGTTCGCTTATCTTTTTTGGCTTATATGAAGTTCCCGTCATAGGAAATGGTAAGGTCGACCAAAAATATCCTTGGCTGTGTCCAGATCATCAGGAAAATATCAAGCTTATTTGCAAGAATAGTCCTGTTTGTGATGATAGTCCGGTCTCAGTAGAGCTTGGCGTTGTTATTTTTGAACACGGCTTCTGGCAAGTATTTGTAATAAGAGAATGTCCGGTCTCCGAGACCGTATTTCAGAGCGAGCTCCTGGTGTAGAATTCTGACTACTAGTTTGTACCTGTGCAAGTACTCAGAGTAAGAAAGTGCCGGAAAACCAGAGATGACATGCGTAAGTGACTCATTGAGATGGTGATAAGCTTGACAGATGTCGACGGTGCCATTCTTTAGGATGTATTTTCGATAGTTGATATTCTTAATAACCTGATCCTGTATTGTACAGACAAAACCCTCGGTAACTTTTTGAGTTCGGTATCATCAAAATTTTTGAGCGCATGATATAGCAAATTCAGTCTGGCAGGTTTTGCTCCGTGACGGGAACTAATAGTTCAAGCTCAGGAAAGAAGCGGTGCATCCGAGTCTTACATGCTAGCCCTCCAGTTTCTTCCTCCTTCGCCCTAAAGTAAGCCCGCAATGTGTTTTCGTTCATATTGATTGTCCACTGCATGCGACATACTCCACCAGTGGCGGGTTCGAGAAGGCCTTACCGACATCAAATCAGCTGGTGGGGATGATGGATGTGAGGAGCTGGTTAGTTGTGCAGCATATCGTACTCGGCTGGCGGCCCGCATGCTGTCACATCCAGTATCAGATTTAGACGCGCCCTGGCGACCTCCAGACAGTGGCCTTTTGTGCGTATTCCTAAATTCCATTTAATGCGCGTCAGCTAACGGTCTCCCGTTAACTGACGCGCATTAAATGGAATTTAGGCATCCAGACCCAGCGCCGTTAATGTTGAGGTTATATGCACAAACGGACTCAATTTTGCTGAGGCACGCTACTAACACCTCTTGACAAGGTGCTAACTGTTAATATTATTATGAATAACAATTGAAAAGGCGGCAGCGGTAAAAATAGCCTGATAAAGAAACTTTTATATGCTACTCATATACTTTCACTATTATTTCAGGTTTATATGCTGAAAGATTGGAAATTGATTGATTGATCATTTGAAAAACCCTCATTACGTTGTTATGAAGGGTGGCAAATACTAATACAAGCTCTACTTTCTTCATAATTTAGTATCACAAGTTCACATGATAATCTTATAAGAGGTATATTAATAAATTTATAATTAATGTAAATATATTCGGTTATTATATCAGTAAGTAAATTCTTTGCCATGTGATAATTAAAGATATGGTACTTGGAACTTATCCTAATATAAAGAAGTACGACATTAGGATTTGATATGGGAGAATTTTGTAAAAGCCAAAACAAGTAAGAAGTCTGAATATCTCGATCTGCCTCACAACGCACAATGTGAATAGCATGAATAGCATACTGCTGACTGAAATTATCCCCGTAATCAATTCTGGGAACGGGGTGATCGTTGTCAGCCTTGTATTCGACGCATCTGAGCCAAGTAGGACTCTGAGACGAAACGCTCCTAGCTCAAATGCAAAAAGCGGTTACATTTCTCGCTGATATAACTTTAAAAAAATGCTTTCGTCACTGATCCGCAAGCGATGTAGTAGGAATGCTACTTTTTTAAACAAACTATAAGGATGACTGGGAGTCATCATGGGTTAGGGATGAATGAGGGTGTTGCAGTGCGCAGAAGGCAACGCACTGCAACACCACCTCAGTCCCAAAATCATTCTGATGGCATATTGCATAAAATATATTATATCATCATAAGACAGAAGTTACAGTTAAAAAAGATATTCCAATACAATCTGGTCTAGTCTGTGATGTCAGTATTTCATCTGATCTCTGTATATGGATAATTCATTCTCATACTTTTTTCAGGTACATAGATCAAAAGAAAATACATAAATGTAAAAATAAAAAATAAATTACCTAAAATAATCAATTTACAAAACAAAATAAAACAGGAAAAATATCAAGTAATAGCAGCGAAAAAAATGTTGAAGACAAACTTATTTTAAAAGGTTCCTAAATCCTTATATAAGCCAGTTCAGATACTGCTAAATAACTGAGCATAATAAAAGAGGAAGGCATACTAATGGAGAAAAGTTATTAGCATTTTCAATGTATATAAGAAGTCCCAAAGGCTTTTTTTAGAATTATTTACGTTGCCCTCAAAGAGGATATTGCAGGATGTTCTTAAAAAAATAACTTTAAAAGCAGGCATTAACTCAATAATATTTTGTCAAATTAAAGATGCAGCACAAGCATAAGAACGCTAATGCTTGTGCCTTTCAAATAGTTAGAATACCTTTTAACCTCTCAGCTCATTTTATTTTAATGACTCTACAATCTTTAGCAAATATGTTAAGTTACAACAATTACTTTCAACAACCGCTATCAACGACACATTTCAAGTTTAATCCTCTTTACCAAGCTCCTTTAATTTCAAGACTTCGGAAACCTCTTACACAAATAGTGGCATTAAAGTTAGTAAGTTGAGAACGCTGATTTATCGTACTCGATGCCGGCGTTTGGGCCAACGTAATTAAGTATCCAAGTTTCGTAAAAGTTCGATATGTAACGAGTTAAATATTGCCCTTTTGCCACACATTTTACCTCAAACCATTTAATACACATTTTTACATCGCGTAAACACAATGTCTATTACATTGTGTTTGAGTATAAAGTCTAACCAAATGAAAGGGATTATTAAATTTTTGATATCTTAAATAATGCCAATAACTAGATTTTTTTTACCTACTTGAGAATATATTTTAACTGTTTTCTACTTTTCCTGATTATTGACTTTGTCTTAGGAATATTTATAGTTAGTCATTACTTTTTTATGATAATAGACCAAGTTAAAATTGAAGATTTGACCAATAGTTTGGTCAACTCAAGATCATCAAGATATTTTTCAAATGAAACTTATTTAATACATATTGACACCATGAATATGTCATAATATACGGTCCCTGAGCTGCATTTAAGGATTTCCTCATTGAGTCTTCCTAGGTTCTCACTAGTGTTTTATTTTTCTTATTTCCGATAACAGGTTGCCTGAAACTTGCTTTCCTTTCTGTTATCCGTCAGACATTTATATAGTATAATAAATATAATATAATATAATAAATTATACAGTAATAAATTATAAAGTATAATAAATATAGTAATAAACATATAATTTAAATGTGTATAAATAAAACTAAAGTATATATGCTGTTTATACTATCATACTCAAACACATATGCATGTTGTATATACGCGTGTTGAACAACAATTGTTAAGTGCGGCGGAAATGAAAACAATCAGAAAATATGTTAAAGAGTTTTTCGTTAATGGAAAAGGGGCTTAAGTAAAATGTTTATGGAACGATGAAAAATGGTACGTTTCGTTTGAGTAAAATAATAAAAGATTGAAAGACAACGACAGCGACAACGAAAATGTTATAAATGAATATGTATTTCGTTAAGTATCAATAAATATTGTCTTTATACTATTTTTTGTTAACATTTTAAAGCTGTTGGTACAAATATCGTTTATGATCCGAGGTATAAACTTTAGATAAAAAGGTAATAGAAATTTAAAGAGAACTATTTTCTAAATAACTTTTAAATTCATATTGTGTAATATTGTAATCGTTTAGTTAAACAAAAAAAAAAACACATTTATTTTAATGCAAAATATCACAAATATAGATCTATACTTTAATTGAAATAGAGAATTGACTATGAAATTTGGGGCTTGCATTCCAAGAAGAGGTGTCACTCAGCTATACTATTGTTAATTATTATATCATTTAATTCACTTCTTTACATTTCAGCTCATGTAATTCATTATTTAATTGTACCATAACTTTCACGTACACGGCTCGCGTACATACATGATCAAGATAGTGGACAATATTCCTATACAATTCATAATAAATTATCATTTCCCTCATTAAAATACATTGAAACTTTTTCCGCATTTAATTGTGTTCGAACAACCTTAAAAATTAATCGGCTATTAGGTTTTCCAAACTCTCAGCTGATCAGGCTAATTGTATGTGGATATACTAACCTCCGATAATTTTCTTTATCTTACTCTCGCAACTATACATTATCAATATTTTCATTTATAATTATGTATTCCGTAACTTAACCATACATTTAATCACATCTTCTACTGTATGTCATAAAATAATCTCGTATAATATTTAGTTACAATGTCAGTCAGATATTGAGGTTCACAATATGTGAACAACAAACTTTAAATCAATTAGTTGAGTAAAACATTATATATGTAGTGAGTTTCAAAATCGTATTATCCGAAGAAAATCTTTCATAATTTACTCAAATTAGTACTGTTTTCCAAGAAAATAATAAATTATAATAGTTAGAAGCTTATGATTTAAATATTCAAACAATATAAAACCGAATATAAATTATTACATTTCACATTAAGATAAACAGAACAAAGAAATCAATGTTAAGCAACGTAATCATTATAATTAATATAGCAACACACAGATCAAAATACAAATTGTAATCCTAACACCGCAAATATTTGGAGACAAGTTTGTTTTAAATTTCAAAGTACGTATAAGGCATCGTTTGTAATTACATCGGACTAGGATGACACGGTGTGATTCACGCCTAATTTTAAGATAACTCTTACAATATTTTATAATATGAATGCAAGTAAAATGAACCTTAAAAGGATAGTTTTAAACATTTCCTTAATTTACACAGAAGCTTAGAAATAGTTACATTGTTAATATTTATGTTACTTTTACATACATCACAAAATGCATTAGCTTTTTTTTTAAATTACTTTTGCTATAAAAATGCTTTTTAAAAAAATCACTATAACAGCTATAAAATTCACACCACGATAGATTAATTTATTTAAAGATTATAAAGAACAATTTTTAATATTTAAGGTAGGTTATTATACAAATTAATGATTTAATGCCTTTAGAAAAGAAAAAAAACAATAATAGCAAATCGGTTATAACTCTTTTCAAAATTGTGTACATATACATAAAATTTACTACATAAAAAACACACACGAAATGTATTGTTACGAGCTTGAGGTTCGTGACAATAAAAATTGCCGATAAAATTACCTAAATTAACACTTTAATTTACTTTACACAAATTAAAGTTAAAACACTAATAATTGAACACACTAATTCACTTAATTCCGCTCCGAAGCTTCGCTTGTGTCGCCGAGTTCAACTCTGTCTCGATCACATCTTGCAGCGCCTATTTATATAATTAGCAAAGAAGCGTCCCGAACATTCAGGTAAATGCGCGCCAGGCAACGAGTATTCGAGTGTAGATTTTCCAGAAACTTAGTTCTTCGGGTGGCGCTGTCGGCCGAAAGATTTATGATGTCATTTACTGCAAAGCTCCCCTCGCTCTCGTTCCTGACACTAGATGGCGCTAGTACGCTGATTTGAGCGCGGCGTAACACTGCCCCTTCCTAAGACATGCTCGTCCCGAGCATTATCGGCCCCATAATAACGCGCTAGGCGATCCACATGGACGATCTTAGGAGTCCCTCTTGCGCCTTTTTGTAACGGCTCCGCAATGTCAAGGGATGTCCTATCCCGTGGTGCACCAACATTTTACAATTTCGATGCTCCTCTACTCCGTGTCTGAGGTCCCCTCACAGCCGCACAACTTGTACATGTACGACACCAATCCTCCACATCGTCACGATAATGGACCCAGTAAAACTGTTCTCGAACCTTCAGTAGAGTTCGTTTAACTCCCAGATGGACTCTTGAACGACCATTATGGCACAGCTGTAAAATATTCGGCACTTTAGCTTTAGGGACAACCATTTGCAAACGACAGCTGTCTCCTCGACCATTGTCCCATTTACGGCACAGGACTCCATCCTGAAGCAGCAAGCTATCCCATTGGGCCCAATAGCTTTTCGTGGTTGAACTCATCGCTGAGACGTCCCTCCACTTAGGCTTGGTAGCACGGGCCTTCATCCATCCCAGAATCGGCTTGATGTCCGGATCTTCCTGCTGTGCATGTCGTAGGCTGTCCTTCCACCCGTTGCTGAGGTGGTCTGTCCTGAGCATCCTCACGGATACCACTTCCTTACTCTCTTGCCTACTACAATGGTTGCAATCTTCAGGACAAGGTCTTCTTGACAATGCATCTGCGTTGCCGTGAGATTTTCCGCTGCGATGTTCGATCTCAAAGTCGTATTCCTGCTGCTGCTGGGCGGTGCTGTTAGCCGTACTTCCTTTCTGAGACCGTTCACCTTCCCTTCCTAGGGTGTGCTTAGGGCAGCTGGACCGAAGATGGCCCCTTTCCCCACAGCCATAGCACCTAGGGCTGTATCTTTTATTGTGGTCGCGAACCGTAACTGCTGTAACCTCCCTAGCGTGAGGTGAACGATGATCCTGCCGCACGGCTTCTACCTCCAGTGCATGGGCCAAGGCGTCCTTAAGCGTCTCGTGGTGCCCGAGCCTCACAGCAGCTCTGACTTCCAGGTCACGGATGCGGTCGATGAATGTCTGCACCAGGTTCCCTTCAATGAGCGCAGGTACAGACCGGTATGCTTTTCTCACCAGCTTCTCCACCTCTAGAGCCCACTGCTGCAGGTTTTCGTTGATGCGCTGCACGCGATCTTTAAGCTGCGCACGAAAAACGTGTTCCAGGTGAGCGTCGCCATACCTCGCCTCCAATGCCTCAAGGAGTTGCTCATAAGTCACTTCCTCACCGAGAGCTTCCAGAACTGTTAAGGCCTGGTCACGCAGGCCTAGTGTGAGAGCAGTCATGGCCTGATTTTTATTCCAGCCGTTCGCCTTCATAACAGCTTCGAACTGGATTTTGTAGGCTGACCAGGAAGAGGTACCGTCGAACGGTGGCACCTTGAACCCACGTAGCGAAGGTGTTGTAGCTACTACGGGAGCTGTAGCTCCATCTCCAAGTTTGAGTTCGTCCAGTGATTTCTTCATGTCAGCCATTACGTTGTCAACCCGATTGTTTACTTGGTCTATTCGGGTTTCAGCTTCCGACAATCGGTTGTCATGTTGAGCAACCTTATCTTGCACCTCCTTTATCTCCTTCCCGAAGGTAGCGTGAAGATCCTTCATGAGGAGCATTTGCTCTTCCAATCGACGGGCCTGTTCCTCTTGTCCGCCCCGCAGTTGATCTTCCAAACGACGGACCTGTTCTTCTTGTCCGCCCCGCAGCTGCTCTTCCAAACGACGGACCTGTTCCTCTTGTCCGCCCCGCAGCTGCTCTTTCAACCGACGAACCTGTTCCTCCTGTCGGCGAGCCTGCTCCTGCAGCATCACCATCAGAGCACCAAAGTCAGGTGCTGCAGATGTAGGGGCTACAGACGGGCCTGCAGCCGGTGGTTGGCCCTCCGACGTCTGCGGCGTTGCACCTCCAAATCTTCTTTGGTCCGTCTCCTGCTGGCGTTAACTTCGGGTACGGACACCCTCCGTTTCCTCCTTAGGTAAAATCGGCATGATTTTATCCCACTTCTGACACCAATTGTTACGAGCTTGAGGTTCGTGACAGTAAAAATTGCCGATAAAATTACCTAAATTAACACTTTAATTTACTTTACACAAATTAAAGTTAAAACACTAATAATTAAACACACTAATTCACTTAATTCCGCTCCGAAGCTTCGCTTGTGTCGCCGAGTTCAACTCTGTCTCGATCGCATCTTGCAGCGCCTATTTATATAATTAGCAAAGAAGCGTCCCGAACATTCAGGTAAATGCGCGCCAGGAAACGAGTATTCGAGTGTAGATTTTCCAGAAACTTAGTTCTTCGGGTGGCGCTGTCGGTCGAAAGATTTATGATGTCATTTACTGCAAAGCTCCCCTCGCTCTCGTTCCTGACACTAGATGGCGCTAGTACGCTGATTTGAGCGCGGCGTAACAGTATCATCAGTGATATGTTTACTACAAAATATGAAAAATTAATTAATGATAAACAATTGTAAATGTAAATACGCAAAAATGTAATATTCATATTAATTCATTCATGTTTTGCAGGACACAGTAATAAAAATAATATAAAACTGAATAAAATTGAATATAAAATCAAGTGCTAGATTATTGATTAATTTATAATTATTGCGTTGTGCTTATTTTTTCAGTAATATAAATATTTAAAAAAAACAATTAAATCGTGAATTATCTGATAAATACTTTCAATTTAATTATATTTTAAATACAGAAAATTTAATGCATAACTTTTTTTTTAAAGCAAAAACAACATTAAAAAATTTCAAATTATTAAAGTTTTAAATGGAATTAAAAATCACATAGGTGTGAATTTACCTCTCATATTCTTCTTTATTCTTTTCGGCTCAATTTTCACATCCTTCTGGGTGATGCCCGCTAGAATACAACTTCTTCTTTCCTTTTTCAATCGTGGAACGAATATCTAGCATGTTATTGATATTTGGTTTGTGATTGCGTATCCAATGGGCTTTCCACCTATCACTTGTTTCACAAATTTCCATTTATACCATTGAAGTAATATGTACTTACGTACTAGAACAGCTATCTCAAACAAAAAATGTGCGCTACTCTGTGTTCGCGTGGTTGTTTTTTTATCATAGAATGAACGTAGGTAGAATGATCCGTAGGTAATAGTAGACTGTATTGTTAAATAGGTAATTTATATCGAAAACAATATTTAAATTTTGTCATTTATTTTGTATATTATATTTGCTTATTTAATATAATATTACATAATAATATATCACAATTTTAACGTTCTGTCTCCCGGAGAGGCGAAAAGTGGATTGCAGAGGCCCGTCTGGCTACGTTGAATGTATGTGGGGCAATGAATGATAAAATGGATGAAGTATGCGATATGATATGATATAGAGGAATGTGTTATGCGTAAATGAGACGAAAAGGAAGCGGAAGGATGTCACTACATATGGCATGTATACCGCATACTGGTCTGGTGTAGACGAGATCGAGCGGGCATGCCAGGGAGTAGGTATCATCCTTTCAGAAAGAATGGGCCAATGTGTGAAAGAGTATGAATGTGTAAGCCCAAGACTGCTATGGATACGAATGAAAGTGGGCTTAAAGAAGTTGTTTGTGTTAGGGATCTACGCCCCAGACATGTCTAAGCCCATTTATATCCGAGAGCAGTTTTGGGGAATGGTAAGGATGGTGTTAATGAAGTGTAAGGGAAATGAACATATTATTATGCTAGGAGATTTTAATGAAAGGGTTGGGGTGAGGAGGCTTGGTTATGAAAGGATATTGGGAACGTTTGATTATGAAAGTATAAATGAGAATGGTGAAAGTCTCCTCGCTGTATGTATGGAAAAGAATCTTTTTGTGACGAACACTTGCTTTCGCCACAAGAGGATTCACATGTATACTTGGGAAAGAGGTGACGATAGAAGCATGATAGATTTAATAATTGTGGATGAAAGATTGAAGGGTGCAGTGGTGGATACAACGGCTTATCGGGGTTCTAACGTAGGAACGGATCATTATTTGGTTTTATGCCGAATTAATGGTCTATTCAGGCGATGGCGCCATCGATCATCTGTGTCTACCACTGCGTTACAGCATATTAGAACAGAAAGGTTACAAGATGAAGGTGAGAAAAACAAGTTCAAATGTAGACTAAAAGAAAATATAAGTGGTTTGGATGAATTATGTATGAAGGAGTTAGACTTGGAAAATGTATGGCAAAATGTAAAAAAAGGTTTAGTGGATGCAGCTACCGAAGTATGTGGTGTTAGTAAGAGAAAGAATGAAAGGAAAAATAATACGTTATGGTGGGATGATGAGGTACGTATGGAAGTTGAAGCAAAGAAGAGAGCATGGCTAGATTTACTAGCAACAAAGGCTGGTAATTCTAGCTGTACGAATGATGATATTGAAAGAAAAAAGGCAGTCTTTAGACATCTTAATAAGAGAGTAAAAGAAGTAGTTGAAAGAAAAAAGCAAGAAAGAACGGATAAGAATGATAGAAAAATATCGGATAATTTCCAGGCAAATATTAAAATGTTCTGGAAACTTGTAAGAACTGCCAGGGGACATTCAAAACAGCCTATGATGAATGCTATAAGAGACGAGAATGGCTATATTCTGAATGATGAAGTTTTGAGTTTAAAGAGATGGAAGGAATACTTTGAAAGCGTATTTATGAGTGAGGAGACAACGTGTGTACTATGTGAAGTAGAAATTCCGAAAGAAGAGGAAAGAGGTAGCGAGATAAGTATAGATGAAATAATGAAAACAATGAAAAGCATGAAAGCAGGTAAAGCTGCCGGATATGATAGAGTTGTACTCGAAATGCTAAGGGCAGTAGAGGAAATGGTGGCAGGCCTGCTGCACACCTTGTTTAATTTATGCTGGGAACTGAGACGGGTACCGGTAGACTGGTGCAAAGCCGTGATAGTCCCCGTGTATAAAGGAAAAGGGTCGCAGCAGGACTGTAAAAACTACCGTGGCATCAGCCTTCTTAGCATTGTGGGAAAACTGTATGCTTAGGTACTGATTGAAAGGGTCATGAAAGAAACTGATGGAAAAATTTGGGATGTGCAAGCGGGATTTAGAAAGGGAATGGGATGTACAGATCAAGTCTTTTCCATGCGCATGATTGCGGAGAAGTTTTTGGCCAAAAACCAAAAGGTTTTTTGTGCGTTCATGGACTTGGAAAAGGCCTATGATAGAGTGAATAGGGATGTGCTATGGCAAACACTGAACTCATTTGGGTTGAGCGCTGGCTTGATACAGGCATTGGAGTCGCTTTATAGTGACTTTAGTACTTTTCAACGGGGTATACTAGGACTGGTTTGACATCCATAAAGGTGTCAGACAGGGCTGTGTGGCTTCACCGTGGCTGTTCAACCTATTTATGGACAGTTGTTTGCAAAATTTGAAAGTTGCAGAATGCGGATTAAGAATGGGTGAGTTAACCGTCAAATGCCTTTTGTACGCCGATGATCAAGTTATCCTTGCGTCGTCGGCGGCCGAGTTGCAAATGATGGTTACATTAATGAACAGATCATTAAAAGAAAGGAGTATGCAAGAACAAGAACAAGAACGCATGTAAGACGAAGGTTATGGTTTTTGAAAGAGAAGAAAGTAAAACGATTTGTGAAATAAGAATAGAAGGGGAGTTGATCGAGCAAGTAAATGAGTTTGTATATTTGGGTTGCGTATTTAGCAGGGATGGGAGATATGATAAGGATATAGAAC
Organism: Parnassius smintheus behrii; assembly: GCA_036936625.1. NCBI lineage: Eukaryota > Metazoa > Arthropoda > Insecta > Lepidoptera > Papilionidae > Parnassius > Parnassius smintheus. The sequence continues at coordinate 28,777,854 of JAUPFT010000004.1, forward strand.
GACGAGTGAATGCGGGAAATAGAGTAAACGGGGCCCCGCACTCTATTGTGAAGAGTTAAAATGTGTCGAAAAAGGCACGTATGGCAATTCACAACGCTGTGTTGGTCCCTACTTTAACGCATGGTAGTGAAAGTTGGGTGTGGCAGAAGAAGCACGAGAGTAAGGTTGGCTTTGTTGGAGGCTGAATCTTAATGACAGGGTAAGAAATTGTGTAATAAGAGAAGAGTGTGGTTTGCAAGATGATGTTGTGAACAGGATTAAGAAAGGAATGCTTCGGTGGTTTGGTCATGTGGAAAGAATGAATGATGAAAGAGTGACAAAGAAAATTTATGTTGCAGAAGTGAATGGCAGACTCGGAAAGGGACGTCCTAGGCGAAAATTTATCGACCAAATTGGTGATTTTTTGAAAACGGGCCAAATTAGGAGTACCCTTGACCGACGAGCATGTATGCGTAGGTGTATGGATGTGAAGGAGGCGAGAGAGGTGTGTCAGGATCGTGCCAAATGGAAGTCTGTAGTCTCTGCCTACCCCTCTGGGTGATAGGCGTGAGTGTTTATGTATGTTATGTATATGTATATCACAATTACATTTTAATGATATTTTTATCTGAATATTTTAAAAGTTATCTATATCAAATATAAAAAACGTACTAAATGTATGATAACAAAACTAACTAACATAACATTTAAATTACAAATATATTTATTTAATTTAGAATAAGAGTCGTTCATAAATGCTGGGCGCGCGAAAGTTAAAAATGGACGAATTTATTCCACTTCGACTTTGATGTGGAAACCGAAAAATAAAATAAAAAAAAATAATAAGCAGATTTAAACTTAAAAAAGTTAGCCTAATTATAATAACTTATACATTTTTCTACAAAAAATGTGTATAATAATATATTCGTACTATACTTAAGTACCCACAGAAATGTTGCATCTGAACATATTAATTTTATAATCTATATTCCATGACACGAGATGGCGTCTTAGGAATAATTTGTTATAATATCTTTAATACTTTTTTATTGATTAAGTATCTTATTAACACTTATGAAAAGTAATTCCTTCGTTTTCACTGACATTTCTTGAATTATTTGTGCAATATCTAAGTACACACGACGGCATATTTTTATCAAGAGATTTTTTTTAAATCAACATAACACGTGACAACTCTACAAGCGCCTAGCAAGTGACTGATTAAAGTGCGGTGTATGCACCGCAGTTGAGTGGAACAGAGTAGCTAAATGCAGTGTCGCCTCTAGTACGTAGTACATAATAGCACAATGATTTATACCTATATTTTTGGGCGAAGCGTGGTCCGAGTGCCTTGACGTAATGTATGTAATGTCCTCCAGACCGAATTTCAGTCACGGCGGCCTATTTGTTATTGTCAAATCCGGTATTGCATCCATTCCGTATATAATTTTTTTATCTTCATTATTTAATTAAGTTTTTTTTTCTTCCCACCTTTTAACTTGGGCATGCATTGTTGCAGCGCACCGCCTGGCAGGGTCGTCATGTAATATAGGAAAGGTGTCAATGAACGAGACGTGTGGTTGGTACTAAAAATTTAATTAGACGGCTCATTATTCTACCTTAACACTAAAGTATATTAACGTGGGAGTACTACACTACAGTATATTATATGACGAACTTATGTTATATGTCTGTTCACAATCTGCTTTTGTTCCACCGTAATATGCGACGGACGCGATGTTGACAAACTCACCAAGCAACGTAATGTGAAACATTAGATATCATTGTGCATTGCGTATGTTTATAATACGACTGCAGGCATCGGTCGCTTAGTGCGTATATGTTAAAATGTAGCCGCATCGGTTTTGGAGGTAATTGAGCGCTAATTCATTTCTATTGTTTTATTGTTACTATTTATGTGGTTTTAGTCAACTTGAACACATTTCTTTGGTTTGCATTCGCCGTGCGATTCGGCCGAACCAATTAAGGCGCGTAAACCATCTCTCCACACATCGAGGGTTAGAACATATTATGGAGGGTAGAAGATCCACGTATTGCCAGAATTAAGCTCTTATTGCACGCTTTCAATGACATCGTCACACAATACATGTGGTATTGTCAGAGTAAGAACAAGCATACGTATGTGATAACGCTAAGATGTTGTTACACAGGACATGTCAATTCTCATGTTGTTATCAAAATAGATTTATGATAACGTCACACAACAACTATTATATTACTGTGTAAGTTACGAAGTAAAATTGGAAAAGAACATCATATATAATCTCCCTATATTAATGGATCCGCTTTGAGAAGTCGCGCATAAAAAACCTTGTCGCATGTAAAATTCTGTGTTTGGCCATTTAAGACATTTATGTTAGGGCTCATTGCTTTCGCCGTGTGACTATTTTAATTCTTGATCGTTTATTTACATAAAAATCGTAACCTTTACACAATTTTTGATAAAACTGTCTGATTTTATTTATTATTTGCATTATACTAAATGCTGCAAACGTCAATTGATATTTTATCAACTACATTAATATATTTCTGGTAATATCTGTTTCTCAGTACGATAGTCTTATTTCGAGGTGAATTAAAAAAAAATGATTTTCTTAAATTGTTAATGTAAAATGATTATATATAATTGGTATTTTTATACAACGTGGGGCCTATAATGGCGACTTTAATTTAACACACATATACGTTTTCACACTTTCATTTCATGACGAAATTATATTGCCATTAAACGACATTATTTAGGGATATATTTAAAATTTTAGAAAATAGCATGTTAGAGCAACCTGTACTTAAAGAACTGTCGCGCAGTGGTCATTTGCCGGGTTCACGGATCATAACATTGCATCATCGAAATTAAAACGAATAAGCAATACTATTGAAGGAAAGAAGATTTGTCGGCGAGCGGCCGGCGCAGGAGACACCTGCTCCTCTCCCGCACACCGCCACACTGATATCGAAATATTTTTATAGTACTAGCTGAACCCGTGTCCTTGACACACTTGTTCATAGCAGTGCGCATAATTAGGTCGACTAATATTTTGGTGAATAATTCCGCGAAAAGACGCTTACCTATTGTTTTATTTATTAATTTTTGTGTAATTAGGTTATGGTACTGCGATAAAAACGCTTTGTTTTAGTTTTTTTTCCAATTTAGTTGGTACATTTACATCTCTTGCGATACGGACGCTTTTATTTGTGTTATTAGTGCTTGTGTAAACCTGTGATCGTGATGGCAAATACACATCCGAACTACACAGCAGCTGAATATGCGGACATGATCCTAATTTACGGAGAATGTCATCAAAATGCCGCCCTTGCGATTAGAACATATCGCGAGAGATATGGCGATACAAGACAATGCCCTACTCATTCTCGCACTATTGTAGGAGCTCTTCAGCGCATCCGCGAAAACCGACCAGTGGATCCTAGGTATCAACGCCCTGATCGACCGCCTACACGACAATACCCAATCCATTTAACTGAAAATGTGATACAACACTTCGAAGAACAACCCAAAACTAGCCTTCGCCAGAGTGCTAGGCATTTTCAAGTCCATCACAGAACCGTCCATAGGATATTAAAGCGCGAAAAGTGGCACCCATTCAAGTTTAGAAAAGTACATACTCTGCTATCGCGTGATAAAATAATAAGAGTTAATTATTGTCAGTGGTTACTGAGAAAAATTGAAGAGGACAGTGACTTTCTTTCTCAAATTTGTTGGACTGATGAAAGCACGTTCACCAGAAACGGCATGTGGAACCAGCACAATCTGCACCACTGGGCACCTAAAAACCAAAATCCGCGCGTTTGGCGGGAGTCAGCCCATCAGTACAGATTTTCGGTAAATGTTTGGGCAGCTATTCATGGTGACAACATCATCGGACCCGTATTCATTGATGGGGCTTTGAACGGCGAAAGGTTTGTTAATCTATTAAATAATACGGTGTCAGAATACACAAACAACCTAAACGTCCATCGATACCAACGAATGTGGTATCAATTAGATGGCGCGCCTGCACACTCTGTAACAACAGCCAGGCAGTGGCTAAATGACACGTTTGGTGCACAATGGATTGGTAGATTTGGACCTCGTAGGTGGCCAGCAAGATCGCCAGACCTCACGCCACTCGATTTTTTTTTCTGGGGGTGCATCAAAAACGATGTATACGCGGAGAACGTGGATTCGGTGGAACAATTACGCCATCGAATAATAAATGCGTTTGAAAAATTGAAGGAAATGGCTATAAGTGACAATTTATTATCAAATGTGCGAGAAAACATGAAACGCCGTTTAGTTCTTTGTATCTGCCAACAAGGTGGCCTTACTGAAAACAAGAAAATTTAAAATAAAGACAAATTAAAGCAGTGATTAGTGATAACAGTTAACAAATAGTAACACGAGAGTGTGATATGATACGTGTTTGACTAAGCATCTCCGCTGTAGGTACCACTTAGGACGCGCGCCGCCACGCCGGTAAGTTTCTTTGATAAACAAAACACTTTGCGCGGTTGCCAGCCCGCTAAACGCTGCGTTGCCGCTCCGAGTTAACGTAAACCAACTAGGTAAGTATTTTCATGAATGAATTTTTGCAAGGATGATTCCAATTTTAGTTACTTTTTTAATATTTAGTTTGTTTGAAAAAAATAATTTTTCAATTTACGAGTAATTTTAACTTTTTAAAATGAATATGATTAATGGTCACTAGCCCTACCCGTGTATTAAATTAAAGTCGCCATTGTAGCCATACGTTGTATAAAAACTTTGTAAATTATCGTGGGAGCGTAATAATGTTCCATGGTTGAACGTCTATTTTCTTTTTTACATCTTTAACATAATAGAAAAGGTTCAATTTATATTATAATTACAAAATTATCAATATAATATCCTCAGTATATATTTGTGTCCTTTTTAAAATAAAATTTTTGTATACATACATCCTGATATATCAATAATAGGCTTTTTTATTGAAGAGGGGGCAAATGAGCATACGGTTCACTTGATGTTAACTGACTACCACCGCCCATCATCAACCGCGACTCCAGGGAAAGAGATGCAACATCTCTTCGCAGCGCCAGTGAATGGAGCCGATCGGAAAGCACTTGGTCGTTGACGATTCGAGCCGCTCTGCGCTGGATGCGGTCAAGTGGAAGGAGCTGGCACTGGGGAGGCCCAGCCCAGAGATGGGAAAAGTATTCCATGTGCTGCTGAACTTGACGTTGAATGTTGAATATTGAATGGTTGACGTCTTTTTATTTTCTATGGGCTTATCTTACAATACTCGGATAAATGTTACTCATAGTGAAAAATTAAACATAAACAAATTGAAGATTACAATATTATTAGTATAATACTTTGTTTTACTTGTATATTTAGCTAGCTTATAATTTATTTGAAGGAGGTGGGCAGCAGCGAGTTCCTTATGACTAAAACAAAAAAAGCTGCGGTTGCCAACCTGCTTGCCAAGCACGGCAACTATGACAAATATTCCCTCTGTAAGGCAATCTATGGGGGAAGCCTACGTTCAACAGTGGACTTTTTAATAGGCTGTAACGGCTACAGAAACGGAACGGATAATTCGAATTAGAAAAAGAAAAATCCTGACTTCTGACAACCAGACAAATACATTTATGTTATCCATTATCTTCGACACGAATCTTTACAATAGATTTATTTACCTACATGAGATTCTTAATTAAAATATCCACGTTGTAAAAGGGTAGCGTTTAAAGTGCGACGCGCCGTTTTTGCCCCAAAATGTGCGTAAAATGTAAAAGGAAGTTTGTTATAAATAATATAAAGTAATGCGCATAAAATAAAAACTTTTATGCAACGTTTACATACTCGCTGGAAACAGACGAGTAGACACGACTACGAGTATATAAATGCCTACTTGGGCTGTTCTTGTTACTCATCCCAAGAATTCACCTGTTCCCCACTTGATGTAGTTTGTTTGGCCGAGCAAAAGGACTGCACGTGTGTATTCGTATCACTATTCACATACACGTCATTATTCGCTTGTAGGGTTGTGTTGGCGACGCGCCTATAAGAATATTTCAATTTATTATTTAACCGATTACGAATAGCTTCTAAAAGGCAAATTATCAAGCAACAGTATTTTAATAAGAAAATGCTTAGTTGAATCTTAAAGAAATATCGAATTAATGATATGAAGGTCTTGGGTTCGACTCCCAGGCCGGAATAGTTTATCGTTTTTCTTAGTAATATCTCTTAATAAATTCATATGGGGAATTTTTAAGATATAAATTATGTTACCGGATTTGTTCCCCGGTTGAAATCATCTTTCCAATGATGTTAATTTAAAGAAATATTAAAATAAAGTTAGAGACCGGATTGGTTCCCCGGTCGAGATGATCGCTGCGCATAAGTAGAATTGGTGGAAATTGATTGCATAAGTATTGTCTTATATGAGTTTGATACGTTTTGTTTGAAAACAAATGCCTATTTTCAATGTATCGATTCATGAAATATTTTGTCTATGTTATCTGATAAGATACATGATAACTGATAAGAATCTGATTAGAAATAGTCTCCTACAGTTTGAGAATTATGTAGAAGCATTTATTCACCTATTATTGTTGATATTAGACTTTCCATTTTTTCTGATAGTCGATAGCCGTGCAAAAGTAAGTTGTTCAAATAGTGTGAGATCATAGACGCAAGCTAGCCACGTACTTAGGAGGCCAAATATGTAGAAATTTAAATATTTGCAATTTCAGCGATTTATGTATGTAATGACTTGTAAAACATTTCAGATTGATTGTACGTGCAAAAAGGTGAATTCTGTGTTATTTTTATGTGAAAATTCCAGTGAACAAGTGAAATAATGATAGTTTTGTATAAGAAATTTAAAAGTGTTTTAATAGTGAAATGTATAGAGAAAATGTAAATTAAACTGTTGTGTTGGTTAAGATATGTATAATTTCAAGTGGAAAACATTGTTTTAACTTTCTATGTTGGATATTTAGGAAATTTCAACTTGTTCAATGTGAGTAAAATAGGCACATTTTGTTTAATAAATAAAAGGTTTTTTGTGATGTGAAAATGTAACGTATATCGTTGTAAAGATATTTTTTTGTGCTATCTTTATAAGTAAATTGTATAAATGTATGTCTTATACAAAATAAATAATTGAGAAAACCGTAAGAGAGTGATAGTACAAATTGATGTAATTAAGTTGCGCGAGCGCGCAAATGGCGCAGCTCACTTTCGCGTTTAGCTCAGGGTAGCTCAGTAAACGAGTTTTCTTGCAATTTGTTCGGGAAAGTTCGGGAATCCTTCGGGAAAGTTCGGGAATCCTTCGGGATTAGTTCGGGAATCCTTCAGGATTAGTTCAGGAAAAAGTGCAAGACCAGCAGTCAATAAGAAGAAAAAGTGTAGGGAAGTGATAGGGAAATGTGATTACTCTCTCACGGAACGGTTTGAAGATAATTGCTGTTTTATTCCCAAGAAATTCATCCCTCAAAATTATACAGTCCACGTCGAAGAATTAAGGCGTTGGGACCGGGACGACTTCGGAAGACCCGTAATCCCCGCCTGAACCTATTTTCTGAAAAGGAAGAGGGTATCGCCCTTGTGTGTTACTCCGTTGCGGAGATCACATACGTTGTTCCCGAACCCAACGTAGGCGTGATAGGAGGCCGGATCGAGAGAAGCCTCGATTCCTCCCTTCTGTTTCTTAGTTGAACGTTTACAAAAGCTGACTTTCCTTTTCAGGTTGCCACCCGTATTTTACAATAAAGTACTGTAGGTTCTTTCGAAGAAACGTAATTTAAGCTTTATGAGACCAATAAAGCGTGTAAAACAACTTTATTTTACCTATTTTTACGATTTTCAAGGTTTTATTTTAATGTTTATTTAAAGAAGGAACTGTATTCATATATTACGTAAATATGTCAATGATACATAACGAGATATACAAGAATAAATTATATGCGCAAGGAAACAATTTAGTTAATTTTTAAGTTTTATCCACTTTGGCTTAATGTTGGCAGGGTCCTCTCGGACTCGGCAAGCGCCATCCACCTATGGTGGAGTGCGCCGCATGCGTTGGACAAAAAATATAAACGCAAACGTATTGCGAGCGTACTATAGGGCGAATGGGAAAGAAACTGCAGGGATAGCGTATCGGGCTCGGATGCATTGCTTTTTGGCTGAGCTGGAGCTGTCTATTCCCGCCACGGAACAAAACCTGACAGACCGAGTTCGGTACATCATGCGCTCGAAAATATTTTATAATGGCGAGCTTGAACGACTACAACGTGAGGCCATTCCCTCATCGAATGAATTGGCTATGGCTGGGGATGTGGCTCCTCAGGCGACAGACCAGCATCCATGCGTGGAAGCCGCCATGAATCTTCCAGTTGTGATTGATTCGTACGATGATGAAATGGTCTCCCACGAACTAGAGCAAATGAGGAGTATATTGGAAGAGGCGATTTTGGAAACGCACATCATGCCTCTCCAAAATCCACCGCGACTTCCCCGCATACCCCTAAGCAAGCGAAATTGGGCTGCCGTGAGGGCTCTTAACCCAATGCTGGTAACCTATTTGGAAACCAGCCGGGACCTTTGCGAGACGGACTCAGTTCTTTTTGGCGCCGCAGTGGCAGTTTGCCGTATTATTGGCGCCAAACTTCCCATGGCTGGACGCACTACTCAACAAAGTAGCGCCATCCCAGCCTGGAGAAAAAGAATTGAGGAACGTATCGCAAAGACAAGGACCGTTATCGGCAGACTAACAAGCTTTCGGTTGGGTAATAATAGACCGAGGGTTGTCGTGGTTGTTGTGGTTGGTTGGAATGGCGTTTGCTGGGACAAATATCAGTTTGTCTCAGCCGAATATCACGCAGAAACTAACGGAGCGCATAGACGACCTGAAGCAAAAGATTGCTGATATGGGAAGCGAATTTGACGACTTACAAAGAGGTCAAGGCGGTTCAACCAGAATCGTCTCCTCCAGAGTGATCAGAAGAGGCTCTATAAATCATTGGGGCAACCAGAGGTATGTGGAGAGGGCCCAGGACCGGATCAGGGTAACACTGTCGCATTTTGTCGTTGCCTGTAGTTAGAGCCCGTAAACCACAGCGAGGGCCCTTGGATGGAAGTTGTGGCGAGCCAGAGCGCTTAGTTACGCCTATGGACCCCGTTACCATAACGACGGAAGACGTGGCTGAGGCGGTCCGTAGGGCCCCGAACTGGAAAAGTCCGGTAGCTGAAGGGGTTCGTAGTATGTCACGCTGTGCTCGCCTGACAGTTTCAAGAGGCTCTCGATCACAAGTCGCTTCCGAGCCTCTTGGTTCCTAAAGATCAGGATACCATATACCCGAGAAAATACTGCCCTATTACGTGAGTACCCACCATATATAAGACACTGACATCCATTTTGAGCGCGAGAATCACTTGTCACCTGGAGCTAAGTCAGGTGATGTCACGCGCTCAAAATGGATGTCGGGGCGGTGGCCGTGGAACCAAGGAACCAATCCTAATTGACACGGTCATTGGCAAAGTGGTGAAACGCAACCGTCAAAACTTCTCCGGCGCCTGGATATACTACAGAAAGGCATTCGACTCGGTGCCCCATACATGGCTAAAGAGAGTCCTCGAGCTGTACAAGATAGACTGTACAGTTAGAGACTTCCTCGAGCAGTGTATGGGGCATTGGATTACGATCCTTTGTCATCTGGGCGAGCGGATGATGGCTGCGGAGAACCACATAAGGATAAGAAGGGGTATCTTCCAGGGCGATTGTCTGAGTCTAATCTGGTTGTGTCTTTCTCTGAACCCTCTCATTACCTTACTGGAGGGCTGCGGGAGGAGATTTCAGCTACGGAAGGAAGGGACAAAAGTGATTCAACTTTTCTATATGGATGACCTCAAGTTATTCGCCTCCAGTCGCTGCCATCTTATGGAATTGCTAAACATCACTTGTGAATTTAGCATTTCCATTGGAATGGAGCTGGTGACGGATAAGTGTGCAGTCCTTCATATTGAAAGGGGAAAGGTTGCTAACTTTGAGGGCATAGACTTATCTATGCCCGACAACTTAAGGACCCTTTCCGAGACTGAAACATACCATACGTGGGTATATCACAGAACGTCGGTATCGATAAGACAGGTACGAAACAGTCAGTTTGCGACGTGTTTTATGCACGCTTGACCAAAGTACTTAACATGCTTTTGGCTATCTAAGGGATATTTAGAACTATGAGTATCTTGTTGAAGATTCGTTAAATTCTTTATGAGTGATCGCATATTAAAATGTAGGCTAGTATGTAAATAAAAAGTGAGTAAAATAGCTAATTATATCGTTACATACTGATTTCTTAAATTTACGCGAACACTACACATTGAATAAAACTAAATTTACGGATTATATCGCGTTTATTTAACAGATTTTACTTATTTTTAATTCCCGACGTTTCGGGTGCTTTACAGCAACCATGGTCACGTGGGGAACTGAGATGTTTGACGTCCCAATGTCATTGTTAGCCCGGCTACCTTCAGTTTTTGAATATTAATTTTGGTCCGATATATATATATATATATATATATATATATATATATATATATATATATATATATATATATATATATATATATATATATATGAAGGTAGCCGGGCTAACAATGACATTGGGACGTCAAACATCTCAGTCCCCCCCGTGACCATGGTTGCTGTAAAGCACCCGAAACGTCGGGAATTAAAAATAAGTAAAAATAAGTAAAATCAGTTAAATAAACGCGATATAATCCGTAAATTTAGTTTTATTCAATATATCGTTACAGTTAACCAATTCTTTAATGTTTATAATCATAATAAAGTGTAAAGAGTAGTTGATAAATAGGTAGGTATATTCGAACAAGGGTAAACAAAGAAAATAATATTATTAAGAGGTTTTAGAGCTATGTAATTGTTTTAGGAGTAGTTCAATACCATTATCTGATCGAATATAGTAAATTTTAGTATTGGGACCTTTCTTGACAAGTACTTTACCGTACTTACACCAAATATATTGGAAAATTTTACTAAGTTTCGCTTTGGTGTTACCTAATAGAGTTCTTAAGTGCTTGGTGAGGGCCTCCCTGATTTACACTCGCTGTTCAGCTACCTCCTTCGGCGAGTTAGGTATTATAGGTCCGACGGACAGTAATGTTGCACCTGCTACATACTAGACCCGGTGAATTTTTGGCAATCTTCTTTTTTACAGTAAGCACACTTCATCAACACCATTGTGGATAGTTTAAGGAATTTGGGCTCGAAGCACGTCAAATATTATTAATTATCATTTATTTAGCCTTTTAATTTATATATTTATGTAAATAAAATAAAGGATTTAAAACTAACAATGAAAATTGTGGTACTAAAATATACATAAAATTGACAGGTGCTAAGCATTTACGTAGGCGGTCCCATAATGAATTGGCCTAACTATGAACCAATGAAGGAAATGAAACGAAACCAATTTTATTTTTCAATATAATTACCATGAATACTAACACACTTCTGACATCTGTGAATCAACATCTCTAAACCTTTATAAAAATAATCACATTTTTTATCCTCAAAATGACTGAAGACGGCCGCCTGCAACTCTTCATCGCTTGAAAATTTTCTTCCTCTTAAGTCCCGCTTTAAATTTGGAAATAAATAATAGTCGGACGGGGCCATGTCTGGACTGTAAGGTGGATGTTGAACTTCTGTGAACCCGCATTGACGAACTGCATCCTTCGAAACACCAGCGGTATGAACAGGGGCGTTGTCATGGAGCAACAGGACACCTTTAGACAGCTTGCCTCTTCGTTTTTTTTTCTTGTCCCGTAATTTATATATTAAATAAGCATAATATTCGCCGTTCACGACTGTATTACGTTCTTTAAAATCCAGCACCAAAATGCCTTGAAAATCCCAAAATATTGTGCACATCAGTTTTTTAGTTGATTGTTGCACCTTTGCCTTTCTAGGGGGCTTTTCACCCTTATAACGCCATTCCATTGACTCGCGCTTGCTTTGTGGATCATAATACAAGATCATAGTTTCATCACCAGTCACTAGCCGCTCGATCACAGTCTTTGGATTTTCACCACAAAGATCCAAAAACTCCGAAACGCAGCGCACCCTTTCCTGTCTCTGTACCGCTGAAAGAAGTTTCGGTACCCATCTTGCACTCACTTTTTTCATGTGAAGATGTTCATGGATCGCGCGATGAACGGTACTCTTAGAGAGCCCAAGCCTTGCTGCAATTTCTCTAATCTTCAAACGGCGGTCACTCAGAACCTCCTCTTCGATAAGAGCAATCGTTTCGGGAGTGAGCACTTCCACAGGTCGACCGTCGTGGCCAAAGTCTTCGACGGTTTCTCTCCCGAGGCGAAACTCTTTCACCCAATTTTTCACTGTGCTATAGGAGGGGGCAGACTCCTAATACACGCCATCCAATCGTTCTTTTATTTGGGCAGGGGATAAACATTCTTTAAACAGAAACTTTATGACACTTCGATACTCAGTTTTCGACATTTTGAAAAAAATACGCGACTCTCGTTATTAAAATGCCTGTTAAACTAAGACTAAGCATTTCATGTCGATGCATGTTTCTTATATTAAGTGCACGATAAACGTACTATTTAATGCAACACATGTAGCGACATGTCGCGTTGAACTATATCGGGCCAGTTCATTATGGGACCGCCTGGTACAGGCGCATCTCTTTTAGTTTGGTAACAAATACTGTATTAAATTTGAACGCCTTTTCCATTATCTTTTAGTAGATAAGCGTTTGTCTATATGTTTGACATAATAAAAAAAACATAAAATCTACCAAAAATTAATATCAATAAACA